>JAOSBP010202052.1:0-314218 GCA_027563825.1 Erythroxylum mucronatum | reverse complement strand
GAAAACTGATTTGGCTGCCAGCGGGCCATCCCGAGGGTGCAGAAGAAGTAAGGTTTGAGAATGATGGCACTCTTTTTACCCTTAAATACGCGTTTTAGCGTGCCACAATTTCACCACCCCTTTCTTCGTTTATTCCTATGTATTTCCATACAATCACCTCCTCCACATATAGGAATTAGACAGTTATTACAAGCAAACCTTGTCTGCGGTGTTCTCTCCCTCTTTCGCTTCCTAATATTACCAGAAATAGCCTGTAAAGGAGCCCTCTCTGTTGTTTGGCCAGCCTCTTTACATACGATACAATATGCCCTTTTTGCCTTTGTAAGATCTGCTGCTGTACAATCACCTTGAATATTATGTTGTACTTGTTGTATCTTATGAATAGAAGCTCCATGGCGTTGTGCAGTAGTCCTTCCTTGTAGTAGCGCCATCAATTGCTGAGCTAGTTTCAGTCGAAAGTCTAATTATGTTCGAAATGGTGATTTATCAGGCGCCGATCTATTCCGAGATAACTAATACGCGTTACAGATAGAGATATCAAGTAGCCAGAGAAATAGGACTCTCCAGCCCTTAGTATTCTTTCTCCATACTGTATATCCGCAGCGCAGTTGATCACCAACGTCGACACCATTCATAAAATGGTTGTAACCATCGATAAATGAAGGGATGCTAAGCCAGGCTTGTATAACATCTGGAGGAAATACTTTTCGTGTGGTTATAGCATTAGTTCGTGTAGTAGTTGGTCGCTTACGTTGCTTTAGTACGCTTTCATTAATAGCTAAAGCTGTTGTTAGAAAAGCAACAGCGCCTTGATCTTTCCAGAGAATATAGGCTACGCCATCAATTAGCTTTACAGTCTTCCATCCCCAAGGTAGGAAATCGCCGTGTGTCTTCTTCAGGTTCATAAGCTCAGGGTGAAAGCCTGTCTTATTACCACGCCGAACTGTACCACCACATCCATATCCAATCTCTCTAAGATATACTGCTAGGCGCTGAGTTGTAAAGAGATTGTCCAGCCATATAATATACTTATTCTTCCCATCCTTCTCAAGGGCCTGGAGTAATGTAGGGACAACTGCTTCCGTTTTTGAGAGGGTTGTTTTCGTTGAAATCCATTTCGAATCAAGTTGCAGCGGGCCCTTTTTTTGATGACTCGTATGAAATAACCAGTGAAGAAATACGCCATTATTAGCTAGAACCCAGATCTTAAATCCTATAGGAATAGGCTTGCTCGGAACTGTAACTTTATTGAAATCACGGCCAAGAAAACGTGCCATAGCCTCATCAACTGCTAGATGTGTAGAAGGAGTATATAGCCGTTTTGCAGTACTAGAAAGTAAGGTAGATACTTCTTCTACCTTTTTAAAAGGTGTTCTACGTGTTGAAGTACTGCTGGGTTGATTACCTGGATCGCATAGGTATAAAGCCGCCCAGATCTGTTGAAAGCGGTCTCTACTAAGTATAGCTCTGATACCGTTGAATGTACCCATTGGCCCAAGCTGATTAGTCTGCCAGTAATCCGACATCCGAGGAAGTGGACTAATACCAGCTGCGAGTAGTATACCAAAGAATGCGTATATCTCATCGATAAAAGTATCGTGCTATGCTTGTTTTGCGAACCATATATTCTGCGCGCGTTTTAACTGTGCATAACGATTTGTATTGTCGCGTATATTCTCCATAAGATCTTGAGGCCAATAGAGTTTGAATATAGATAGAGGGTCGGACACAGAGGCTGTATAAGGGAGAAGGACTACTGCTTCGTGCTCGTCAATAGCCATATGGTCGAAATAAGGGAGCTCTGGATCAGGAGGGGGCTCTCTTGGTGGCCTTTTTAGAGGTATATAGTCGCCAAGCTCAGCTGGATCAAGTGAAGGGTCATTAGCAGTCTTTGGAGCCATTATAAATTGAGCTGAAAGTAATACACCTAAATGTTTACACTTGATGATGGTGTCATAAAGGGAGAGGCTTGGCAATTCTGACTTTGCAGGGTAGTTACAATTTACTATATTTGGTAGTGATCAACATGGCAGCCAAATCAGTATTCAAAGGGATATCTTTTCTTGTTCTTCGTGCTTCGTTCTGTAGTCTGAATCTACTATTTTGCTGGGATGCAAGAGCCCAAGTCGTGACGACACAGTGTCAAGCCACTGTACAGGGTAGCCAAGCGTATGGATCCTGAACTTAGCGGCACGGCTAACTAACTTACACTGTTCAGCAAACAGCAGACATTGTTCCCACGACAATAACGACTGTTTGCACTTTTGTAGTTTTCTTTTCTTCTGCATCTTTTTGGACTTATTATTTCTGCATATCGATCCTCCTCACCCGAGCACCCTGTGCTTACGTAACAGGAGATGACGAAAAAAGCGACCTTGACACAGGCAACGAAGGTTCCAGCGGCAAATATGGGATCAGTGGAGGAAAGGAACAGGATGGGAGCGAAGACCTCATGCTAGTAGATGGAGTAGAAGTTGCTATCGCAGCATCAATACCATCTGCACCGCAAGCTGCGCTCCTGCACCCCCCGCAGCAGCTCCTCCTGCACCTCCTGCAGCAGTTCCTCTTGCACCTACTGCTGTCCAACTTGTCGCAAATCCTAACAATAAGGGCAAGGCAAAGGTGAAAACATCAGCAAATTAAAATCGTGCCCTTGTAAGCCGCATGAACATTGCAATTCTCATTAATTATAGCTAATGTGACTTTTAGAGCAAACAAGCTAATAGGCGTAAACCTGGCGATTTCATCCAACTTGACTAAGATCCTTCATCAACGATCGATGAAATGGTCGCAGAGATGAGCAATATAAATATAAAAATAACGACTACTCTTATATCGCTGTTAAAATACATGTTTAGCTTCCAGCCAATTCGCAATCTAAAAGCCCTACTGGACTAAAGCAAATTCACTCTCCACATTACGGCATCTCAAAATGTTGAGGCGCCACAAGCGTCCAGAGACTTGATCAACGAAATGATCGAGCTCATGCGTATGGAAGCGAGCTCCCAGCTCGAATGGCTAAGGCCAATTTTGCACCAATATAATATTGGTGAAAAGCTTTACAATATGAATGCGATCCTTGAGGGAGAGCATCGCATCAGAAGCAGCGACGATGCGGGTCAGACTCCCAATCTCGATTGGGCTGACCTGTACTACACCAGGGCAAGCGGTGAAAGGTTCAGCACGGTGTACCATCGTGCTATTGGGTTGGCACTGAGATCAGGCAACCGGCCTGGAATTCTTCAGTGGCAACATTTATCTATCCAGGACCAAAACACCATCACGGCTGAAGTCAATGCTATAAAGCGCCGCTCAATCACCTTGTATGACTTGTCAATGGCGCTTGGTGGACTGGGGGTCGTGTTCCTCATGCCGCCTACTGGCCTGGATACTGTTCTGAAGGACCTTGCAAAGACGCAGTATCCCGCGCTCTTGCAGGATTTTGTTTCACGCCACCCCATTGTTAAGACCATTGGAGAGAAGTTCTCTAAAAACATCTATTGGCCAATTATGACAAAGATGAACATCGGCACTGGCCTGGGACACCTTATTGCTTACCTCGATTCGCCATTTGTGCTCCATGAGATTGAAGAGCTGCAAAGCATGAATATGTATCAAATGATTGAGGGTGAAGAAGCAGAGGTTGATGAGTAGAAATGGTCACACCCTGAATTTCGCACGGTATCAAACCGGATAGTGAACGAGTTTTCACAGGATAGCAATTCTACTGAATTGATAAAATGATCCAAGACAGTCATCTGACAAGGCTGCACAGAATGAATGAAGTCCCTTTAAACGTTTGACAATCTACAAGAACTATTTAGTTGCAACATGCCCCTTTTCGCCTTAATTTGAGCCCAAAATTTCGCCAAGGATGAAGGGATCACTGCTTCTGTTCCATCGCCCAACGAGGATAGTCTGATGCCAGCCTTAACAGACTTTTGTCTTGAGAAGTTTTCAATACTTTCAGAAAGCGCTGGAAAGCACAGTCATCTGGGCAATCGCCCATACTCTTCTTCTTCGTCAACGTGTCTGCTGTGATTCTGTATGAGTGTCCAAGCGGGCATTCCAGTGCATCTCCAATCTCGTCTATCTCCTTCAACATTTGGATGACTTTTCCAATACATCTTCAATATTGTCGACGACTAAAGATGCTCTGATCATCAAGAAGATGCTCTAGAATATCATAGTGCAAGTCGAGCCCATCCCGGGTAATACGTTCCTTTGTTGGATAGTTTGGCATCATGGTCTACTTTCCCATGTGTTCTAAAGTCATGTCGTAGGCAGATGCGCAGTTGAATGAACCTACAGCGAACAAGCTATTGCTGTACACGTATATCCAATGAGGCAAGCCGGGAGGCTAAATCCTGATCGTCTGTCAGCTTGTTTGAGCATATTTGGGGAAGCCTCAACCCTAAATACCAGCAATTGGAGTGTCCTTCATCAGGAGCAGAGCTGTGGATATTGACGACAAAAGATTCTGCACCGAGTGACGGGGCAATGTCACTGAAATCGAGGCCACCAGCAATATCCAGTGTCCTTTTGCCATTGTGGAATGAGGGAATAAGCCAATTCTTTCTACTACAGATAGGTCTGACCCAAGTCAAATGACCCATTGTATTGGCGTATATTGGTCTTATGGCTCCACGAGTTGCGGCTACGAAACGCTCATCGAGCTCGCGTCCAAGAGCCCTTTCGAGCGATACTTCTCGAACAGCTTCGGGTATTGTCGATACGCCAGTGTTGCTCTTCAGGTTCAGCCATTGTAAGGGTTCACTCGGGCGAATGTAATACTTCATTGCCTGAAGAAACTCTTCATTAGAGAATTCGCGTGTGATGGCGCCAGGAGAAGAAGAAAATAGAAGGGAGGCATCTTCTACCGAGGAAAAGCGCTCATAATCCGGTCCGGATAGCAAGCAAAATCTGCCATCAGTCTGCCCAAAGGTGTAGATACAGGCGATTGCACTGCTTCACGCAGTACCCGAATTTGAGATTTTTCTTACTCTGCAACTTCGGCAGCAGGACTATCGATCATCTCGATCATGCTCATGTCTTTCTCCTGGAGCTCGTCAAGCTCGTTGCACGAGAAAGGAGACTCAAGGTAAGCCACAGAGTTGCCTAAGCCGCCACCATGGGTCATCTGGGCCATGATTGGCAGATACACGTTCCGTGTCAAGGACTCTCCGACGCTTCGCACCGCCGGATTGCTGACAACAAATTACGTCAAAAGACTGGGATATTGAGTCTTCGCCAAGTCTTTGAGCACCGTATCAAGGCCAGTCGGTGGCATGAGGAAAATAATGCTCGGACCACTAAGTGCCATTGATATATCATATAATGTGATTGATCGCCGCCTGATCGCATTGACCCCTCCATTTATAATATTCTGGTCTTTGACGGACAGTCGTTCACATTGAATGCGCCCGGGCCTATTCCCTAAACTTAATGCAAGGTCAATGGCGCGATGGTACACCGTGCTGTACCTATCGCCACTGGCCCGTGTGTAGTATTGGTCGGCCCAGTCAAGGTTTGCCGTTTCGCCTTCCTCGTTACTGTTGCGGGCACGCGTCTCTTTCTCCAAGAGAGCATTCATATTATGAAGCCTTGCGCCAATGCTGTATTTGTGTAGTTTTAGTCGGAGCCATTCAAACCGGGCATTAGTCTCGAACCTCATAAGAGCAATCATCTCTTTAATTAGGTCTCGAGGCGCCTGTGGCGCCTCTTCGTTGATTGCTGCGGTCAAATCTAGGATGAATTCGCCTTGTCAAGCAACTCTTTCAAGTTACGAAGTGGTTGCAAACTGAACATGTATTTTAGTAGAGACACTAAGGTCGCTGCTGTCTTCGAATTGGTTTAGTTCATTTCTTCTACCATTTCGTCAATGTTCAAGGGGGAAGCCACGCTGACTCGAATCAAATCTCCAGATTTGCGCCGATTAGCTTGCCTGGCCTAGATTCTTATATAGCTATAATGGAAGAGAATTGCGATGTCTCTATGACTCACAAGCGCACGGTTCTTGGGTGAAGCTTTCACCTGCGGTTTGCTCGGAGTTACAACTGGACGCGCAACAGGACGTATGGCAGGCGGCGCCGTGGGACCTTGGGCTGGAGGAGCAACAGGACTTCCAGGCGGTAGCGTAGCTGGCGGTGTAGCTGAAGTCGATATTACGACAGCAATTTCTGTTCCAGCTACCGGCATGATAATTTCGTTGCCATCCTTTTCTTCATCGTCTTCTTTGAACTTGATATCGGCATCACCTCTGTGCATGACATGTATCGGATGTACGAGGTTGTTGACCGACACACCCAGACCCGTCCTCTGGTCTGGAACTATGCTTAGCTTCATGCAAACAGCCTCGCAAAATTTCATAACCTCGTCCACGTGTGCATCTGGAACTTCCTCACTCATGCCGGCTGTGAAGCGCTCAAGGAGGAGCGAGGTCTGTAACAAAGTTAGTGCGATTTCAACTTGAAGATTGAGGAATCCTGATTACCAAATCAAGCTGGATATCCTTAGACGTGTGCTTTTGCAGGTAGCTGCAGAGGCGATATGGGAGGTTTTCGTCCGTTGCAGCCTCGTTCAACTCCTCAAGAGCTTCATCGGAGAGCCCAGGATCTTCGTTAATTGTATCTCTCATCTTCTGGTCACTGGCTTCTGCGTCCTTTATGACCACCTTATCAATCAATTGGGTGGACGATAAATTTAGAGATTTATCGTGCCCTGCTGTTTGCTGGCAATCACTTAATGGTAGCGCTTCGTCTGCCATCGTGAAAGATGTTGCAGCAGAACCTCGTCGATGCTGGCATATCTGTGGAACTCACTCACAATGACATAATAGTCATGAGGTTGTCCAAGTAACTGACTCTGCTCTGTCTCTGCTCTCGCTGTTTCCGATGCCCGGAATTTGAATGCAGTGCTGCTGAAATTTGCTGAACTTAGCTGCAGCTACCGCTTTGACCCAATTGTAATTTGTATGCGCTTTCATACGACCGTTAGGATCTTCTTCGATTGTAAAGTCAGTCGTATTTGTGTTGGACCGTTTTTTAGTCCAAAGACGACACTGGATGCCAGGTTGTGACGGTGCTGAATATTTCGTAGTTTTCGATTTAAGCTATTATCCCTTGGTCCGCATACCTCGGCTTGTTGGGATCTGGGTCTCCCATGTGTTGCATCGCCATCGAGGCCTTCTTCTAGGAGAAAGTTAAAGAATACAGCGTGAGCCGATTTAGAGGGATTGTGAATCTTGTCGCGTCGCTATTTTGCCACAGAGGTAGCTTGCTTGCTGTTTGTGTGGGATTTGATTGTCCAATGGCACAACGATGCCCTTTTGAAGGGCCTCATTTGACCCATCACCTTGCCTGGACGTCAAGAGCCAGTCAAGAACAGAATCCATCTCGGTAGAGTGGATGCAGAATGTGAGACGCAAGGAAAAAGTAAGAAGTTCACAGAAGGATCATGTTTTGTTTGCTCGTTTCACAATTATGTACGCTTATGTAACACTTTTGTGAAGTAACACAGGAGCTTAGCGCCAAGTACGGACACATTTCATCCTTTGCTTCAAGGTTTGCCCAGTTCCGCAAGAAGTCTCGAAACTTGCTGGCTTCTGCGTTGTGAGTTCTTCCAAGGCTTGAGCCTCTCTGTTCTCCCAATCTCTTTCTGGGGAAGTTCTCATAAGGGACTAGCCTGTGGCAAGTGTACCCTTCCTTCTCCTACTAGTGACACAATCTAGCACATACCCAATGGGAGTGGCCCCAACTGATCTGCAACTGCGAGCGTCAAGCATCTTGTTTCTTCTTAGGGAAGAGCACAGACAAGGGTATACATTAGAATTTCGTGAGCAGATACAAATTGCAACGCCGCCGCCCCATTTTCACCAATGCAAAGATGCCCATATGCTACCCTTTCCGTGCCAGTCTCTTACATACACTCATCTTTCATGCAACATCCTCGACAGCAAAGTTGGGGTGCAGGATATACATGACCTGGCCCTCTTCAAGGCCGTCGCCGGCACTATCGGCCAGGCCCTCACCTCTGATGAGCATGAGAATATTGTCCTTTTAGTAAGAAGAGTTAGTGATAGATCAGTGAAAGGCAGCGAAAGGAAGGAAATACCTTAACCATGCGCTTGACGACTTTAGTGACCAAGTCTTGCTCGCGTTCCATGTCCTCCTGCGTGTGTAGCTCTTCCTCCTTCTCCTCGAGGTACCACATGACGAGGTCGTGCTCCTCAACGCCTTGTTGAGTCTCCGTCTCATCGCCATTAACGCGGCGAACAATCATGCTGACAATCTTCATGTACGCGTCGTACGTGATCTTTGTCTTTTCGCGGCGCGGGACTGGTGTGGCAGTAGGGTCGCGACGCGATGCTGGCAGGTCGTCATCGTCTTCGCCATTTGCAGCGGCCTCTTCTTCTTCTTCTTCGACATCGACGTCGTCCTTTTCGACGCTGATGATGCTCTGGCGGAGCAATTTGAAAGCTTCCTCGACAAACTCCGGTGTGATATCAACCACGCAGTTGGCCTTAGCGATTGCCTCGCTGAGGCGAATCATGGACTCGAG
This sequence comes from Erythroxylum mucronatum, assembly GCA_027563825.1. Classification (NCBI taxonomy): domain Eukaryota; kingdom Viridiplantae; phylum Streptophyta; class Magnoliopsida; order Malpighiales; family Erythroxylaceae; genus Erythroxylum; species Erythroxylum mucronatum. The sequence goes on along the minus strand of JAOSBP010202052.1, from coordinate 305,659 downwards.
CTGGCGCACGGTGATGCGGTAGCTGTTACGGCCAATGCCACCCTGCGCGTCGTCTGCACGCAGCTCCTTGTACTTTTCGACCAGGGTCACTTTGGCAGCTTCAGTGAACTCAGGTTTAAAGGTTCGTGCAAACCGGATGTAGCGCTGGAGCTGTTCGGTGCTGAATTCTGGCTGAACAGCGTCATCCCGAAGGCGGTGGATACCGACAATATGCTCTGCAAGGTGGCGGTCGACGCTTTCGTTGCATTCGTCGAGAATGACAAAGAACAAATCGAATCGAGACATGATAGGGGCGCTCATGTTGATATTGGCGCGGAGAGTCGTCTTGCGATTGTAGCGACCACCGACAGGGTTCGCGGCAGCGAGGATGCTAGTGCGTGCATTGAGAGTAGCCTGAATACCTGCCTTTGCAATGGAGATTGTCTGCTGTTCCATGGCTTCGTGGATGGCGACCTGGTCGGCAATGTCCATCTTGTCGAATTCGTCGATAGCACAGATGCCATTGTCTGCCAGCATGAGAGCACCAGCCTCAATAGTGTGCTCTCCAGTCTCTTCGTCTTTGACGACCGCAGCAGTGAGACCTGCTGCCGACGAGGCTTTGCCAGAGGTGTAGACTGCACGAGGCATGAAGGAGCAAATGTATTTGAGGAACTGACTCTTGCTCGTACTGGGATCGCCGACGATGCAGATATTGATGTCGCCTCGCAACGCCATGCCTTCAGGTGTGATTTTGCTCACGCCGCCCATGAGCTGAAGCAAAAGGCCCTTCTTGACGACTTCGTGCCCATAGACCATGGGTGCCAGCGACTCTACTAGACGCATGTAGATGTTGGGCATATGGACCATGCGGCGGAGATCCTCAATTTCAGCACCGGTCAATGAATCGACATATTCTTGCTGAGCCACGTCACCAGACTCATAAGGGTCGATTGCGTCAAGCTGGTTCAACGAGGCTAAGATGTTGTCTGCCCTTCCATGTAGCTGCTGACTGGAGGTTTGCCCGGAGGCGGTCAGATCTGGCGTGACCATGCATGCAAGGAAGGCCATTCTGTAGGACAAGTCACGCACACCAAGTGCTTTGAGGCCTGACACGCCTCGGCCTCCCACATCGCCACCTCGCTCGTTAGTGTTGTCTCTCATGGCCGTCACATTCTGGCCGGGAACTTTGAGTTGGCTGATGTCTGGGATCACGATGAGCGTGCCTGTAAAGATGCACTTCTCGCCTGCTTTGGCGCGATCAACGATTTCGCCGCGTACAATGACATCCATTGTGCGGGGCATGCTTCCTGTAGGGATCTCGGCGCTGTTCTCCTGCACACGAATCTTTTGCCAGTCGACAAACGTGCTCTGTCGAATGTCTAGTCGCCATCGCTGGGCGTTGTTGCATGTCGGTACAGGGCACTGGCGCGGCTCTGTGTATTTGAAGGTTTGCTCTACATTGTATACAACATTGTTGCACTCCTCGCAGATAAAGGTGCCGAGATGCAGCTCAGGCCGCACTTCTGATGTTCTTGTTACGGTGCCTGAAATTGAAGAAAGTCTGCCAATCTCTTCTGTACGCATTTGGCGGATGCGTGAAACAACGGGTAGATTGTAAAACGCCACTGTGAAGAGTTTGTCTGTTTGCTGATTTGGTGTCTTGTCTGAATTTTCCGTTCCACTGGCATTGGCTTCGTTGGTTGAAGGATCGCTTGCAGAAGAGGAACCTGGCTGCCGATGTTCGCGAAAGTAGCGTGGCTCATAACGCTGGATGATGTTGTGAAGAGCACGTGTGAGGTAAGGTTGGTATCGATAATACTGGTTTGCAATCTCTGCAGCCAGCACACCGCCTTGAACGCCGGCTAGGTGTCTATAGTCGACGTACAGAGTCGACAAGTTGTCGATTCGCATCCCGTGGACCATGGAGATGTAGTATTTGTCAGTGCCATGAACCATGCTCGAAGGAACTCCGCTGGAGCTGTCGTCGTCTTTGAACCTGCGAAAGAATTAGACGAGGTCTTCAGAAGTACGCAGAGAGCAGCTCACGTTTCTAGGAAGTGTTCAAAAGCGCGGGCAACGCCTTCGCCAACCGAGTCAACCACTCGGGGCACGTCTGAACGCTGTCCCGCAGCACGTAGACGCTGTGCCCTTTGAATTTGAATTTGCTCATCGTCGTAGTATGCGCCAGCGTCGCTCTGCGCGGCGGCGCTCTCAGAAGGCGGTCCTCGCAACCTTGAGGAGGAGCGCTGCCTGGAGGACGAGGGGTCATTCAGCCGTCGCTGCTGGGCTGCAGCGGGGTCTGAGGACGGTGGAGCGTCAGAGTTCAAAACAGCATCTAGCAGTGAAGACATCTTGGGACCTGCAGCAGAGAGCAGTTCCCTTGGGCAAGAATTAGATGTAGTATCTAACAATGGGTGGTCTAAGCGCACGGTGAAGTGGAGGGGCGACACGCGCAAACACGCGTTGACGCGTTTGCACTAGGCTAAGATAGGACTTATAATTGGCAACGCGGTGCGGAGAGAAAAGTAAAGACAAAAGTAGAGACAATAATAGAGGCAAAAGTAGACTCAAGAGATAGAGAGAATATTGATTTCATGACATACGAGATATGCGTATTTATGCAGTTTTCCTAATGCTGATGCCCCTTTGTATACCCATGCCGGAAATTTTTCCCTAGTCACAGACAACTCCCAGAGTCCCAATGACCAATCGCTCTGCGATGCTGAATAGAAAATGCTCTAGTTGACCCAGCCGACCAGGCGGTTGGCAATGTCGCTGGCGTAGCTGGAGGTGGCACCGCCGGCGCCGAGGTCGCCGCCGTCTGGGATGGAGCCAGAGTTGTAGATGCGGGCGGCCTGGTAGAAGCACTGCGAGTCCTGGCAGTTGTACTGGGTCTGAGCAGTGTTGATGTCGGTGGCAAGGCCAGGGCCGTCGTTGGTGCCGCGGCCACCCTCGCTGATCATGCCGGTGATGTACTCCTCGGGGCAGGGGTTCATGACGGCACCGCCGTGGTTGGTGTTCTTGGTGTCGTTGCAAGTGTAGAAGCCGTTGTAGTCTTGCATGAGGCCAGGGTTGTTGACGCTGAAGGCCGACGTCTCGACGCGGACGCAGCCGTGCGACTCCTGCATGATGACGGCGAGCAGCATGCGGTGGTCGACACCAGATGCCTGGGCGACGGTGTTGATGGAGGTGTAGATCTGGTTAATCTCATCCTCGCTGTTCAGGGGGACCTGGGCGCCGTTGATGTCGACCTGGCCGTTGCAGGACTGGCGCATGGCGTCCTTGTTGTTGTTGAACATGTTGTCGAACGAGACCCACGCGGACTTTGCGGGCCAGCCGGCACCGGTGGAGCCGTCGCCAGTGTACTGGGTGTAGGAGTTGGTGCCATCACCAACGCCGTCGTTGTTGTTGATCTCGGTGACAGCAGCAGAGCCAGTGACGGTGGCCTGGGCGTCACGCTTGACAGGGGTGGCAGAGGCCAGAGCCACAAGGGCAGAGCCCACAAGGACTTGACGGTATTGCATTGTGATTTTGTGTGGTAAAGATGTTTCTTTGTTTGGGAGAGAGAGTGTGTGTGATGAGTTAGATACAGAGTTGGAACAAACCTCTTCTTATATATCCATTACGGAGCATCCTAACGTCGGTCGCAGGGCAAAAAGCAATGGCCAGACGTAGCATCTCGAGGTTTCAGCACGGGCGCCAGTCAAGGTTTCGTGTGGTGGCCCCAGATGAAGTCACAACTAGCAGCACGCCCAGGGGCAACGTGAGAGTCGCTTACTCGAGGCTTGCTTGACAAGCCTTGACTTTCTCTCGGCAATGACACGGTCCCGACAAGGTTGAGAGTGCCTCGCAACCCAGAGAGACAACATTGGGGCTAGCTCACTTCGTAAAGTGTCATTGAGTAAGCCTCCACCAACCTCGCACCGTTCGAGGCATCAACATTCTGTGCATCACAACAGAGGTCGACTCAACTTTGCGAGTGACTTTTTGTGCTGTGGGCGCTTCCTGTGCCGCTATTTTCAGATTCGAGGAGATGATCCCATGCAAGGTACAGTATGGCCCATGTGGACGGGTAATGGGAGTAAGGCCTCCTCTGACACATGGGGCCAAGTTGTGCTAGACCGCATCTGGCAATGAACTTGCATTGATCGACAACGGTACGATACCACCAATGTTACATCAACACGACCTTCCGTTGGATACGTGGTCTCATGTGGATGCATTGTGTTTGAGAAGGTTAAGACAGTGTGCTGCAAGAATGCCGGAAAATAATTGCCGCAAATACGTGCAAAAAGTTTTCGTGGATTACATGTGTAGGAAGCATGGCGTTCGGCTCCTCAGGTGGCGCCCAACACGTGCGTTTCGGAGTGGCCATTTGTGTAGTGCGACCTTTTTACGCGCCTGAAACCTACTAGATGGAAGTGCCCGCAAATTTCTGTCGAGACTCTCTTGTGTCGAGACACTCTCTTGCTCTCCGGAAGCCAAGTCATGTCAAGCAAGAGCCGCATCTTCGCTGAACTGTTGGCCCCCGAAGTCGGCGCAACAGGTCGCCCTCAAATCTTACTGTCACAGTGATGGCACTCCTGCTCAGCCTCCTGAGGTGATTGTAGGCACGTCTGCTCGCTCGGTACGGAGCTTGCGAGTCGTCTGAGTCGCATCACAAGTTCAACCGCATGAGGAGTCCATCAAGTGAGGCTCCATTCCAAGGAGCGAAGTTGGCCGCATCAATTGCCTTTTCCGGACCAGACTTGATTCTCTCTGCGTTGATTGCCTGGAGGCACCCCACGAGGCTTTTCACGTCTGCATCCAGCTGTTTTGCGGCGTGCACAGCATCGTCAGTTGCCGACTGCTCCTCCTGGCGGTAGTCATGCTTGGATTGCTCGACAACGCCATTTCCGGGAAGCAGCACATCGACACGGCGCTGCAGGTCGAGAAGCCGACCAATAGCTGCCCGGAGATAGTCCACATGCGAGAGCAGAGTCCTTAGAGCTTTTGCATAAGCAGCGTCCTCCATCAATAGAGACTTCTTGAGAGACTGGAGGTAACTTCGATGACACACAGACAAAATCTCAGGATCTCGAAGCGCCCTTGGCTTGCTTGGTGGAGCTTCCCCTTGTGAGACGGGCCTGTTGCCCGAGTGACTAGTTGAAGGCCTTGTTGAAGGCCTTGTGCCTGACATGGCCGAAACTGGCCGTGTTGTGCCATCAGATGCAGAGTCATCTCCCATCCATGCCAGTAGCTTTGCCCACGACTCGCCAATCACCTCCACCACCATGTAATTACCGAGTTCTGTGAGAACAAATTGAGTGGTGTTCATAGCGTGCCAGACACCGCGGAGCTGTCTCATTCGAGTCTGAAACCGAAGTCTTTGAGTTGCTGCCGACGCCGGCGTGCCCTTGGGGGCGGGATGTTCTTTCCGCAGATTCGTCAGACGCCAGGTTTCTGCAAGACGCAGTTGACCTCTTCGGATGGCTACCAGGTATGTATGCATGCTGGAATAGGCGTCTACGTCTTGCTGGCGCAGGAACAGATCCAGAGGGGAGCGCAGCTGTAACGTCAGGTTAGCTGGTGTACCCAGTAACAGGTCGTGAAATAGACTTTGGTCGCTGTTGGCCTGCTCTCTGACAATCTGCAACCGCAAGTTGTCACGCGCCCACTCCATGTGGGAGTCCAGAGAAGCTTCCTTTGCAATCCACGGCGCTAGAGAGGCCAGCGTGCGTGCCATGACTTGTGAGACTTCGGATTCCTTGAGCGTGATCTCTGCCAATGAGGTCCCGACAGTCGAGACATTTCGGGCCTTGAGGCGTGACGATCGCGACTGCAGAACACTGTCTGACTCACTGATTATGGAATCGGCAAACGCTGGCTTGCCAAGAAGGAAGAATTCGCGCATGAGTGCTACAGTAGCAACGATTTTTTGGATGGGCAAGAGTTCGTGGACGACTTGCGATGAGACCGACGTCCTGATGTCTGAGACGGCAGACGCCAGGCTGGTTGGCACTACGGGCGACTTCAGAGCAGTCAGACAGCGAAAATGCTGAGCAAGCTGCAGTGCGTTGAGCCTTGGAGGCCTTTCTGCTCCAGCCGCTGTCCAGCCTCGGGACATGTAACTGAGCATCTTGCCAAGATATAATATCGACTCGGCGCTCGCATCGCTCACAAAAGATGGGGTTCTGTTGGGGACGACTGTGAATGTCAGAGATTTGTTTGGTCCAGCGGCCGTCTCTATGAAAAAGTCTGTGACGCTGGTCGTGCCATGGGCTGTCTGGAGGAGCCAGTGGACCAGTTGTCGAAGCCACGAGGATTCCGCTACAGCCAGCAGATTGAGAGCGGCAGCTCTGATGTCAGGATAACCCGTCAAGCTATCTCGACGAAGACGTTCCAGCAGGTCTGCATCAGAACAAGAAGCCAGTTCGGTGTCGGCATGGGCTTCCTGTGGCAGGATGAAGCAAGACAAATCCCACAGCCATTCCAAGGTCCGAATCCAGGGCTCAAACTCTCCCATCAGGCTGGCAAGTGGTACAATGTTGTATGCGCCCACCCGTGAAGCATCTCTGGACAAGATCTGTTTCTCGACGAGCAGGACGTGCTTCTGGAATTTGCTCAGGTGATTCTGGCGTATGGCTGTTGCGACAGCCTTGCACACCAGTACCTCATGGACTTGGACAAGGCGAGTAACGTGACTGCGAAGTGCACGGTTCAGACCAGCCAGATGGCCGAGCCTCCGAAGCAACGCGGATTCGGCTGGCGTCACCAGAGGAAACGCATCTATGCCATTTGACTCGAACAGCGGAGATGGAAATCCACACAGTGCCAGGAGCACCTCGTGGAGCATAATTGCTAGTGTCAGGTGAAAAAGCTCAGACCATCATTTGCCAGACCATAATCTTTTGTGACACCTCTTTGGATTCTCTCTCCCTCTTGTTTGCCACAAAGATGCCCTGAAATTGTGCCTCGAAAAGACTTGTTACTTCCATGAGAGTTCTTGTGCGATATTAGTTGGCTGCGCTTGCCAATACGCGCGCAGACGCGCCGATACAACCAACGCGACCTCTCACAGACCCCAGGTTTCTATTCATCGAGCACCGTACCTATTGCAATAACTGTCAAATTGCAAAGATGGACTCCAGGTATGGCCTTTGTTTTCCCCTCTTGATGATACGTCCGCAATTCTTCATATCTCTTTGCACGCTCTGAAAGCCTCCCAAGACGCGTTTAGGGTCTAGTGGTGCTTGCTGCCGGAATGGTGGCAGGCTGTGCGGGTTCCTGATTACATCAGACAACTGCCCCCCATCCGCAGAGGCGAAAGTCGAAGAAGCAACAGTACCTTGCTTTTCCTCTTCTCTTTTGTCATCTTGGTCCTTGTTCACATCTGTACACCGCCCAAAGCAGCACCTGTCCACACAAGTCGTCTCGTCAGGCTGCCCCACATCAAGCTGATCTTCTTTAGAGACGACAGTTTGACCACCTCAGCCCTCGACTCTTCCGAGGGCTCGACTCTGACCAATCTGGCAGCGGGCAAGAGAAAAGCCAACGGCACAGACTCCACAAGCTCCAAGAAGCAGAGGATCGTTGTGGTAGCTACTGACCCTACCCAGCCTCAAAGGCTCGTGTGCTAACTCGAGGGGCAGGACGGCAACGGCACCATGGAGGTCGACGGCATGAAGAACGCGGCGGAGCAGCTCAAGAACGCTTCTGGCGAGATCGATGAGTCGCTGTACAGCAGGCAGCTCTATGTATTGGGTCATGAGGCGATGAAGCGCATGGGCTCGTCCAACGTGCTGGTTGTTGGCATGCGTGGGCTGGGCGTCGAGATTGCAAAGAACATTGCCCTGGCAGGTGTCAAGTCGTTGACGCTCTTCGACCCGCGGCCGGCTGCTATCGGTGACCTCTCGTCGCAATTCTTCCTCCAGCCCGAAGACGTGGGTAAGCCTCGCGCAACGATAACCGCCAAACGAGTATCCGAGCTCAACCCATACACTCCCGTCAGCGTCCACCCCTCCGATAACCTCGTCTCCGATCTGAGCCAGCTGTCAAAGTACCAGTGCATCGTCCTGACCGACACGCCCTTGAAGGACCAGCTCGCCATTTCGGATTACTGCCACGATCATGGCATCTACACAGTCATTGCCGACACCTTTGGTCTCTTCGGAACCATCTTCGTGGATCTCGGCAAAAACTTTACGTGTGGAGACCCCAACGGCGAAAATCCGCTGAACGGCATCGTCGCCGGTATCGATCAAGACGGCCTGGTGTCGGCGCTGGACGAGACGAGACACGGCCTCGAAGACGGCGATTATGTCACCTTTACAGAAGTCGAGGGCATGGAATCTCTTAATGATGCTCCTCCCCGCAAGATCGAAGTCAAAGGCCCCTATACCTTTTCCATTGGAGATGTGTCTGGCGCTGGGACCTACAAGCGAGGAGGGCTGTACCAGCAAGTCAAGATGCCCAAGATCATCAGCTTTGAGCCACTCCGGCAGCAGCTCAAGAAACCCGAGCACATGATGTCAGACTTTGCCAAGTTTGACAGGCCTCAACAGCTGCACGTCGGGTTCCAGGCCCTGCATGCCTTTGCCGAAAAGAATGGAGGCGTGTATCCGAAACCACACAATGATGCAGACGCGTCAGAAGTCTTGAAGCTGGCAAAGGACATCAACGACAGCAGTGAAGAGAAGGCTGAGCTCGACGACAAACTCTTGACCGAGCTGAGTTACCAAGCTCAAGGCGACTTGAGCTCCACTGCCGCCTTCTTTGGTGGTCTTGCAGCACAAGAAGCCCTCAAGTCCGTTTCGGGCAAGTTCCACCCCATCAAGCAGTGGCTGTACTTTGATTCTCTAGAGTCGCTGCCAACCTCGGTGCAGCGGTCTGAGGAGCTCTGCAAGCCATCCAACTCGCGCTATGACGGACAAGTTGCCGTGTTCGGCCGCGAATACCAGCAGAAGCTGGCCGACCTAAAAGTCTTCCTCGTTGGCGCTGGCGCCATTGGGTGCGAAATGCTGAAGAACTGGGCCATGATGGGTATCGCGACGGGTCCCAAAGGTCAAATCTTTGTCACCGACATGGACCAGATCGAGCGCAGCAACCTGAACCGCCAATTCCTCTTCAGACCAACAGACGTGGGCAAGCTGAAGAGCGACTGCGCGGCCCAGGCTGTGCAAGCGATGAATCCAGACATGAAGGGCAACATTGTCACCATGAAAGACCGGGTTGGCGCAGACACGGAGCACATCTTTGACGAAAAGTTTTGGGAGAATCTTGATCTGGTGACAAACGCGCTTGACAATGTCGATGCGCGGACCTACGTGGACAGGCGCTGCGTCTTCTTCCGAAAGCCTCTGCTTGACAGCGGCACACTGGGCACAAAGGGCAATTCGCAGGTTGTGTTGCCGCACCTGACTGAATCCTACTCAAGCTCGCACGACCCACCAGAGCAATCGTTCCCCATGTGCACTCTACGAAGCTTCCCCAACCGCATCGAGCATACCATCGCCTGGGCCAAGGATCTGTTCCACACCTATTTCACTGGATCTGCAGAAGTGGTCAACATGTATCTGAGCCAGCCAGATTACCTGGATAAGGCGCTTAAGCAGTCTGGCAGCGAGAAGCAGACGCTGGAGACTCTCAAGGAGTATCTGGTCGACAAGAAGCCCAACAACTTTGAAGACTGCATAGAGTGGGCCAGGCTGGAATTTGAAAAGCTCTACAGCAACACCATCCAGCAGTTGCTGTACAACTTTCCCAAAGATTCGACCACAAGCACAGGACAGCCATTCTGGTCTGGGCCGAAGCGCGCACCTGACCCACTGAAGTTTGACGTCAACAACGAGACGCATTTCAGCTTCGTGGAGGCCGGCGCCTCCCTGCGAGCCTTCAACTATGGCATTCCAGTGGCCAAGCCGGACAAGCAGTACTACTCCAAGGTCATCGATGCCATGATGATTCCAGAATTCTCTCCAGACGCAAACGTGAAGATTCAAGCCAACGACAGCGACCCGGACCCGAATGCCGGCGCAGACAGTGCAGACGACGAGCTCCAGGCCATTGTCAAGGCCCTGCCTGCTCCAGATACCTTCAAGGGCCTGAAGCTGGAGCCTGTAGATTTTGAAAAGGACGACGACACGAATCATCACATTGACTTCATTACGGCAGCGAGCAACCTGCGCGCGCTGAACTACAAGATTGTGCTGGCCGACCGCCACAAGACCAAATTCATTGCAGGCAAGATCATCCCTGCTATAGCCACAACCACCGCGTTGGTCACTGGCCTGGTGAACCTTGAGCTCTTCAAGATTGTCGATGGCAAGACGGACATTGAGCAGTACAAGAATGGCTTTGTCAACATTGCTCTGCCCTTCTTTGGCTTCAGCGAGCCCATTGCCAGCCCCAAGGGCAAGTACCAGGGCAAGGAGGGTGAGGTGACCATCGACGCGCTGTGGGATCGCTTCGAGGTTGAGAACGTGACACTGCAAGAGTTCTTGGATCACTTTGAATCCAAAGGCCTCGAGGTGTCGATGATTGGAGCTGGAGCGACACTGCTATACGCGTCCTTCTACCCGCCAGCCAAGCTGAAGGACCGCCTGCCCCTCAAGTAAGTTACCTTTCTACCTTTACACTCTCTCTTGCAAAAGACTGTAGCTAATCTCTCTCTCTCTCTCTCTTTACAGAATGGACAAGCTCATTGAGACCATCAGCAAGAAGCCGATCCCAGAGCACCAGAGCAACTACATCCTGGAGGTGACCTGCTCAGATCAAGCAGACGAGGATGTCGAAGTGCCCTATGTGATGCTTAAGCTCCACTAGCCTAACGAACGAAAACACGCATAGATCAGCACGTGAATCAGATAGAAAGTAATAAGTAAATGGCATCTTCTTGAAATGAAATGGGATGCTTATAACGGTGATGACGTAATATGGATGGCATGTATGGAGTAGGTCAACGGCAAAATGTATGGGAGTGCAGGAGATGCAATTGTTTCCTCAAGTCTGCAATCGAACCACCCCGAAGCTGATCATCACCTCATAGCGCAGACAGCTTTTTGGACCAGTCAACGCATGCCAGCAATGAAGAGAAAGTTTCTGCACGATCGAGGTTGGTCTTGGCGTCGCATACTCCAATCAAGGCCGGCACGCCCCCCCACCTCTTAATCCTTCTTAATCCTGTCTTAAGCAGACATTGGACTATGTAGTGTCCCGCTCTACCGCTCCTTCACCAGACGGCATTCATATATTGGGTTCAACCCCACATTGACAGTCTGGCGTCTAAAGAAGCAATTGAAATTCCATCTCAGCCTTGCGGACAGCAGAGGACATGGCCGAACTAGAGGCCAATGGCTCTGGGATCCGGCAACGGCTGCCTCAGCAGCCCGCCATCCCACAGAAGGCGCAGTCGGCTGAAGAGGCTCGAGAGACTGTCATGCAGCTCAACTCCGCACAGCACAAGTCGGGCAAAGACGAGAAGGCGCGCAAGACGTATGGCAGGACGTCCAACGGTGTCGGTAAGAGAGAGAGACAGAGAGAGAGAGGAGAGATGTGAAGAAGAAGCAAAAGGTGCTAACAGAGAAACCCAGTGTTCACGGTGCCGCAGACTCACGACATGGTGTCGCAGCTCTTCTCGCCGTCAGAGCCCAAGAACGTATCAGACATCGTCATCATAGCCATATTAGGTATCAAAGTCGTGGCAGCTCTGCTCTTGCCCACATCCCTGTCAATCCCTCTGTTTGCGTTTCTGTTCCTGTTCTGGCGCGCCATGTACAATGCAGGTATCGGGTACGTGCTCCAAGAGCAGTCCAACTTCAACTCTGTCGTGGCGTGGGCCAGAAACACCGGCATCTTCGAGAAGCCCGAGTCCGGCAAGAACCAGTACCCGCAGTACTACTCTCTGCTGAAGCGAGAGATGGAGGCCAAGATCCCCACAGACTACAATTTTGACGAGGCGCCGGTCGAGTACAACTCGTGGCTGCTGTTCCGGCGCGGCGTCGACCTCATCCTGATGAGTGACTTCATCTCCTACATGTGCTTTGCCTACGCATGCGGCGGCCGCCCTGCCGGTGAGCACCCTGCCGTGACTGTGGCTCGTTGGAGCGGCGGCATCTTGCTGTTTCTTTTCAATCTGTGGGTCAAGCTCGACGCGCATCGTGTGGTCAAGGACTTTGCGTGGTATTGGGGTGACTTCTTCTTCCTCGTCGACCAGGAGCTGACGTTTGACGGCGTCTTCGAGATGGCGCCGCACCCCATGTACTCTGTCGGCTACGCCGGCTTCTACGGCATCTCGCTGATGGCGGCCAGCTACCGGGTGCTGTTCATCTCCATCATCGGGCACGCGGCCCAGCTGGCCTTTCTGGCTTTCGTCGAGAGCCCGCACATCGAGAAGACGTACAACCCGCCGCCGCCCCGAAAGCGACACCGCGGCGAGAGCCCACCCGTGTCCAGACATTCCGATGCAGCGCTCGACACGGCAGCCGATAGCACCTCGCAACTGCTGGCTGACCCGCCCGGAAGCCATGCCGCGTACGAGCGAGACATCCTCGGTCTCTACAACATTGACTTCCATCGCACCATTGACAATTCTGCGCTCCTGCTGCAAATGTACATGTACATGTTTGCCCTGCTAACCCCGTCGACGCCGCTCTACCAGGCCTTGTTTGTGGCGCACGCAGCGGCGTGGAGGCTGTGGTACTCACTTGGAATAGGCTACATACTCGACCGCCAGTCGCGCAAGATGAACTGGACGCGCCATTTTATCAAGCACGGCGAGACCAAGGAGGAGGCGTGGCGCCAGTGGAAGGGCGTCTACCACCTGAGCATGACCATGTGCTACGTCAGCTTCGTCACGGCGGCCTTCAAGATGTACAGCCTCCCCTCCAACTGGGAGTATGGGCTCTGCATCCTGCGCCACGTCGTCGGGCTGTCACTGGTCCTGCTGCAGATGTGGACGTTTGCCAGCATGTACGAGAGCCTGGGTGAGTTTGGCTGGTTCTTTGGCGACTTCTTCTTCTTCGACCAGGCTCCCAAGTTGACCTACAGTGGCATCTACCGCTACCTGAACAACCCCGAGCGCGTCATCGGCCTGGCGGGTGTGTGGGGGTTTGCCCTGGTGACGTGGAGCAAAGCCATCTTCTGTCTGGCATTCCTAAGCCATGCCCTCACTCTGTGCTTCATACAGTTTGTGGAGCAGCCGCACATGCAGAAGCGCTACGGGCAGCAGCTGCGCCAGGAGTCTGGTGTCTCCAAGACATTCACCCGCTCGCTACCCCCGACGGCGCGCAAGTGGCAGAGCAACATTGACAAGACGATCGAGCGGTACGTGGACCAGGTCGAGGCCCAGGTTGATGCCATGCGGCCCAAGGTCTTTGCGGCGGTCGAGCGCTTTGTCACGTCGCTGCAGTCCATTATCCGCACCTACCCAGCAAGGGTCAACGTCACACGGACAACGCCAAACCTATCGGCATACGACCTCAAGGACTACTCGATCAAGATTGAGGGCACGGCTATCGCTACGGCCGAGGTGGCCAACGAGAAACAGAGCAGGCGCGAGTCTGAAGTCGCCCAGGACTCGCCCAACGCAAGCAAGCAGCACAAGGTGCTGATGCTCGAGTACGGGGCTCCCATCAAGGTCAAGTGGACGGCACCGCTCAACCACAGCAAAAAGGATTGGGTGGGTCTCTACATGCTCGGCGACAACTCTTCCAAGGAGGTGACACGCATGTCGTCCCAAGGACGGTGGATTGCCACAACGGCAGGCGTCTTCGAGTCGGCACGCGCAGAGCAAGGCATCATCATTTCCAACAAGCAGACAATCGAATGGGCCAACGAGCGGGGGCAGCCGCTAATGACTGGCGAGATGGAGTTTTCAGGCGACAAGCTGTGGTGGACCACCGGAGTGTTCGAATTCCGCTACCACCACGACGGCAAGCACAATGTCATGGCCATCTCAGACCCTTTTGAGGTCCGCATCGCCCGCTTCCCTCAAGACACGACAGAGCTGGACGCCAGCGGAAGCATCCGGGAGGCGGTCGAGGAGACTCTGCTGCCACTGGTGCGCAACTGCTTCGACCGCGACCCGGAGATCGCGCCTGGCACCATCGACGAGGCGTTTGGCGCCCTTGTGGAGAGGGAGGGCAAGTTTGCCCGGCGAGTGGTGTATGCGGTGTGGCAGATGTGAGTTTAGTCTTTTTTCAATGACGCAGCACGACAGCTGACACATCCCAGGTTCGGCATCGAGTTTGCTCCAGCCGTGGTCAAGGCAGACGGTAACGTAAGAAACTTGGCCTGGAGGATCACGCATGCAAAGCAAGTGCTGGCACCGTTCAGCTTGACGCCCTCACGAGGCCACACGACGCCCGAGAATGACCACTAACAGAGCAAAAATGACGGCAGGCAAGTGCCACATGACCACCCAAAAAGTGTTTCAGACAGAAAGCGAATGCAAATCTTTGTTTTTGATCCGATTGGAATGTCAGACTTTGGTCGCAAGGCATTGTTGACGTTCGGCAATAAATCGTGACCGCCACATAAAATTTGTCGATACACAACTCGGCAGCAGGATCAGCAAGCAACGTTGCATTCGGCAAAAGAAAGCTGCATTTACAAAGTGCCGCCTTGCGCTGTACTGTTTTTCTGGTTTTGTTTTGTTTTTTCCACAAGGCTGGAAGTCTCTTCGAGCCGCGTGATCGCATCGTGCAGCGTCTGAGGACCATTCACCGGCTGGCCTTGGGTGGGGGATCGGCAGACAAGGTAGAGGAATGCTGCCTCGTCACGCCGAGGCCCAAGTCAAGTGGTTTTGGTAGTGTGATTAGAAAAGGTCTTCTTTTTGTGCAAGAAGTGAAAACAAAAAACAACGGCAGCAGTTGGCCAAGCAGAAGGAGGTGACCATGTCGTCTGTTGGGTTCCATGGAAGCAAGCCAAATTCCCCAGGAACCCGACAGCCACCCGCCGCCTCCTACATAATTTCCGTCCAAGGGTTTCTGAGGGCAGGCCAATGGCAATCATGCACAAATGCGGAAGTTCGGGTCCACGAGGGAGGATGAGGCGGGCCTGGCGCAATCCCGGCATGGGCTGCGGGCTGCGAGTGGGCATGTGGATCATCCATGCATGCAAGCACAGCCCAGCAACGCACAAAAGTGGTCAGCGATGCGCAGGAACAACAGCCTGTGATTCGGCGGGCGTGCCATCTAGTGGCCCTTGGTGTGCCCAGCGCCGGAAATCTTCATCTCCCAAGGCCAACCAGATGCCACTCCTGCAGGCCTGACCGGGATTGCACAAGAACGCGGTGCAGCCCGTGGCATCAACAGCAGGAAGGCTGCACACCGATGTCACAGTTGTGAGCCTTGCCAGCGAAAAAGGCTCGGCTGATCCAGTGGGCATGACTCTGTGCATTCTTCTGGCCCTGGCCGAGGCCCTGACCGTGGTGAGCGCGAGCGAGGAAGAGAGGGAGGGAGAGGGAGAGTCATGCCAACACACAAGGGCCCTGGCTCAACATCCGATCAACCCTAATCTTGCACAATGTATGAGCCTTTTCTCCCTTCTCTGGGTTTTTCGCGAAGTAAGGTAATGTTTACCTTTTGGGAGCCGCCAAGGAAGCTTTGGGGCCCTTCCCCTTGGCCTCAGCGCGGCGCTAAAACAATCGCGCGGCAGATCGCAATGGCCCTGCCCGGCCTACAACCCGAGTCAACCTCGACCCATGGCCCTATGGTTTGCGAGCATTCACCCTCAGTCGTGTGATCCCTTAATGCGGTCGACGGAGCGTGCTGCGTTTCATTGGATATGCTGCAGCATGAGATAATGATCCCATTTGACGCTCCATGTCGCTAGCATCCTCTTTGATTCCGAGCCGACTCGCGCTGGTCATGCCACGACCTTGTTCGCGTCCGCACCGTGCCTTGTGCTTGTCAGCTCACCTGGCAGCAAGACCCACAGCGCAGATCGCACTCGTGCTTCCTTTCAATCTGCTGGCATGGATCACTTGCTATGCTTGTTCAGGCGGTGGAGCCCGTCGTCTCCTCTAGCTCCTCTGGGTGTAATTTACAATAAAAACCTTTGAGATCCTCCTTACTCACCGTGTCGCTCCCCCGGTTCGTGTTTCACTTCTGGCCGATCTCTCTCTTACACGTCTTTTTTTTCCTCTTTCGATTCCTTTCAGATCTTGTGCCATTCAAGCTGGCAGCAGTTTTCTAGAAAGATGAAGACTCACCAGATCCTCACCAGCGTGCTCGCTGCGACAAGTCCGCTGGTCCTGGCCGACGAGAGCAGCTTTCGGCAAAATGCTGGAGCTGCTCTGGACCAGCTCCAGCGTTGGTACAACCCGTCTGCTGGACTGTGGGACACGACGGGCTGGTGGCAGAGCGCCAATGCCCTGACTGCCCTGCTCAACCTCGCCGCCATGGACGGCAACGTCAAGAACAACCATTTCGGCGTCATCGCCAACACCTTCAACAATGCTCCCGCACACAACCCGTCGATGGTCAAGATGCAGTCCAACGTGGCCAATGTGGCTCCCAAGACCTTCTACGCCTTCAGCAAGGACCACGACGCCTCGATGCCCATGATGTGGAATCACACCAACCGCCTTGCCTCGCTAGAGCTCCGGAAGCGCGAGTCGGGCTTCCTGAACGCCTACTACGACGACGAAGGCTGGTGGGCCCTGGCCTGGATCAACGCCTTTGACGTGACTGGGGATGGCCGCTACCTCGACGAGGCAAAGGCAATCTTCGCCGACATGGCTGCTTCCTGGCCCACCCCTTGCGGTGGTGGCATCTTCTGGGACCGCGCACGCACATACATCTCCACAATCTCCAACGAGCTGTTTTTCCACCTTGCAGCATCTCTGGGCACACGCACAGGTGGAAGCGAACGCAACGGCTACGCCGACTGGACTCGCAGAATCTGGGGCTGGTTCCAGTCGTCGGGTCTGATCAACGGCCAGGGCACGTTGAACGACGGCCTCGGCACCAACTGCAAGAACAATGGAGGCACCGTGTGGAGCTACAACCAGGGCCAGATCCTTGGAGGTCTCGTCGAGATGCACGCTCTCACTGGCGACGCAAGCCTCCTCACTGCTGCCAGCCGCATTGCCGACGCAGCTATCGCCCAGCTTGCTCCTCAAGGCATCCTGCACGATAGCTGTGAGCCAAACTGCGGTGCCGATGGCTCGCAGTTCAAGGGTGTCTTTATGCGCAACCTCCGTCTCCTGCAGAAGGCTGCTCCTCAGATCCGCTACTATAACTTCATCCAGGCCAATGCTCGCAGCATCTGGAAGAACGACCTGCGCATGGTCAACAGCGGCACTCAGCTTGGCATCAACTGGGCTGCCTTCACCGGCACCCCTGACGCCAGCACGCAGAGCTCCGCGCTTGACGCCATCAACGCTGCTCTCTTTACCCTCTGAGCGCCGTCGACCTCATTTTCGTATTGCTTCTACTCTTGCTTTTCCGCTCTCGCTTTCGGTCTTGCTTGATACCCTGTTTTCTCGGTTGCGCCTGCTTTTCCTCTCCTAACTCTTCTTCTCGCCTTCAGCTCCTCCCTTCAAACCGCCTCTACTTCTCGCGCTCGCTCTTGATGGACAATCAACTTTTAACACAACGAACCAAATACTTGCATTCTCTGAAACGACCTTTTGCATATCTCGCCTGCGTCCAACCTGGCTCTCCTGCCCTTTTGGCCGGCGTCGGGTGGTCAAACGGCGAAGAAAGACCCCCCCTTTTATGACCTGCACATTTTTCCACAGAAAGAATTCGGGAGCAGAAGGTCCTCTCTGCCGACATATAACAAACATATACCATGACGAATTTACGACACTTTATCGCCTGGAAGAAATTACTTCTACAAGAGCGTCTTTGCTTTTTGGGTGGATGTAGTTGGTATTGCCTTTTTGGGATTACACACATGGCAACACATGTATCTAGGGTTTCCCCTCGAGCCACTAGCATCAATGCAAAAAAGCAAACCATACTCCAATAGGTGGCCTATTGTGTCATCTGCTGGGTTTGGCAGAATATTTCTTCCAGCATTATTACTGTTCCTCTTCCTTATGCCTGACGTGATGCCCGCCTGTCTGCTGCCGTGTGTCTCTTTTCTTCCCCTACTTCACACCATCGCCTTGAACCCTATCACAAGATGGAACTTTTATTTGCCAAAACACTTGATTCCTTTGAGAGGTTGGAATTCTCCTTGCTACCTTTGGATCATCTCGTGGGAGTTGCTTGGCGCGTTGCCTCGTCTGACAGCTGCTAGTCCCAAGTATAGCCCACCGCCACCAGGTTCAATGCTATATTCACATGGGACGACTGGAAACAGACTACAGCAATGCAGGCGTTTTTATTGGGCATCTGCAGCGGCTGCGCGCTCAAGGGTCTCTTATTACATTTCAGATACATTTGAAACTTCAAAAAAGCCAGCTGTGGATGCCGCCTCTACATGCAAATGGTCTCTCCCTCTCCAATCTTGGTTTTTCTCGCGGACACAATGCCAGACCTTTCTCACCGTCGACGGCCTGTCTTGCCGTCCAGATCTTATTTGTCGCAATCAACGACTTCTACTTCCTTCATTCGACATTTGACGCTCCAACACGGAGGCACAAATGGCTCCACCTTTTGCAGAGCATAGTCCTCTCTCCTAATGGTATCTAAGCGTCACCAAATGACGCCTTTCTTGCTGGCAGTTGAGTGCACATTAATTCTTACGCTGCAATGAACTTCTAGGAGTTCCTCAAAACATTCCGTCAATCTCGCCCGTCTCGGGGTCGACATCGACGTTCAGATAACCAGGCGCCGTTGGCAGCCCGGGAATGGTCTGAATGTCGGCAGCCAGGCAATAACTGGAAACAAAAATTAGCTAAGCTGGTATACGATGGACAGAAAAGAATACTCACAGGTATCCGGCACCGGCTGCCATGCGCACGTCGCGGATAGGCACAGTGAAGCCCGTTGGCGCACCTTTGAGGCTCGGGTCGTGGCTCAAGCTGTACTGCGTCTTGGCCATGCAGATGGGCAGGTTGCCAAAGCCCTGCTTCTCGTACGTGTCGATCTTCTTCTGCGCAATCTCTGAGAACTCGATGCCAGCGGCACCGTACATGTCGCGACACAGCTTCTCCACACGCTGCTGAATCGGACCCTCAAGGTCGTACAGCAGCTTGTAGTTCTTGGGACCAAGCTCCGAGTCACAGGCCTTGATGACACCCTTGGCCAGATCCACAGCACCCTTGCCGCCCTCAGCAAAGTGTGATGCTGGGATGGCGTCTTGCGCACCGGCGGCAATGGCCTCTTCGCGGATCACGGCCACCTCAGCGTCCGTGTCCGTCTCGAACTTGTTGATCGCAACCACCACAGGAATGCCATATTGGGTGACATTCTGGATCTGCTTCTTCAGGTTCACACAACCCTTGCGCAGCATGTCAACATTCTCTGTGCGGTACGGCTCAGGCAGCTGAGCACCTGCGGAAATGTCTGGCCCGCCGCCGTGGTTCTTAAGAGCGCGCACCGTCGCGACAAGCACAACAGCATCTGGCACCAGACCAGAGTAGCGGCACTTGATGTTGAAGAAGCGCTCTCCGCCCATGGTAAAATCAAAGCCAGCTTCAGTCACCACAAAGCCTGCCTTTTCAGCATGGTCCTCGTCGGGCTCAGTGCCGGCAAGCTTCAGAGCTACGCGGTCGGCAATAATTGACGAGTTTCCGACAGAAATATTGGCAAAAGGTCCGGCGTGCACAAACACTGGAGTGCCCTCCAGAGTCTGCATCAGGTTGGGCTTGATGACATCCTTCATCAGTGCAGTCAGGGCGCCGCCCACGCCAATGTCATCGGCAGTCACAGGGTCGCCGCCGCGAGAGCTACCAATGACCATACGACCAAGACGCTCGCGCATGTCTGCTAGGTCTTTGCTCAAGCAGAGCACGGCCATACACTCACTGGCCACAGAAATGTCAAAGCCAGTTTCGCGTGTCTGTCCCTTTTCTGTCGGTGCCTGACCAACAGTGATGCCACGCAGGTGTCGATCGTTGACATCCAGCACGCGTCTCCAGGTGATGGTCTCGGGGTCGATATCCAGGCGTGCGAAGCGGCGGATCTCGTCCTCTGTCAGATCATCAGGGTTTGTCTTGTCGATGCCGAGCTTCTTGAGCCGGCGGAACATGATGGGTGCAAACTCTCGCTTGCCCTTCTTCGTCGGTACCAGACGCTTGTAAAGTGGACCGTCCTTTTGCGTGTTTTCGTGGAAGATTCTCGTCTCAATTGCAGCGGCCAGTAAGTTGTTGGCCGCAGTAATGGCGTGGATGTCGCCAGTCAAGTGCAGATTGAACTCGTCCATGGGAATGACCTGAGAGTATCCGCCTCCTGCAGCACCACCCTTGATACCAAAGGTGGGCCCCTGGCTGGGTTGTCTGACATTAGCGAAAGCGACCTTGCCGAGCTGAGCCGCCAGAGCCTGTGACAGGCCAATTGTCGTGGTCGATTTGCCCTCTCCCAGAGGAGTTGGTGTAATGCCAGCAACGAGCACGTAGCGGCCGTTCTTCCTGTGCTCAAGACGGCTCAGCACAGAGGGGTCAACCTTGGCCTTGTAGTGGCCATATAGCTCCAGCTCATGTGGAGCGACTCCAATCTCTTCGGCAACCTTGCTGATGAGTTTCGGTCTCTGAGCCCGTGAGATGGCAATGTCGGATGGCGGAGGTGACTGGATGTTGAGAGGGAGTGGAGTGACGTGACGGGTCTTTTGCTTCTCGTAGTAGGTGTCTGCAGCGCTCATGACATTCTCGAGCAGCATCGCAATGGTCATGGGGCCCACGCCACCGGGGACTGGTGTGATCTGTGAGGCCACCTCAACCGCTGAGTCGTAGTCGACATCGCCAACAAGACGCTGGCCGGACTTCTTGCTTGCGTCGGGAATGAAGTTTGTGCCAACATCAATAACCACAGCACCGGGCTTGAGCCACTCGCCCTTGACGAACTGGGCAATGCCAAGTGCTGAGACAACAATGTCAGCACCCTTGACCACCTTGTCGAGGTCCTTTGTGCGTGAGTGGCAGACGGTGACGGTGGCATTTGCATGCTTGAGCAGATAGCTGACGGGGCTTCCAACAATGTCGCTGCGGCCCAGGACGACGGCATTCTTGCCATTGATGTCCACCCCGCTCTCTTTCAGCAGTACCATGACACCCTTGGGCGTGCAGGGCACAAAGTATGGGCTTCCACCACGCTTTGCCAGCTCGCCAATGTTCTTAGCACCAAATCCGTCGACATCCTTCTCGTCAGCCACAGCAGCTGTGACAGCCACTTCTGAGATGTGCTTGGGCAGAGGAAGCTGGACGAGAATGCCATGGACATTGGCATCGTGGTTCAGGACGTCGAGACGCTGGAGCAGCTCTGCCTCGGTGACGGTCTCGGGCAAATTCTCGAGCTGGCAGTCGATGTTGGCCTCTCCAGCGGCCTTGAGTTTCATGCGAACATATGTGCCTATGATTGCAAGTGAGCACGAGGCATTGGGGAAAGAATTTTAATCGACACTCACTTGAATCTGAGCGATCGCCCACTTAAACGACTTGAGCGTTAACAATCATTGTCAAACTGTCACACGAGCTCCAGACTCACCCTGGATGATTCGAAGCGACGGCTTGTATCGAGGATTGGTCTTTTGAATCTCTTGGATCTTTGCATGCAGCTTCTCGCGAATGCCCTTGGCAATCGCAGTGCCGTCTATCTTGGTGCCAGCCATGTTTGGTCTGGAAAAGGACAAGAGTCTTCGTGGGGCGGAGTGCAGCGAGGACGAAGAAGAAGGACCGAGTAACGGCAAGCCCCCAGTCAATCTACTGGTTGTGCTTACAATGGGTGAAGCTCTGCCGTGGATCCCCCGCTTTGCATAGCGCAAGCTCAGCATCGCCCTTTGTGGAGGGGAGGGGAGGGGAAACAGTGACGAAAAGCGACCGGCCGATACTCGAGCTGCCAGGGACAGGAAGCGAAAATGGCAAAAAGTTCTGCTGCCGAGGCCTTGACGCTCTCTGTCCTGCCTGTAGCGTACCGTAAATTCTCTCCACTTCTCTCTGCTCTGAGCTGAGATCAAAATTGATTCAACATTTTTATTTTTCTCACGGGTTCCCCCAGGAGAAGAAAAAAAATTATGCTGTCATCCGGCCGAGACCGCTAATGGCCGATTGCGGGCTGGGAGCATCTTACAAACTCTCAGGCTGCTGTCTGACTGAAATGACTCCCCGGCGAGGACAAGGTTTGAATATGAATAGTTCATGTATTTCCACGAGAATCATTGAATCAAAGGCATAATTGCGTCCAAAACAAAAGAGCTCTGCAAGTTTGACTATCTAAATAAAACGGTCCCTTAATATGATGCTCAAAATGGTAATATTCAGCGGCATCGTTCCGCGAATTGAGAGACATCAGGGAATAATCACGTGATTTGTCCCGCACTCAGCCTGTGATTTTCCCTCGAAAAGAACAAGACTCACAAGAAACTTGTCCACGTCCATCACAAATCTCCACAGCTGCCCAGCATGAGACCAATTCTGGTTTCGGGCCATGTACGTCTACCTTCTCCCTTCTCTCTGTATCCTGAACGGCCACACGTGGCCAAATTGCAAATGTCGCCGCCACCACATTCAGAACCCCTCTTACTGACTTTTTGCGCTCGCAGGAACGCGCCCTGACGCAAGTAGTCTACAACGCCGACGGCGACATCATCTTCTCAGTTTCAAAAGATCACACCATCTGCGCGTGGTTCTCGCAGAATGGCGAGCGCCTGGGGACCTACAAGGGCCACCAGGGCGCCCTGTGGACCATCTCTCCCGACCCCACGTCAACCCTGCTCGCCTCTGGCGGCGCCGACAACGCGATAAAGCTGTGGGAGATCCGTACGGGCAAGTGTTTGCACACCTGGGACTTTCCCACGGCCATCAAGCGGGTCGAGTTCAGCGAGGACGGCCGCCGTCTGGTGGCTGTGACGGAGAAGCGCATGGGATACCTTGGCACCATCGTTGTGCTTGACATCGTTCCGGAAGTCAATGCAGAGCAGAGCAGTGAGGTCGCTCTCACAATCACACTGGAGGAGAGCAAGGCAACAGTTGCCGGTTTTGGCCCCTTGGGAGAGTACATCATAGCTGGCCACGAGGACGGCAGCATCTCACAGTGGGACGCCCACTCCGGCGAACAGCTGTACGCCGTGCCAGACGTGCACGGCGAACCAATCACAGATCTGCAATGGGCACCTGACCGAACATACTTCATCACGGCCAGCAAGGACAAGACGGCCAAGCTGCACGGTACTTCGTCGCTCGAGACGATGAAGACGTATGTGGCGGACACGCCGCTCAACAGTGCCGCCATCACACCCATCAAGGACTACATTATCGTCGGCGGAGGTCAGGCGGCCATGGACGTGACGACAACAGCGGCACGCCAGGGCAAGTTCGAGGCGCGTTTCTACCACAAGATCTTCGAGGAGGAGATTGGCCGCGTGCGCGGCCACTTTGGCCCGCTCAACACGGTGGCGGTGCATCCCAAGGGCGAGGGCTACTGCAGCGGCGGCGAGGACGGATACGTGCGGATACACCACTTTGACCCTGCATATTTCCGCTTCCAGTACGAGGTGGAACGTGAGGGCAACCCCAAGATGTAGGAGAGACGATGGCATCGATAAGGAAGACATTTTTTTAGACATACCTTCTGTTTCATTCTGGCATGGGGAAGTAGGATACTACTCACCAAAAAGTCCAATCACATGGCGTTTGACAAGGACATGACGAGGGAGCAGAGATGCTCTAATGCAGCCAGGCCGCTGAACGAATACATAAGTAAATGTTTAACTGTTCCACATCCCGTGTCGCTGCAGAATTGCGCTTCTAGTGCCTACAAAGCGCGTTTCAATAAGCAAATGGTTTCACCGGTGGGGTTTACCTCTCGATCAAAGCACTCATATCTTGCTGCATCCTTTGCAAGGTGGCGGGCTCAAGACCAAATGTCAAAGGCATCTCGCATGTCGGCTTGTCGCGTGGAGAGGCGTCAGAGAGCATGGTATTCAATTTCGGGCTAAGCGAGGAAAAGTTGAAAGGAAACAGTGAATGCCAAGAGCCTTCCCAGACGGGTGTACATATTAGCATTGTATTACGAATGTAAGAGAAAAGTGAGCTCGAGAAAAGGGATGAGGTGGAAAAAGGAGATAATGAGGGAAAAGGTCATGCCACTATTGGCGGCAGGCAATAGCATCGCATTGCTCCAAAGGTCTGGTCGTGAGACACGTTGACAAGAGGAGTTCCGTCAGATTTCATTCATTATCGTGCCTGTTTGGCCATCTCTAAAGAAGCAGATGAGTTGTTCCAAGCCTCGATGCAAAAGTAACTGAAGGTTTCCCGTGAAATCTACATTAGCTGAAGCCCTCATGATGTTTCGAATCCTCCCGACGCAGCGGTACAATCAATCCAAAAGCCCAGAATTACTTGTTTCGATTATATTCAAACTGTTCAGCCGCCTGTCATACTTCAAGATTGCCGGTTCTTCTTGGTTGGTGAATCGTCGATATCGGCTGCATCACCGCCTTTCCTCTTTGACGTCGCAGAGAGTAGTATCAAAGGCTCGTCAACGCCGTCTTCCTCGTCTATGACAATGGCAGAGGCCCGGCTGATTCCAGCCTGAGGCTCTGGCACAATGGCTGGATTTGATTTGGGAGAAGAGGCAATGCCAGACGTATTTCTGACTGGAAGTGTAGTCGAGGAGCTGCAGAGTTTGCACACAATGTAGAAGGCAGCCTGCTTGGGATCAAAGCCGAGGTCAATATTTTTGCTGATTTGAAAGCCGACTGGTTTGCACAAAGACCACTCCACATGATCCTCGCAGAATGCCCGGGGACACTTGACGCAGTTGTAAAGCAGTCCACCACAATTTGAGCAGCTCTGTAGGCATGCACAGCATTTGTGGCTGGGGCACTGCTTCATCATGCTGGCGTGATACGTTTTTGTCGGTAGAGTATCGTCTTGCTCCAAGCAAGTTTCGTGAAACACCTTTGGG
Organism: Erythroxylum mucronatum; assembly: GCA_027563825.1. Lineage (NCBI taxonomy): Eukaryota > Viridiplantae > Streptophyta > Magnoliopsida > Malpighiales > Erythroxylaceae > Erythroxylum > Erythroxylum mucronatum. The sequence goes on along the minus strand of JAOSBP010202052.1, from coordinate 280,682 downwards.
CATGTCACGCATTCAATCAGCTCCTCAGAGCTCTTTTCACTGCAAAAAATGCAAGTCTGTAATACCATGAGTTATATCTTAACAATTGAAATAAGGAAGACATACCTCGATGTGCTCGAACTGTTTCTCTGTCTTGTTTCTGGTCTTGAGAGGGCTGTCGTTCTTGTCATAAGTTGACTCGCTTTCTGCTTGCTCTAGGCTCCATTTCGAGACCTGGAAACCGTCAACCGTGACGGTCGTTTCTTTACCTACCCGTCGCATTTCACGGTTGAACAAGATAGGCGAATTTTCCTTTTCTTCACGGCCTTTGACTCTTTCGTGGTTCACGCCTTCAAAGAAAGTAGTCTTCACATTCTCCTTCTCTTCCAGCCACTTTCGCTCCGCGTCCTCATCAATCTCTTGTGTAGAACGCTTCTCTTCGCAATTCGCAAGGATATCTTCGTAGCTCCAATGGATCATTTCACGAAAGGGCACAGATGGCAAGTCTAGGGTAGGATTACCCCCACGGATAATAGACGCAAGATCAAACATTGTGAACTTGGGTACTTGGGAGGTACCGTCATATCCAGGCTCCTCTTCTTCTTCTCCTTCGTTGTCTTCATCTCCTATCGCCTCTTTGTTTTTGAAAGAGTCAGTAACCTTGATGGACAGGAAGAGCTTCTTGGCGATGCGGCGCTCCATCTGTTCTTCTACCGAGCCTCGCGAGAGCATTTTGTAGACGATGACTTCTTTGGTTTGCCCAATTCTATGGGCACGACCTGCTGCTTGCAAACCCACCTGGGGATTCCAGTCTTGATCCATAAAGATGACAGCCTCTGCGGCAGTAAGCGTTATTCCAAAACCTCCCGCTCGACTAGTGGCAAGCATGATCTGATATTGGTCTTGCTCTTGGAACAGCCTAACGCTGAGATTCCGGTGCGCCTTCCCCCTATCTCCATCTATTCGTAAAAAATTGAGATGGGGCCGATGTTCTTTCAGGGTGCCTATCAAGTCTTCGATGCAGTCCAGAACTCCTTTGAACCCAGAAAAGATGATGACTTTCTTGCCTTCAGAGAAGACAAGCTTTGAGAGAAGCTCTTTAAGAACAAGGAACTTCCCAGAAGACTCAAATACGTGGCTCCCCATGCGGTAGGGATCTGGTTGTATACCCGGTATCAAGTATGGATGCACCGAAACTTTTCTGAGTTGCATCAGGATGTTCAAAAGTTCCCGACGGTGCTTTTTCTTCTCTTCCACAGATATTTTGTCATAGCTATGCTCGGATTTTTCATGCTCTATTTGTCGCATGATGATGCCATCGGATTTGGTAATACACGCCTTATAGACGTCCCGCTGCTGTGGTGCCATAGGAATTGAAAGCACTACTTGCCTCAGAGCAGGGAGCTTCATGTCTCCTTGCAGGTCATCCTTGGTTCGCCGCAACATGATGAGCTCCAAAACTTTACGGGCTTGACCTATTGTCTTAATGTCGATCCCGTGCTGCTGTGACAAATCAAAGGACAACTCAAAAAGCTCTCTCGAGCTTTCATTGAAAGTGCGAGGCAAGAGCCAGTGAAGCAGTGACCAAAGCTCGAATAGATTGTTCTGTATAGGAGTGCCGGTCAAGATCAATCGATAATCGGCCGATATACCTTGGAGTGCTTGTGAGACCTTGGAATCGGCATTTTTAACTTTATGTCCTTCGTCCAAAACAGCGTATGACCACTTATATCTTCTCAGAGAATATTGCTCAGCGACATAAGTTTCATAAGAGATGATCAAAATGTCCAGTGAGTTTTGTCTGACGGCATTCCTCAGCTTTCCTCGCAACTGGGACTTTCTCGAAGCATTGCTGTAATAGATCATTGTCCTTAGGCTGGGAATGTGTTTTTGAGATTCTGCCTGCCATGTCTCAAGCACTGAAAGTGGGCACACCACAATGCTGGGTTTATGATTGAGAGGCCGCTGTGTCTTATCATGGTGCAAGATCGAGAGTGTCTGAAGCGTCTTTCCTAAGCCCATTTCATCGCCAAGTATTCCATTCATGGCATTGTTTCTGAGCCATATCAGAAACGACAGCCCTTCAAACTGATGCTTCTTCAACGTTGCAATGATATCTTGTGGCTGCTCATGGAGCAAATTAAATTCCTCCGGATCAGCTTGTTCGTTTTTACGAGCTGTTATCTGCGTGATGTGGTTTGACTCAGGAAGAAGAGGCAAGAAGACGTCTTTGTGCTTCCAGAGAAAAGAGCTTTGCTTTTCCTCCAGAGCCTTTTCATAAGGAGTAGCCAAAAAACCTCGAGTTGGTGTAGCGGGTTTGTCCTGCTTCTGACTAATTGGCGAGTAATGACGTGGATCTTTGAAGCCGCGCTGAAGGTTCTCTTTTGCCTTTGCCGAGAGCATTAGCTTGTCACGTGCACGCAATGAATGACCTTGGCTGCCACGAGTGTCTTGAGGTGGGCTCTCAACGGGAAAATCAGCACTGTCTAGTTCAGTGACGTTGGCTGGCGTATGTGGACAGGCTGTGGATTGTTTGCCAGGTTCTGGCGTTTGTGGCGAGATTTGGCTTATGAAGTTCACATCAGATATGTAATGCGGATTATCTGAGTCTGAGTCATCCAGAACAGCGTGAGGGTCGGAAAAGCTATTGTGATAGGCTTGAAGAGGTGTGCGCGGCTTTGCTGGCGGCAACAGACCCGCAGGAGGATCTTTGAATGTCAAGCCTGCGCCTATGTTCTCTGGCAGACGCTCGAGAAGGGTTTGAAAGGCTGGGCGATCAGGACTCACGCCAAGCATGAGATTGTTTGAATCTGGAGAGTTTGCCAGTGCAGATGAGTGCTGTTGGTGTAGGTTAGTATTCGCTGGCGATAACAAACGGCCCGAGACTGGTTGACGACGATGACCAGAAGGTGAAAACAAGGCAAGCATTGAGGAAGCCGTCGTCTTGCCAGAGCCCCGAGATGTCTGCGGCGTTGTTGGACATTCATCCTGTTGGGACATAGTATGGTACTGGTGAAATCCTGGAGCGACTCGCAGTGCGCTGTGAAGAGCAAGCGAGCGATTTGAAAATGCAAATTTAAAAAAGCATATTGCAAGCTTAGAAGCTAAGCCGATAAAAAGAGTGACTGTGGATTGCAGAAAGGAGTAAGGAAAGCGGGCGTGGAAGAAACGTGAAGGAAACGGGAGGAAACATATGCAAGTTTGTTTCATGGCAACGGACGGCATTCAGCTCAAATGCGGCCAATGAACAAGTAACAGTGAAATATATGATCACATGTTATTCTAAATCCCAATGTGTGCACCATGTCACTTCTCTTTGTCATCAAAGTGAGAGCAAAAGAACTGATCTGCATGTCGAGGCTTTGTAGCGCTCACAATCACTCAAGCACTGGGAAGACATGAAACACATAAGTCGAGACTCTAGCGCCATCCTACACTATGTCACGAAATCAAGGCACAATCTCTACAATTGAATAAGATTTGATGGCACCGGAAAGTCGAAGTGATGCGAAGCATGAAGTTGATATGGGTGCCAAGCCGCCAGCAGACGTCTCTGCCGCAAACGCAGTTGTCGTCCATCATCCAACCACAAATTCCAGACTCTATACAAGCTGGCGCATTTCTTGCTACGGTATGGTAATTTCAGGCATAATATCTCTTGATAGAAAGAGATGAGAGTAACAAGGCCATGTTTTTGGACCAAGCGCGCCCTCGACGATGCAATTCGCAATCCTCTAATCTCAATCAAGAACGGGACTTTTTACCGCAGTCAACCCACCACTCTAGATAACGAGAAGGAAAATTCCATATTTCCCAACCTAGATTTCATTGTCGAAGCCAACCCCGATGCAGGCCAGCACTGGGCTGTGGTTGGGCCCTCCAACGCGGGCAAGACAACTTTCCTAGAGGTGCTTCAAGGACAACATCTCTGCTTCCCTCCCACAGCACGCTCGTACCCATACCTGTCTACAGAAACACTTTTGGAGAAAAAGCCGAGATACAGCTATCCCGCGCGTGCGATTCAGCATGTTAGCTTTTCCACCAAGCAGAAAGGGCTGGCTGGCATGGGCACATACCTCAGCGCACGCTATGAGAGTCGAAGAGAGGCAACCGATTTTTCGGTCATTGACTACTTGAATGGTGATACGGAACTCAACGGGCTAAAAACGAAGGGCAGGCCCCTCAATCAAGTTTTGCTGGCCCAAGTGCTCAAGGATCTACGTCTTGAAAATCTAGCGGAGATGCCGATGAGCAATTTGAGCAATGGCCAAAGCCGAAGAGCTCGGATAGCAAAAGCGCTAATGGGCAAACCCGAACTATTGCTACTCGACGAGCCCTTCATGGGGCTTGATCCGCCCACAACGGTCCAAATGAATCCGCTTCTTCGACAGCTTGCCGAGTCGTGCCAGCCGCGCCTGTTGCTTAGCCTTCGTACGCAAGACCCCATACCAGACTGGATCACGCATCTGGTGTATCTAGGAGATCATCTGCGCATAACGCATCAGGGCCCGAAAGAGGAGGTGATTGATGCGGTGCTCGAGCATGCAGCGGCTATCCAGAACACAAATACAGCTCTCGACAAGATCCCGCATATGCTCTCCGAGTTTGGGTACACAATCACGGACTTGGGAATAGCGCACGGTCACCGTGTATCTAGTACATACAGCAACAGGCTATACCCGGCATCCAAGGAGAAGTTCGACAATGGCAACCTGTCGGATCCGACGCTCAAGAATCTTGGAATGGGGCAAACCCTTGGAAGGCCGAAGTGGCCATATGCGCCCAAACCATCAAGTAGCAAGAAAAGAAGCCCAAAGGGAGAGCCTGTTGTGGAGATGAGAGGGGTCAAAGTGAAGTACGGTGACAGAACAGTACTTGGTGGCTGGGATTCACAGCAAGTCATGGAGGTAGCGGACGACACGGGAGAGATAGAGTTGAGGCAGATGGAGATTGAAGATGGCGAGGTTGAGGACTCGAGCGGTCTGTGGTGGACAGTGCGGCGTGGAGAACGATGGGTGGTCTGTGGACCGAACGGCTCTGGCAAGACAACTCTATTGTCACTGTTGCTTTCGGATCACCCTCAGGCATATTCGCAGCCTGTGCGCATCTTTGGCCGCTCTCGTCTGCCAAGTGCAGGACAACCAGGCATTTCAGTGTTTGACATTCAAAGGAGAATAGGACATTCTTCGCCGGAAGTGCAGGCTTTTTTCCCCAAACACTTGACAGTCAGGGCGGTCCTGGAATCAGCATATGCCGACACGCCGGCGAGCAGGCCAACGATGACTGAGAAGGACGACAACCGTGTGTCGGCGTGCCTCCGCTGGTTCCGCAGCGAGCTGAATGCAGAGCTCGGCATGGACAAGATCCTCAAAGCAGAAATGAACCGCCGGGGCAAGCACTTGTCGGCACCCTACACGAAGCTTGGCTTCACACAAGAGAGATATCAGCAAGCGAAGGAGCAATTTTGGTACGAGTTTGAATCTCAAAAGGAGTCGAGTGTGGCGTGGGCGGACGAAATGACATTTGGCGAAATGACATACTCGGCTCAGCGCGTGGCGCTGTTTTTACGGGCCATAGTGGCCCAGCCGGACATTGTGGTGCTTGACGAAGCATTCGGCGGCATGGACGAGGTTGTGCGCGACAAGTGCATCATGTTCCTGGAGCACGGCGAGTCTAGGTCAATGACGCCGTACAACCGTCTCAAGGGGCACGTGGTTCGACCGTTGGGACCTGGAATCCACAAGCGCAACTCGCAGGAGACGTTGAACAACCTTGCCATCCCGGAGGGCCTAACAGAGCGGCAAGCGCTGATTTGCGTGTCACACGTGCCGAGCGAGGTGCCTGTACAAGTGGAAGACTGGATGTTCCTACCAGAAGCTGGTTCAGAGGAGACTTGCAAGGTGGGCAGTGTTACGAAACCACTGCGCAACAATATACAGCTGTGGAACACCATCTGGGGCATGAAGCGCACGCCGACGTGGTCGTCACGGCCGGGCGGCTACGGTATGTACTATGACTTTCAGGGCCGCAAGGCTGCATTCGATGAGCAAGACGCTGAAATGAAGCGCCAGCAGTGGGGACGCCTTCGTAAACGCGAGCTGAGCGACGATGAATTCGCGGCCTTGCTCGAGCAGAATCGCATCAACCGGGCTTCGGCACGTCGTGGAGCTGGCCGGCCATTTGGGACCAAGGAGAAGCACAAAAAGGAGAAGCTGACCAAGCCAGCAGCGCCTAAAGAATCACGTCAATCGCCAGTCTTTCTCCTCGGCTATCCAAGAGAGGAGTACATTGCACAAGCACGAGCGCAGCTGAAGGGCGCGCGTCGTGGTCGCCGTTCTCGTCCAAAGCCAGAAGATGCTGATGCTGATGGAGCCGCCACTGGTGAAGCTGCTGTAGCTAATTCCCCCGCGATAGAGTCCAGCAACACTAAGCAAGGCGACGAAAAGGTGTGGTATGATGCCCGCTTCACAGGAGGTCGGATGCGGCCCATCAAGAAGCGAGCGCCACGGTCACGGCGGCGAGCAGCAACGACAGAGGCCGCAGGAGAAGGAGGAGAAGAAGATGCTAACAGTAGCAGCCTCGCTGCAGAAGACCAAACCGCAAAGGCCTTGAGTGATTCAAGCACATCATAGAGTGAAAAGACAGTGTAAGATAAGGGATTATGTACACGATAGATCTGGGAACATCGATAGGGCAATATTGAGCGTTCACAAAGCATGTGATATATTTACTACATTCATACAGCTCAATAAATGCAGTACTTTCAGAAGTCGTAAGGATATCAGTAAGGTAACAATCCAAAAAAAAAAAAGAGTGATTGAAACGATCGTGAAGAGAGCAAGAAAAGGGGAAGAGGGGATAGAGAGCGGGAGCTGTTTGACGTCAGGGTCTGCGAGGGGAAAAAAGTAGCACTCTGAGCATTGGACATGGCAGACCACTCTTTTCTTATTTGTTAACTTTTGAATTTGTCAATACTTTCCTGTCGCATTTCTGGAGATCTTATACTGTAGGTTTTCAGAGCTGCACGAGCCTTGGTTGCTTACCTGGCAGTCCAATCTTGACCAGCCGAAACTCCTCCACACCGGGAGCTTGCCCTCCAAAATTCCAAGCTTGATTTCTGCCCACAAGCAGGGTCTCTTCTCTTCCTGCAACGACAGTAACGACAGCTGATTAAAGATGGCGCCCAAGCCTCCGAAGCGACCTCGAGCGGAAGATATTGTGCGCAACTACGATGCGCAACGGGCAGGTCACAGCTCCTCGAGCTCAGACAAGAAGCCGCGATTCGATGCGCGTAATCCTTCGACGCTGGCGCAGGCCGACGAAGACAACGCGCCAGATGCCGACGCCGACGCGGCGATACTCGAGCTCGACGAGATAGGCCGGGCGGGAACACATGCCAAACGCAATGCAGTGCGGCTCGAGGGCTACGAATCAGACTCGAGCAACGAGGGCTTCGACGGGCGGGCGGCGGAGCTAGCACGGTCGAAGGCAGCAGCATCCAAAGCAGACAAGAAGAATAAGAAGAAGAAAGATGATGACGATGACGACGACGATATGTTTGCCGAAGCTGAAGCAGACCTCGCAGAAGACGATGACGAAGACAACGACGAAGAGACGGCAACGAGCAAGAAGCAAAGGAAAGAGGTGCGGTTCATGAACACGGGAGATATTGAAGGTCAAGTTGCTTCAAGCCGAGGAGGTGGGCACGTGTCTGCCGACTTTCGAGCAGATTCGGGTCGGGGAGGCAACGACAGAAAAGGGAAAGGAAGAAGCCGTGGCGAAGAAGATGGTAGCGACAGCGATTCGAGCTCAGTCGACGACGAGGAGCGGGACCGTACAGAGGGCCTTGATGCCGAATTAGGGGCAGGCAGCAAAAAGTCTCGGGCTCCCAAGCTCGATGCGTTCAACATGCGCAACGAGGCAGAAGAAGGTCGCTTTGACGAGTCGGGCAACTTTGTGCGCAACGCTGTCGATCCGTTCGCGGTGCACGACGCGTGGATGGAGGGCAACACAAGCCGTGGGGACATGAAGCGGGCACGCGAGGCACATGAAAAGCGAGAGATGCAGCGACGGCAGCGCGACATGGCTGACGACGCCCTGTCGACGGCTGACATTTTGGCCTCGTTGATCCGTCGGCTCGACGTGGGCGAGACTGTCCTCGAGGCACTGGCAAGATACGGTTCGGCGGGTAAGAAGGCGAAACCACGATGGCAGACGAAGAAAAAGAACAAGAAGAGTAGCGACATGGAGGTGGACGACAACACCACAAATGGAAGCAGCAAGGAACAAGACACAGAAGAGCAGGCTCGCAAGGAGGCCGTTGAGAGCATAACGGCGGCAGCAGACCAGCTACTCACGCGTGGTCAAGAAGAAGTCTATGAAGCAGAACGAGAGCTGCTCATGCGGCAGTACAAGCGCGAGACTGGCGACGAGTGGCTGGACGAGCAAGCGTCTGCAGCGGCAGGTGGAGACGAGCGCAGTACGCAGCCAGAATCAGCAAAGCAGTGGGAGTACCAGTGGGCAGATGCACGCGACGGCGGCGAGGTGCATGGCCCGTACGACTCAACCACCATGGCGAGCTGGCAAGCTGCTGGATATTTTGGAGAGGGTGTGCAGTTCCGACAAGCAGGCTCGCAGGCGTGGAGGGACGCTGTGCCTGAGTTTGTCTGATGCCGCAAATTCGACCTGAGATGTTTTGGCTGCCACAGTAGAAGGGTAACAGTGACTTATACCAAATATGACGACACAGGTCACAAGCACAGACGAAAGAGTCCAAATAGGGGGTTCTGACTCGCCACCTACTTCTGCTCTCAGTCGCTCTCAGTCGCTCTCTGATGGTCGAACAAAGGCGTTGCATGTGCTGCGATGCGGACGTATGCTGCGGAACATGCCTCTCTGCTGCACATGAAGTTGGCCCCAGCAGATCTGCTGCCCCTTGCACAGTTCTATGTTCCTCGAGTCTTGTCCCAGTTCTTGTCTCTATTTCCAGGCAACGCGTGGCACAAAACGAGCATCTCGCCAGGACACCAACACAATGGCAATAGGGGTCCACGCAGAGGAGCAGCACCATCTATTGGCCCAGAGTCGACCCTTGGGTCCTCGTCTGTGGCCCAGTCCAGTGACTGCGGTCAGCTGCAGTCAGCTGCAGGAGGAGCACAGTAGCGCCGGGTTGCATCTGGCCATGCCACTTCCCAGACAGCATGGAAAGTATTGGATGGCCATTGCTCTGCCTTAGCTCGGTATGGCACATGATTTTTCTGGCTGAGTCAAAAAAAAAAAGCCTTCGGCGTCAGACCCGGCAGAGAGGTGAAGAGCTGAATGAGATTGTCCGGCCCCCGTAAAGACTTCTGCAGAAACAGAAGTAGAAGCAGCATCAGGAGTTGCAGCAGTCACCTTGTAGTTGGCTCATCTGCGAAGAATAGGCCCAGATGGATCGGCCTCTCAAATATGTGAATCTTAAGAAAAGTAGCTGTTAACAAGAGCAGAAGGATCCTTGGCGCCGAAAAAACGACGTCAGCGAAGCCGCCAAGAGCCCATCGGTCCAGACCGCAATTCTCCTCTCCTCTTGATCCATCTTTCACCTGTGCAAGATTATCAGCCCGACGAGATTTGGTCAGATTGGAGCTCAAGGGCTGAGGAGAATGCAACAGTCAGGCTCTGCGCCAGAGAAAGAAAAAAACGAGCCTCTCTTCCGTGCGTTGTGGCAAATGAACGAAGTCGCCGTTGCGCATCGGATATTGATTCTTGATTTAGTTTCCGCATCAATTTAACACAAAAAGGGGCAACCCTCGAGTCTGGAAGTGCTTGCTGCTCTGCAGAGGCAGAATACAATTGCAAGACATGGCGTACTGGAAATAGACAGGCTCGCAACGCATCCTTCACCTTTGACTCATCCTCTGCGGCGACCACATCGCCATCCTCAGCTCAGCGGCGCAGCGTCCAGGGGGGGCCGAAAGGATCGCATGTCGTGGCCAGAAATTAGAAAAACAGAGCCCAGTGCCGGTGGTTGGCGATCCGGGCGGAGGCCATGTCAGATGCCGCGCCTGGTGAGCGCCCAATCATGCCGGCTCCAGCGCGTCGATTAGACGTCTGGCAAGCTGCCTTAGGCGCAATGCGGCATCGTCTGTGATTTCGCTTCAGGGAGAGCGTGGCACCTGGTGCGCTTGCTCATTTCACCTCGCCCTGTGCCGCCTGCGTGGCCGCCTGCGTGGTGGGTGGAGTTGAGTGTGTGTGTGCGCATGAATGTGTCTATGTGCATCCCTACTCATTTCTCGTAACAAAATTTCTCTTTCTCTCATCATTCTTCCTCCCTCTTCTCCCCCTTTGTCTCTGTACCATTTCGCCTGGTCATTAAACTGTCATATTGTTCTGCAGGTCTTCTGCTTTCTTGTCAGTCATCCTGCGTTCCAGCTGTCTCCGAAAAAAAAATCCCTGGCCTGAATGCCCCGCCGCCCGATGAGGTAGTAATCCTTTTACTCTCTCTCTCTCTTTCTTTCTCCCTTCGATCTTCCACCTCCTCTTCCTCTTTTTTTTCCTTTCCCTACTCCGCGTCTTGCTCTGCCCGGCTTGCCGCGAGAGTTGTCTCTCTCTATCTCTCTCTCACCACTCTCTCGATACTCGCCGTTTGTGGCTCTGTCCTTGGGAGCCTCAAGCCAAGCTTTCCCTGCGGTCTTTCTCTCTCATCCCCACCGCCACATCCCTGCGGTTGCCTTCGCATCAAAGAGCACTTTGACGTCTTTGCATCCATCTCTGTCTCGCTGTCTCTGTCTTTCTCTCTTACCCTGCATCATTGCGCACGAATTTTACGACTTTGCATCGGCTTGACCCAAATCGCTCATCCCACATTCCCTCTCTTCGACACACACGCACACCGCCTGGAATATTCCCTGTCGCTGTCATCAACAAGACTAAAATCTCGCTCAAGATTCTTTCGCAGAGGCGCCCCTGTTCGAGCGTCGCTATGAACAACTTTGCCCAAAACGACCTCTACCACGACTCGTCCTCGTCCCGCTCTCCTCCTCGAGCCGCCCACGCCCACCCACCGCACTCTCTGCATCGTGACACGGCCAGACCCTACGACGCCTACCTGAATCAACAGCCGTACGCAATGGATGACGTCCAGTCGCGCTTTGACGCTCCTCGCTTTGGCGACCAGATGGGTCAGAGTATGCGCTCCAATTACGCCAACCGCTACGACGTCGGCGTCCCCTCGGCCTGGAACTCGAGCAACAACTACAATCACTCCAACACGCTGGCAGCCCTTGGCGCCACCACCCGTGGCAGGCCGAACCAGCGGAGCTCTCGTCCAGCTCTGCCTTCCATGTGGCTCGACCAGCCTCAGCCCGTTCAGCCCGGCAATTTTGGCAACTTCCCAAACCCAACCATGCCGTACGCCACTCCGCCTTCGATGCGTCCAGAGCACATGGGCTCCGACACGGATGAGGATCTGATTCCCACCGCCATCGTCATCAAGAACATCCCATTTGCCGTCAAGAAGGAGCAGCTCGTCACCGTCATGACCGAAATGAATCTGCCTCTTCCTTACGCTTTCAACTACCATTTCGACAACGGCGTGTTCCGTGGCTTGGCCTTTGCCAACTTCACCTCCCCAGAGGAGACGGCCACTGTCATCTCAGCCATGAACCACCTCGATCTGCACGGCCGCAAGCTGAGGGTCGAGTACAAGAAGATGCTGCCTCAGGCTGAGAGGGATCGTATCGAGAGGGAGAAGCGGGAGCGTCGCGGCCAGCTGGAGGAGCAGCACCGTCCCATGGGGCCTTCGCAGCTCAACACGCAGCCCTCCATGTCCTCCCTCGGCTCCCACATTCCTGCAACCTCGCCCTCGCCAAACTCTTCGCGGAATGCCCAGCACACCGAAGGCATCGACATGAACGACCCCGTCACTCTCAACTACTACTCCAAGCTTCTTCTGTTCCAGGGTGATGCCAGCGCTGGAGACGTCTTCACCTTCTCGTCCGAGCTGCCCGCCGCTCACCGAAAACTTGTGCACAGCCTCGCCCACAAGCTTGGCCTGGGTCACATCTCGCATGGTGCAGGCGACGCTCGTCAAGTCCACATCTACCGCAACCCCAACGGCATGAGCCCTCCCCTTGCCGCCAACGTCGATTCTCACAGGCGCCAGCTCAACCGTTCTGCCACCACAGACTTCAGCAACGTTCGTGCCCAGGATGCCACCTTCTACAGCGGTCTTGGTAACCAGTCCGCCGGGTTTCTCGGCTTTTCGGACACTCAGGGCGGTCTCTCTGTCGGCTCAAACCTCCGTGCCGCCCGCTCTTTCGCCGATTTGAGGTCATACACCCCCTCCCCTGCCCAGTCGGCCTCCAGCTTCCCGGCCGGCCTCACCAACAACATCTCCCGATTCCAGGAGTATGGACCCGGAAGCCCCAATTCATCACGCTCCAACGTGACGCCCACAACCTCCACCATGCCCGACAGTCTCCTCAGCGGCATGGGCAGCATGAACCTCGGCGGCGGCTTCGGCCAGCCCACCAGTGGCTCACCCCACCGTCTCCGTGGCGTCATGTCCTGGGATCGCGATGGCCCAGGTCCCATCGGTGGCCACCGCACCTTCAGCGCTCAACAGGATGACCCAAGCCGTGCTCGTGGCCAGGGAGCTCCTGTGCGCCAGCCACGTGGTCCTGTGCCAGAACGCGGCTCTGGCTTCCCGCGGGGTCGCCAGAACGGCCACCAGACTCGAGGAAGCGACGACCTCTCTGCCAGTGGTGTGGAGATTGTCGTCGAATGATCTGGTCTCTCCTGTTCGCTTAATGATTTCGCAAATGTCCTACACGAAACGAAAGATGACCAAGTATGGTCTCATCCACATACACACACACTTTTTAAATCGACCACGACATTCATGCCAGAACACCAAAATTTCAAAACAATTTGCCATATACTGTAACAAGGTTCTTACGCTGCAAGATCAAAACGCTGCCTCTTACGACTTACACGAAAGAACGATGTCACGAACGGTAGACCTTTTTTAAAGCTAATTTATGCACCACTCGCACACGCACGCACCTGATGGGAGAGAAGACGGGGAAGAAAGAGGAGATTTCAAGGCCGAGGGCTTCGCTGAGATACGCGGGGTTTTTCATGAGGCAAAGGCCTGGTCCTCGCCTGAGGACGCGTTGGAAATTGTGTCTTGTATGGATTACACGCCCTGCTGTTTGGAAACAAGCGAGATGAGGGGAAAAAAGAAAGACATGAAACCCACTTTATGTGGGAAGGAGAATAGGCATGCCGCGACGACCTATTGTCTCGTTTTTTTCCGGCTAGAGCAGCATGCGGAAGTGGAAGGAGAGGAAGAGAGTAGAGGGAGAAAGAATGCAAGATGGCGGAAAGATGAGAGATGTATTTGGTTGCCTCTTCGCATTAATGCTTCATGAGCACGTTTTTTTTTTTACTTTGAACTAAAGCATCATCATCATCATGGACAGAATTTTCACGAATAGCCTCACTTGCACTGTTGTCTGTGTGTCTGGGCCTTACCAAAGATTTCCTCCCATTTGATCATCTTCCGACATGGGCTATGGCCTGCTTCTTCTGCTTTTACTTGCATCCCCTGTTTTGGAAAAACATCATGGACCACATGTTGAGGCAAAGGGGAGAGGCAATTCACAAGGATCAAGCCCGAAAGAAGATGTGAGAATCAGGATCAGAGTGGGGGAAAGAAACGTTTATCAACATGTTCTTTTTGTTCTTGTGTATGCGCGTCTCTCATATATATATAATATATATATTTGTGCGTCTGTGTGCAGGTCTCGATAACTATCTCTCCCTCCCCTCGTATCCCCCCTTTTTGGCTACCCTTAGAGAAAAAAAGGTATTTCCCATACTTAGACTAGATTCATTATATGTTGCTCACGCCTTCTGCCTTCCTTCTCCCCTTTTCGTATCTTCGCTACGTGACTCCTCGTAATCGTACTGAATGTTCAGAATCCCTCCATTTCGCCAAAAGTAAGCATAAACGTATCGTCAAGGGCCTTCTGCCAGGCTGGGCTCCAAGCTTGGGTCAGACCAGAATCTCTTCAACCTCGCCTTCGCCTCTTCTGATTACGGCCGCCGCTTTCATCCGCCGTGTCTCCTTGCTTGTTGCCGCTGCCAGCCTCGCCGTTGTCATTTTCAGCTGCCGCCGCAGCGTTTGGCGTGGGCGCACCCGACGACGACGCGACGCTGCCCACGATGCGGCCACCCGCAAACGCTGGGCTGTCGGCGTCATTTTCGTCATTGTCATTGGTCTCGTTCTGCCACGCCCGCCCACCGTCTGGCTGTGGCGGCGACTTGCTACCGTCTTGAGCATCGCCAAACAGTCCATCAACGTCCCGCGAATCGCCAGCTCCTTGCTGCGTGAAATCAAAGTCGCCTGCATTGCCAGCTCCCAAATTGTTGCTGTCATTGTTTCCAGTGTTGCCATCAAATTCGGGAAAGTAGTCGCTGTTGATGAACGAGTCAATGTCAAAGTCCCCTGGGTTGCCCATGCCGTCGCCGCCATATGCCGAGCCTGGCTGCGAGCTGGGCAGATTGAGACCCGGGATGCTGCCACTTGGAGAGAGCGGCTGGATTCTGTCTGCAAGAGCTTGCACCTTGCTGTCCTGCTCCTGCTGCAGGCGCTGCAGCATATCGAGCTGGTCACGATTGGAGTTGAATTGATTGAGCATCTCCGCGTCTGTATTATTATTGTTACCTGGTTGCTGCTGCTGGCCACCAGCCTTTGATACGAGCTGGTTCGGACTGGTAGTGCCGCTGGTTGACGCCATCATGTTCAGCATGTTGTCGCGCTGCTCAGGCGTTAGTGGAGCATTGCCGTTGGCATTCTCGTACTGGCGCAGCGCCGACGAAAAGTCAATATTGTGAGATTGCGTGTCGCTGTTGGCATTGACCTTGTTGATGGCGCTAAGGATATCGTCATTGGAAGGCGTGCTCGCGTGGCGAGCTTTGCCGCTGCCAGCGTTAGGGAAGCGGTCGAGTAGAGTCGGTGTATCCGAGGGCTCACGCTTAGGCATGGGCGAATTAGTCGAACGGGGAACTGAGGCCGAGTCGCGCGAGACATTAGGTCGTGATCTGTTTTGTGAAGGAGGCTGCAGATTGCCAGGCGCGACATTCTTGTTTTGCAACTTCGGGGCCGGCGAGGCTGACCCACCAGCGCTGCTTGGACCTTGATCAGGTGTCCAGGATGGAGGTGGGAGGATGGCAAGCGGCTTCTTCTGCAGGCGCTGCAGCTGGTTCTGAGGCTGCGAGTTGGCCTCTTCAAACTCGCCCATATCGTACACATTGCCAGACTGTGGCTGATTACTGGGCATCGGGCCTGGAAACATGCCGGCGCCTTGATCGAGGTTTCGGTGGTAAAAGGTGGCAAGAAATGTGAGGATGGCGTTGATGGAATTCTCATGGCGCTCGTGTTGTACGCTGGCTTGCCGGATATAGTTTGTGTTCTCGTGCTGGAAACGCGCAATCATGTTATTAATCTGCTGCTGTGACCGCTTGAGCTGGTCAATTTCTCGCTGCAACGACTGCCACTGCGAGCGAGGCAGCGACACAAGGTCGGTGCTTTGTCCAGGCGCATTGATCCGAGCAGCAGCTCGATTGTCATTAGTCTGTTCTTCGCCTTCCTGTGCTTCCTCCTTTTTGGCGACCTTTTTCTTCGAGTCTGACTGGTCGTCTTTGGGCTTTTGAATGAGCCAAAGCAGCTCAGGCCGGCCCTTTTTAAAGTAAGGGTTGTAGTACTCGCTCGGGCTCTTCGCTTTCTTCTCGCTGGCTCGCATCGAATTGTCTGCCAGTCCAACCTTTTTATGGAAACCATACATGTTAAGCTGGCGCACGAACGAGGCATACTTGTTGGTCTTGAAAAAGTAGGGAATCAGTGTCCGGGCGAATTCGTCCTCGTCGAGCACAACAAATGAGTCGCCATCAGCAGTCCACTGGATTAAATCTGTATTACCGCTATCAAGAAAACTGGCGTCATCTGTTAGTTTGAATCATATCAAAGCTGCACAAAGAGAAACACTTGCCTTCTTAATTTTTGTATAAATGGTGGTATCGGCCTCGGATTGCGCTTCGACTGTGCTTCTCTCTTGGCTTCTGCAGCTCTACGGTCTAGCTCTTCATCGTCTTCGTCCTGCTGCCAGGTTGCAGATCCATTATTGCCAAAGTCTGACCAGCCTTCGTTGTTAGAATTTAGTGGCGTGTAGCCCCGATGTCTGGCCAGCTGCTGGTTCGTATTCCTGCGCACAAGTTGGTTGCTGGCCGCAGCATTCTGCATATTAAGGGGGTTCTGTTGGGGCATGGAAAAGTCTGTATTGAAAGATAGAGGGTCAAATGAGTCCGTCGTATCGTCCACACCTGGAAAGTTTGTCATGTCGAGAAATTGCTGGTCAGACATGCCGAAGTCATTCTGAGGCTGTACCGTTGGCATCGATTGCTGCGGCGCTGGTGGCGAGGTGCCAGGCGCCGGACGCTTTCGCGTGCCAGTCTGCGTCTGCATGTTTCGCAGCACGTGAAGCGACGAGCGGTCGCTATGGCGCGATGGTTAGCCCGTGATGTTTGATATGGCACGCAGGTGCGATTGCGCCACAGTTCCGTCCTCCAATCTCTGCAAAAGCTTTCTGCCGAGCTTTCCAGATTGTATTTCGACGAGGTTTGGGCCTTGAGGGGCAGAGAGGGAGGTCAAGTTGGAGGATTGTCAAGGCGGAGCGAAGCCAGTGGCTGGCGACTATGCGGCTGGCTGTCAAGGCCGTGAGGAGCACTCCACTATGTATTAGGAGGCCAAACTTGTTTTTGGAATCTCGTCTCCATAAGAAAGAGAAGGGGAGCAGACGTGTCTAACTGCTGAGCGAATGCGCTTGTGCGGGCAGGCTGCGCTAGGTTATCGGTCAGGCTTTTGGTACCAACTTGTCGGGATATTCGGTCGGAGTAGCAGCAAGGCGAGGCAGGAACCTAGCCTCATCAAATGACCAGAATTGTGTCCAAGGTGATGCGATTTTTACTCAAGTGCGTTTTCAGATTCGCAATGTTGGCTATGTTGATGTTCCTGACCATGCTTCCCGTTGCGCTGACGCTGCGTCACGCTGCAACGGAGCCGAATGGTGATAATTCGCCATACTCTCTGTTACCCTGTCTTCAATTGACCTTCGGCAAAACCCATACACATGGCCAGTACGAGTCAGAGAGTAGGGAAAAAAAAAGTTATACGAGTTACGACACGCAAATTAGCTGGCGTTGTGAAGAAGTAATATCATTCTCGTGGAAAGCAGAAAGACTGATTTGCAGTGGCCTTGACAAGAAGCAGCGGCTGGCCAGTCGTACAGCAGGACAGTCGAGACCAGATCTTTGCCGTTTGCCCGGTTGGCATGCGCATACGCCGGAACCAAGAGGCAGTCGACAGCCTGCTGAAGCCTCGCAACTCAACATTCGGCAAGTCCACCTTGTTGGCAGACAGACCCGTCTTCAACGTCCGAGAGAAACCAAAAACAAACACGCCTGGACCCACCCAACCCTGCCGTACATGTCCTGTAGAAGTTTGTATCTCACTCAAATAACGTCTCCGACTAGGCGTCAAGCTTGCTGCTCTTCTTCTTCTGCTCAACCTTGAGCAGCAGGGCGCGGTTGATGTGGGGAAGCACACCACCGAAGGCGATTGTGGCCTTGATGAGCGTGTCCAGCTCCTCGTCGCCTCGGATGGCGAGCTGAAGGTGGCGAGGCGTGATTCGCTTGACCTTGAGGTCCTTTGCCGCGTTGCCTGCGAGCTCGAGCACCTCAGCCGTGAGGTACTCCAGCACGGCAGTAACGTAGACGGCAGCCTTGGTACCGACGCGCATCTTTCCTTGGGTGTTGCCCTTCAAGAGACGCTTGACTCGACCGCAGGGGAACTGTAACAACGAGCGTCAGCGTCTGCGCGCCCATCTGCTGCCCTCTCACCGAGCGTGAGTCAACGCGCGATCCCACAGGATGCCTGCAGCGTCGCACGTCGATTGCTGGAGCTTTGAAATGGGGGCATACCTGCAATCCAGCTTTGGCAGAGTTTGACTTGGCGGTCTTTGCTCCTGGGTCGGCCTTGCCGCCCGTCTTGCCTCCAGTCTTGCCTGTGGATTGCTTTGTTAGAACCTGACAGAGTCGCGGCGCACCGACTCTCGAATGCGCCAGCAGGGTTGAGGGGCGCACCTTTGCCTCCGACCATTGTGTGTAAACAGAGATAAACGCTGAGATGGGTATGCGACGCGTGCGCTTCGATTTGTGAAGCGCGAAAGGATGTGTGTGGCGGAGATGAAGCTTGGGAGAGATTGTTGTTTGGTTGCGGGTTATAAGTATGCGGAAGCGCGCGGGCAAAACAGAAGGCAAAAAGCAACGCGCCTGCCTTGGGCCGTGTCTGTGCCACCTTTTTCCGCCAAGCCACAGCGGCGGGACAACAAACACCACAGTCACGTGTTGATATCTCGTCGGCTTCTGACAGATCATCTCTAAGATTTGCCTGTTGCATTGCTTTTCTCTCTAAATGCTGGAAAGTGGAAGCCTAGATGTTCTTGACTGTGCGCTGGAGGCGAGCAGGCTGCTTGGTGAAAGCCTTGGGGTCGTCTCGCGCCCCGTCTTTCCAGTACTCGTATTCAATCCACACATTCTCCGTCATCTGCTCCTCCATGGCCTCCATCCATTGGCCCAGCTCTGGCGCGAGCGGAATGACCCCAGTCTCGAGGACGTATTGATCCCACAGCCGTAACATTTCCTTCATGCGTTCAGCTTGCTCTGGCTCATCTGCAAGATCATGGATCTCCCCTGGGTCAGATTTCAGATTGTAGAGCTGCCATTTCTCCGTGCCCTTTGGCTTTGGTAGGAACACAATCTTCCAGTCGCCTTTTCGCAAGGCTGCTCGGCCACACGTCTCCCAGCCTTGGATGAAGTCTTCAGGGTGGATGCGTTCTTTGGATCCGTCCAGGAATGGCATCATGTTGGCGCCACGCATCGGCACAACTTCCCGACCCCGATATGTTGGAGCAGGGTGTGAGACTCCCGCCATGGCCAGGATGGTGGGAGCTAGATCCATGACTGTGGCAAACTGATCCGTGATGCCGTTTGGCACGGCTGGAATTGAGACTGACTTTGGCATCTTGGCCAAGAATGGGACACGCACTCCTCCCTCGGTGGTGTAGGCTTTGTAGAGGCGGGACGGTGCTGTTGCTGCCTGTGCCCATCTTGGGCCGTACCAGATGAAGCTATTGCCGTTGCCCAGATTGTCCAGGCTGTTGTCATAGTACTTCTGTAGGTGACCCAGCATCGTGCTCTGGACGATTGGATAGGCTTCATAGGCAGCCCCTTCGGCGCCATTGTCGGACATGAAGCAAACAAAAGTATTGTCCAGCTCGCCGATAGATTCAAGGTAGTCGACGACCTTGCCGACATTGTTGTCAATGCATTCGACCATGCCGGCAAAACATTCCATGGCGCGAGCAGACTTCTGCTTTTCGTCAGCCGAGAGCTCGTTCCAGGCTTTGACCTCGTCCGCCACGACTGGGTGCGCCTCAACATCCTGATCCACCATGCCTAGTTCCTTGAGACGTTGCAAGCGTTTCTGACGGAGCGCGTCTGGACCGTCATCGTACACACCTCGGTAATGCTTGATGATTTCTTGAGGAGCCTGCAACGGCCAGTGTGGTGCTGTGAAAGGAAAGTAAGCAAAGAAGGGACGCTCATCCTTCTTCTCTGTGCGCTCCTTGAGGTATGATAGCATCTTGTCGCCGTAGCCGTCAGACGAGTACCAGCCATCTGGCAACTTCTTGACGTACTGGCCATCCTCGGAATGAAGTGCGATAAAACTCATTGTCATAAACTCAGGGATCCTGTCGGGGCTCTCAAGCTGCGGTTCAAACGCATAATGATTAGAGCAGGCGGGCAGATGAGCGAAAGACCGCTCGAAGCCACGTTGTGATGGCGATCGCTCCGGCGTCAGACCCAGATGCCACTTCCCACTCATCAGCGTGTTGTAGCCAGCGTCGCGGAGCAGCTCAGGCAAAGCCACAACCCGCTCGTTGAGGTAGCCCTCGTAGCCAGGCATACCTCGCTGGGGCGCCGTGTCCATCTTACCACCTTTTGGCCCATTCTGACCTGAGATATTGGTCCATTCGACCAAGTTCCCCAAGCCGGCAATGTGGTGATCAGTCCCGGTCATGATCATGGCTCTGGTAGGCGAGCATGCTGCGGCAGCATGGAAGTCTGTGAAACGGAGCCCATTCTTGGCCAGCTTGTCAATATTGGGAGTCCTGATCTCTCCACCGAAGCAGCCGATGTCACTGAAGCCAAGGTCGTCAGCGACAATAACGAGAAAATTGGGTCGTTTTGGTGAAGCCATTCTTCGTGTACGCGAAAGGCTAGTTGCAGAGCCTGAGCAGTGGGAGATTTAACACAAGTCCTGAAACCTCGAGATTTGTGTAGTCTGCCAGCAGCCTATCGGGTGCATCCACATTGCAACTAGAACCGAACACACTATGGTGGGACGGTGGCAGAGGATCCTAGAGTGAGGGGCAATCCCCACAACCTAAACCGCTTCCACGATGCCATCCATTGATGCATCACAACCTGCTTATTGCATTTTGGCGCGATGGTAGACAATTTCGACGATGACAGCACTATGAGATGATGGGCCTCGGCTGACTGCTGCAACATATACTCAAAAGTCTGGTCTTAGGAGTGCATTCAGCCACTGTGAATCGTGCTGCAGCTTATTTACAGCCTCTCAAGCCACAGCGGAGTCAAGCCAGCACAAAGGCCTCCATGTGACACGGCCGGCACGCCAATTAGGAGACTCATCGGTGGTTTCGCGTACAGGGTTGCCCCACAAGCTTCGCAAATTGGCGTGCGAGCCTTGCCAGTCCGGTCTCACCCCTGGCACATTTAGGGTCTGGCTCGGACGCCTATAGACCTGATGCAACCATGGCCATGAGCACGCAACCACGCGGCTGATGGAATTTGCAACGCTTCCTGTGCCGCATCGCTGACCGCTCGCTCGTGGCATAAGAGACCCCTTTTGCTCTCGCTGGCCTTGTCCGTTCGAGTCCAATCTCACTCTTCTCATCTGCGCCTCACGGGCTGGCATCGCGGTCATGACTAAGCTTGGCAACCTCCGTGCCTACTGGCTTGGTATTGTGGTTTGCATGGGAGGATTCGTGAGTGCTTTCTGCATTTCCAGGTCGCGTTTCTCTAGCATCTGACCGCGTGGCATTTAGCTTTTCGGCTATGACAGCGGCATCGTTGGTAAGTCTCACGCGACTCATCGCGCTGTTGGTCTGGTCTTGATCTTGCTAACCTGACTGCCAGGCGGAGTCTTGACTCTGCCGTCGTATTACCACGACTATCACTTCAAGAATGGGGACTCGCTCGTCTCGTCTCTCGTCACGAGTTTGCAGCAGCTGGGCGCTTTTGTTGGCTGCTTCGCCATTTGGCCCATCACTAACAAATATGGCCGACGTATTCCCATGATGGGATGCTCTTTCATATTCTGCATCGGCGCCATGATCCAGACTATCAACACGCGCTCGCTGTCGGCCTTCTACGTTGCCCGTGTCATTGCTGGCCTTGGACTTGGCGGTGCTACAGTCATTACGCCAATGTACAGCAGTGAGATGGCGCCAAAGGAGCTCCGTGGCCAGATTGGCTGCTTCTTTCAACTCTTCTATACTATCGGCATCTTGATATCGTATTGGTAAGGAATTTGCCGTGTAGTGAGTTGTGGTGTACTGTCCTGACTATTGTGCGCAGGGTGGACTACGGCGTCAAACTTCACCAGCCAGCCATCTCTCGCCAGTGGCAGATTCCCATTGGCATGCAGATTGCCTTTGCTGCCTTGCTGGGCCTTGGCATGTTCACGCTCAAAGAGAGCGTACGCTGGTTGACCAAGACTGGCCAGCACCAAAAGGCTTGGGAGAGTCTGGTCTGGATTCGAGCCGATGACTCTGCCCTGGTGCAGGCCGAGATGGAGGAAATCCGTGCTGGTGTTGAGCTCGAGGCGCGTGCTACTGAGGGTTTCAAGCTCACTGAGCTTGCTCGGCCACAGAACTTTAGGCTCCTTGCTCTGGCTGCCGCAGTTTTCACAGCCCAGCAGTCGACTGGCGCCACAGCTTTCGCCTACTACGGCCCGCAGTATTTCAAACTTGTTGCTGGCAACGACGCAAACCGCAACCTGCTGCTTACCGGCATCTTCGGAGCTGTCAAAGTAGTTGCGTGCGCTACATTTGTCTTCTTCATCGTTGAGCATGTTGGCCGTCGTCAAGCACTGGTGCGTAATTGCTCAAGACCATATGCCTCAAAGATGAGCTGCTGATGAAATCTACAGATCTGGGGTGCTGTTGGCATGGGTGTCTGCCACATCATTGCGGCTGCCATCAACAAGACGCATCCTCCAGGAAAGACCGGCAATGTTGCACATGTCAATGGTCCCACAATCGCTGTCATCGCCTTTGTCTACCTTTTCGTCATCATCTATAACATGTCATGGGGTGCGCTCCCGTGGCCCTATGTCTCTGAAATCTTTCCCACCCGCATTCGCGAGCCGGGCATTGCGACCGGCGTGGCAACACAATGGCTGTTCGCATTTGTGTATACGCTAGCCACACCTTACATGGTCAACAACATTGGATGGGGCACTTTCTTGGTCTGGGGGCTTTTCAACATGGCCATTGCCGTCTTCAGCTTCTTGGTCTTGACCGAGACCCGCGGCAAGTCGCTCGAGAAGATCAACGCCCAGTTTGCTCGCGAGGAAGATACGTTGAATAAGGTTGTCGAAGAAAGACTTGATGTCGCGTTGCCCGGGCACCGTGCACCGAGCCCAGAAGCAATGGGCAAAGTGCCCGCTGGCAAATCAGTGCAGGTGTTACCAGGGTCTGCGCTGTAGAGGATTACATATTTGAACTATGAGATATTTACTCGTTCAGTAACCGTTCAGTATCAAATGACTAAACAGCGGCTGTGGCTTGACCCTGCTGTTGCGGCGTCCAGGGCGTTGGAGAGGTGATTGCTTGGCGTTGCTGCAATCTGGCCTAAGAGGTGTTCCAGAATCCACGACGCTCCGTCACTACAAAAGTCTTTCCACACTTTTACATTCCTTACTTTTCTTCACTACGCTCTGAGCAGACTGATAGCGAACATCTCTTTCTAACATACTCGCAAAATACCGCCACTATGGTTAATCCACAGATGTATGTGCTCCGTCCCTTTACAGATACCCTTGCATCTCAACTTTTTGTCGGCGCAAGTTGCACTGCTGCCTGTGCAATCTCACATTGATGGCAACGCTCATTTGACTGAGACAAATAACTGACACATGATGCAGCACCAACCTCGTCGTCATGCTTGTCATGATGCAAGTCGGCAAGAAGATTCCCTTCGAGGACCCTCAGACACTCATGCTGGTGCGCGGCGCATACATCTTGTCAAACGTTCTCATTCTGGGCATCAATCTGTACATTCTGCAACAGATAAACAAAAAGAAAGGTTCGTCAAACCCATGCGCAAACGTTGCAACCATTGCAAGGTCGTGACTCGGCTTGGACAAATCACTTGCTCACACGATGCAACAGACATGACGACGCTCAAATACGTTGAACCTCCACCAATGGGCTCTCAGGAGGACCCCAAGCTCGTCACCACGACAATCCATGCCTACGACGCCTCGCAGGCCAAGACAGGCATGAAGGGCCAGCTCACCGGCCTTGCCATGATGGCCTTCATGCACCTCTACATGAAGTACACCAACCCTCTCCTGATCCAGTCCATCCTGCCACTCAAGGGCGCCCTCGAGACAAACCTGGCCAAGATCCACCTGTTTGGCCAGCCCGCTGCTGGCGACCTGAAGCGACCATGGAAGGCCGCTGGAGGCCTTATGGGCGCCATGTCTGGCCAGGGCGAGGTCAAGACAGACCGCGCATCCATTGAGGCTGCGGAGCGGAGTGGCCGTGGTGGCGCTAAGGAGGAGTAGATGCTGTATTTTTACCTGCTGTTTTCCTAGGAGGATTGTCTGTAAAAATGCTGGAAAATATGGTTTCCAGTGGAAAAGTGGCATGGGGATCCGAACATTTTGCAAGCTTCCTGCAATATCTGGATTGAACTGTTGGCCTAAAGCCGCAATGCATTTCTTCTCAGAAGCAACTAGAGTCATATCAAAATGTGAATTCGGGGTATCATAGCAAAGAGAAAAAAAAAAAAAAAAAGAAACGCTATGCAGTAAACCAAAAGCTATGTATATCTGAGCTCCTTTCTCCCACTAGCCTATGGTACCAGCTTCAAAACTCGAGCTCTTCCACCTCCATGCCGCATTCAACGCACGACTTGACGCTCGCTCCGTCTGCACGCTCTACCGTCCTGCCCCAGGTGTGCTCGTGCCGCTCGTCGCGGCCCCGGACTCGCTCGCCAAACTCGGCCTGCCTGCCATCGCCATTACGGGATTGTTGCCCTCGCTTGTAGGCCTCAACGCGCGTGCGCTTCTTCAGATCCTGCAGTCGCTGCCGGAACTTGTCCTCCTTGCGTCGCTTCTTGTCTTTTTCGCGCCGCTCAAATTCTGCGTCCAGCGCCTCCGGGCTACCCCATTTCTTTGCGCTGAACGCGTACTCTTCTATCTGACACCGCAGATAGAGGTACATGTTGTGGTACGTGGCTTTGTGAGGATTGGGCTTCTCGAGATGAGGCAACAGCTCCTCATCCTTCATCTCAGGGTCTGTAAGGAGGTAGTCCTCCTTTGCCTCTGTCTTTGTGAGGAGCGAATAGCTCTCCGGATAGCGCTCCTTGCACATGCTGCAGATGCATCGTCCAAAGACCTTCTGCCACTGCCAGTCGATCTCGAGGCTTCCACACTTTTCGCATTTGCTGCGCGCCGGCTCAATGTCACCTTCGTAATCCAAATGGCTCGTCAACGATGACAGTCCAGGCTCAAAGGGCCCTGAGCGTGTTTCGCGTAGTTTTCGTAATAGTTGATGCCGCTCCCACTCTGCCGCTGTCATATGGGCAGGCTTGACCTCTGCGCCATTCGCTTGCCCATGCAGAGCCTTGTTGAACCGATCGTCCTCGGCAGATAAGAAGCCACCTTTTGTGTCTGTCATCTTGCTGAAGTCGTAGTCGACATACTTTTGGAATTTGCGAACAGGCTGGATCTCGTCCAGAGGGCGGTTTGCTGTCCCTTCAGTGGTGGCGCTCTGTTGTCGAGCATCTCGCATGGTTGGGGCAGGACGCTTCTGGCCCACCTTTGGGACTGCTTCGGCATTCTGAGTAGCTGCAGAACCGCCAGAGTCCTGTCGACTAGCGGCAGCCTCATGCTGCGCCCGAAGGGCTTTGGCCTTTAGCCGTGCCACCTCTGTGCGGCGTACCTGCTCAGGTGTGAGGGGCGACTTGTGAACATCTTTCGCGGCTTGTGCAGGACGAGGGGGTGTCGAGGGGCGAGGACTCATGTTGAGAGACTACGCAAGCTCTCTATGAAGGACACGTCCAGGGAGGCCAGAAATGTAGAGGTAACGCAGAGAGGGGAATGAGTAACAAAACCTTGGAGCGGCATCATGTGAAGTCATCGCGCTGGACCCTGCACGCGCTCGCCGAGCCGCATTTCTTTACCGTAGCACAATTTACTCTAAGAAATCGAACCTTTTAAGAAACTAAGTCTATCTTGATGTCAGACATTCTAACACAAGTGCTGGGCACGCGGCTTGAGCGTTTTCTGGCTGCTTCGAGTTCTGTCATGCTGCTTTGATGTGAAAGCAGTTGAGCATCTTCGAGATAGATTCTAAGGGGTGACTGCCAAATTACTATACTGCAAGATCTATCTGCAGTCTGCAGCATTTATTGGATGAGATTTCTGTTTCTTCACTGACTTTCAGATCCCTTGAAAATTGTTTGGTCCGCAAATAGATGATGCAGAAGAGCAGAAGAAGTGAAGAGAATCAATCACGTGCCAGGGGTGTAAACGCGTTGCGGGACAAGCCGCCCTATTACGTCGACAGCAATTTGGAGAAGCTGTCTTTTACTCGCATCTTTCTAATTCTTAGCCTACTTCCATCTCTTCAGTCTTGCTTTTCTTTCCAAAGTCTCAGTCGAGAGTTGGATTAAAGAAAAGCATCGCTGCTTCGTTGGGACTGCAGCGGCACGAATAGCCTCCGATTTGACGTTGCCCAGCCTCAATTCAAACACGAGCACAGACATAGACCTGCGGCGCTGAACATGGCGCACTTCTACCAGGATGAGGATCCTATGGGAATGTATGAAGCGGCCATGATGCATCGAAGAGGGGGTGCTCCACGGCGGTTCGACGAGTATTACCGCTGCTATCCAGTAGCCATGATGCCTGGCCCGGACCGCAAGGATGTCAACTATGGTGGCAAGGTCTTCCTACCACCTAGCGCTTTGGAAAAATTGATGAGGCTACACATTGCATACCCGATGCTTTTTGAGCTCATAAATGGGGCCAAGGAGCGTCAGACGCACGCCGGTGTGCTGGAGTTCATCGCAGAGGAGGGCAAAATCTACCTTCCTTCGTGGGTCAGTCCCTTGAAGCCCGTTCTTGCGATGATGTGACTAACGTTCATTTAGTTGATGCAAACGCTTCTGTTAGAATCAGGAGATCTCCTGCAAATCAAGTCCACCGATTTGCCTCCAGGAACATTTATCAAGCTTCAGCCCCAGTCGCCCGACTTCCTTGACATCACAGATCCAAAGGCAGTGCTGGAAAATGCCTTTCGAAACTTCTCCTGCTTGACAGTAGGGGATGTTTTTAGCTTTGAGTATAATGACCACATCTACGATATTGCTGTGCTTGAGATCAAGCCGGAGAATACTGCGCATGCCATCTGCACCATGGAGACAGATTTGTCAGTAGACTTCGCCGAGCCGGTTGGATATCAAGAGTACGCAAAGGCGCAGAAAGAGGCGCATGAAAAGGCAAAGCCCAAGACTGCGGGCGGAGTAATACACACAGAAGGTAGCATGGCCCAGGCCATCAATTACAAAGCCATTGCGCCCAAGACAGATGGCGACAAGAGCAAAGACCAGACTTCTGACAACTTCTCTGGAGGAGGTAACAGACTGGGAACCAAGCGCGGTACCAAGAACAACACCGGCACCTCCACACCTCAAAGTGCAGATTTCAAACCAGTGCCGGTGCCGAAAGCTATCAACGGTGTTCAGCCTTTGAGACTACCTCATGGCAAGCTTTTCTTTGGCTTTCCTTACAAGCCGCCTCCTCCCAAGAAGGCCGAGCCTGGTCCAGACGCAGACAAGCCACATTTCCAAGGCATGGGCCAAACATTGCGCGGAAAGAAGATCGAGGCTACATCTTCTGTTCCAACTTCGGACAGTGAAGCGGCACCGCCTGGTGGTCAGAAACTGGGCAAGACACTTCGAACAACGAAAAAGTGAGCTCCAAAAAGGGCACTACGATGATGATGGCACGAACATGGCAAGAGCAAGGTCTAACATAGGTAGATGCATCAGCGAGGTTTTTTTGGTATCTATTCACATATCGCATATCTCTCAATTCTCTTTCTCTGTTTCCACGGTCTGTTTCATATCTTTGAGCTTTGTTTCGACCTTTGACGCGCCTCTTCTTCCATGGCATCGTCCCATGGTATTCGTACAGCAGCATGCTCCTTACGCATGGGTATATTGACCTTGTGGTGCTCTGCTGTTGCATACACTGTCTTGCCGTCTTCCGACGTCATTTCACCCCTGATGAGGGCCATTGTCTTACCTACTCCAACAACCCGCGCCCGGAAATACAATGTCGTGCCAATGGGCACTGCTTTTAGGTAAGAAATGTTGAGTGCACGTGTTACTCCTCCCAGAAAGCTGGCTTGCGTAAGTGGCGGGCTTCACATCCGATGGGTGAATATTAGTATGGCTACTTACTCCCAGGAGCCCGGTCGCGCCAGCGGACCAAGTGCTGTCGTTGTGAACATGTCTGGCATTTGTGCGGTCTGGCTTAGCTTCATTCATCCCGTTGTTCTGGCCATGGGTGCGTGGCGTGGGAGTAACTGCAAACCCAAGGAGCTTCGCGGAAACTTACCAAACAGTATGCCATAAGCACCACCATGCAGAACATTGTTGAGATTTGCATATCTCTGGTCAACAGTAAACTTAAAGACGACACTGCCTTCTGGACCGGCGTCAATCAATTCAACACGGTTCATGCAGTCGTAGTCATAAAGCTGCAGCTATAGTGAGACATGGTTGCTCCGGCACACCGTAGGTAGGTGGTGGATTCCAAGCAATACTGACATTTGGCTCGCCATTGCGTCTGGGGGCGGTGGTACATAGCTTGTGGTAACGGTCAAAGATAGCTTGCACTCCCGCAAGAGCCCTTTCCCTTTCCTTATCTGCCATGAAGTATATCAATGGCTTTTCTTTGCTGCCAAAAAGTAGAGGAGCATGGTCTCCGAGGAGGCATTAACACCTAAGTCGGTCTTCCCCGCGCCGCCGGTAACGCCAAAGCTCCTCCGGAAAGCGTCATGGCCGAGGAGCCGCCAATTTCGACTAATTTGTACTTCAAAGCGCGCAATCTAAGCTTCTGGGCACATAATCGCAAAGCTTACCATTGGCCACCTGTCAGAACCGCGGATCTGCATGGCGCCGACCGAATTCTGGTTGCGTATATATATTTACTTTGTTCGCGCGTGAGGTGAGAGGCCCATCTGCTCTGCACCATTTCTGTGACGCGTGCTGCGAGTCGCGTCGTTGTCTGTTCAGCATGGCCATAGAAGCAGCATCCATACCTGCGCAAAGACGCAAGAAGATCCTGCGGGTCCTCTTCATTTCACTTCTGCTAGATCTTGTACGCTCTTTACCCCACTGCGATTGGTGAATACAAAAGACGCTGCAACAAGTGATTGTTTCGGATACTGGATAAGTTGACCAGGATGAAACCAATCATTTGTTACATTCTCTCTTGTTGGGCACCAGTGCGAGCAACTCAAGCTGACACACTGACAGATATCCTTTACTTTCATTCTACCTCTTTTCCCTAAGCTCCTGGAATTCTACCGTGACCTTGACGCTGCGGCAGGCACCAAGAACTCGGTTCTCGCTCGCGTCCTGTCAGGCCTCAACGCTTATAAGAACTCCTTCGCCAGACCAATCAATGACCGCTATGACATCGTTTTGCTAGGAGGGGCACTTGGCTCGCTCTTCTCCTTCTTGCAGGCCATTGCCAGCCCCATCATTGGCAAGCTGTCAGACAAATATGGACGAAGAAAGGCGTTGCTGGTTTCCATGGTCGGCAACATACTCTCTGTGGCCCTGTGGGTTGCAGCGACCGACTTCCGTACGTTTCTGGCCTCGCGAGTTGTGGGCGGGCTCAGTGAGGGCAATGTCCAGCTAGCAATGGCAATTGCTACAGACATTAGCGACGAGACCCAGCGTGGAGCAACCATGGCCCTTGTGGGCGCATGCTTCAGCATTGCCTTCACCTTCGGTCCTGCTTTGGGTGCTTTCCTGTCGTCAATGACGTTCGTCGCAGCAAACCCTTTCGCAACAGCCGCTGGTTTCTCCCTGTTCCTCATTGTCACAGAGACCTTGTACCTTTACGCATATCTACCAGAGACGCTACCTTCGTTGTCTGAGAAGAAAGAGGCCAACGGCCACGCAAATGGGAAGGCTGTGAACAAGCTCAATCCGACCAAAGTCCGCACCAATTCTTTCGCTGTGCTCAACTTTTCCCATTTTGTCTTCGTCCTCTTCTTTTCTGGAATGGAGTTCTCGTTGTCTTTCATGACATACGACCTCTTCAGCTACAACAGCAAGATGAACGGTCGTCTCCTGGGCTTCATTGGCCTTGTGGCGTCGATATTGCAGGGTGGTGTTACTCGACGCATGCACCCGCTGCGCGTTGTACAGCTTGGCGTGCTGTCTTGCGCAGCGGCATTCTTTCTGCTTGCCAGGCTCGAGACACAAGGCATGCTCTACGCTGCAGCTGCTTTACTGGCGGTGACTAGTGCAACGGTGGTGACGGGCCTCAACAGCTTGAGCAGCTTTGAGGCGGCCAGTGGCGAGACGGGAGGCAAGCTGGGCAACCACCGCAGCTTTGGTGAGTACTTAAATGCGAGATTGAAGACTGGACTACAGAATGCTAATTATCTTCGTCATAGGCCAAATGGGTCGTTCTCTCGGACCTCTGATATTCTGCTCGCTCTACTGGTGGGCTGGACGCGAGACCGCATATCTCATCGGCGGAACCGGCATGATCGGTGTGACTGCCCTCGTCTTCGGCCTGATCAAGAAACCGCCAATCGCAAGTGTTGCAACAGCCAGCAAGAAGAAACAGTAGGATGCGGAGCCACTTTTTATAGCTCCCCTGCATACAGTGCTGAAGTTGGAGAGCCGATAGTATACTTCAATGTTTGAGAATGCGCTATAAGTTTCGTACATAAAAAAAGAAAGGCAAATACATTGTAATCTTGAAGTCATTGCGTGTATGTTCAGTCTTGCCTACACAAGGTTCCTAGTAATTGTGGAAATGGTAGATCCTGGATTTAAATAGTACATATTTAGTGATATGCCTTCGTCTTGAAGGAAAATCCGAAATGGTGTAGTGGCTAGCATCGCTCGCTCTCATTGTTAAATGTGCCGAGCAGACCGGGGTTCAATTCCCCGTTTCGGAATTATTATTATTTTGCCAATTTTTTGGCCGACTGTATATCAAAGCCAGCATTATCAATCTATGATGGGTATCTGAATATCTTGTATGTTTTTCAGTGTGATTGATGCTTTGGTAACACACTTTGACAAGCTAATGCTTTTTCCTTTCTTAATGCTGAGTCTTGGAGAGTCATTCTACTGATTGTAGACAGTTCAATGACTTACACATGACTTCCATTCAGTGCTGTGTATTGTATCTAAATATTTTACAGCTTCACATTTAACTCATCAAGAGTTTGACAATATTCGTGCTTTCAATTTTGACAAGCAAGTTATAGCTTGTCTGTGCTTTGTCCTCCTTCACCAACCTGGACGGGCTACCTCTTAGCTGAGCGTATTCCCGAGGTTTTCTCTCCTCGATACTGCCTTGAAGCTTTCCAATGCACCCTTCAAGCCACTGCGTGTAATTTACATAATTTTTTTTGCGGCGAAATGATATACCCCGTGACACCGTAATCCATGCATTGGGTATGACAAAAGAAAGGGAAAAGACTGCAACAGCGAAGATAGCATGGAAGCCGCCTACTTTCGCTTCTTGCCCTTCTTGCTCTCGTCCTTTGTCCTCTTCTTCTTTGGCGGACCTTTGCCACGTGCCTTGGTGATGGCAATGTTGTCGATACGGTCGGCCTCGTTCTCATCAAAAGTCTCCCATTGCGGGAAGAGTCGTACGAGCTCCTTGATTGAATACGGTCGCTTAGGGTAGTATGCAGCGACGGCGGGTCCTCGTAAGCGCTGGCGCAACACCGAGTTTCCAGTGCGGGTGTTGGATGGGTTGAAGGAGTGGTTGAAGAGCTTTGCTTGCAGCTGCACGCGTGATGTCAGACACACACGTTCGACACCACACACGAGTGGTAGTAACACACCTTGAGAAGATCTTGCATGCGCTGCCGTGCGACCGCCATTTTGAGCGAGAATTGCAGCTTGATGGCAGGTTGAATCACCACTGGTTTGGATGGGACTGTTTTGGGATGGCCTCTTAGAGATATCGTGCGGAAGGTTGCCGCATATGCCGCTAGTGCTACCAATAGTCCGGATCGTTGATGATCGTCTTTCACTGGTGATGCCGAAGCTCTTGAGCACTTTTCATGATTTATACGAGGATTCTGTGGCGTAATGTTGCAAAGATGAATGTCACCAAACGCACAGAGGGCTCTTCCGGCAGAAAAAGAAAAAGCGTCTCACCAACGAGCGAAGGGCCTGCTCCAAAACAACGAAACACCCAAAAGGATACGGACAGACAAGCAAATCCTGCCAAGTCAGGAAATGTGCCTCCATACCACACAGTAAAACTAGAGGATAATGGAGAGTTGCCATCGTTACCGGAAGTGAAAAACGAAAAACTTTCGAATCAGGTTTTCACCCACGCTTCAGTGATTGACTCCAAGTACAGCAAGCACGTGCAGTCGACTTATGAGCAGCTGGAGTTTTATGGAGATGCAGCAATAGAATTCATTTCGACGCGTTTGATCTATCACCATTTCCCAACACTTTTGACCGGAAGGCAATCAATACTACGTCAGAATCTCGTCAACAACAAGACGCTGGCGAGCTTTTCAAGACGCTACGGGTTTCCGGATCAGCTCAAGGGCTTGCGGGCGCTCCGCAATGGCCCTCAATGGGAGAAGATATGTGCAGACGTTTTTGAGGCATACGTGGCAGCTGTTGTTCTCTCCTCACCTGATGGCTTCAGCATCGCCGAAAGCTGGCTGACGAGGCTATGGACCCCCCTGTTGCCCAAGGAACAATCCCAAAGAAGGGGCATTGACATAAACTACAAAGACGAGCTTCAGCGAAAGATTGGAGGCTATCAAATTATCGTCAAATATGAGAAGATGAACGACGCCAAGCTTGATGCAGCTGCCAGTAAAGGAGGTCAAGAGATAAAGTACGGCGTGTACTTGACGGGCTGGGGCTATGAGAAGAAAGAACTGGGCCAGGCTGTAGGAATCGGAAAGACAGAAGCAGGAATGCTGGCAGCCAAAAGTGCTTTGGAGAGGCAAGACGGACTGCTGGATGAGATCATAGAAAAGAAGAGAGTGCACGATGAGAAGAGAAAGGCCGAAAAGGAAGCTGCTGCAGCCGCAGCCGAAGAAGGTAGCAAGCGATAGGAACAACGACATTGATGACCAGAAATGTACTATAATAGTGGGCCGGGCCATAAAATACACGTCAGCTCCAGGAGAGCTTCACCAAAGACCATACTGTTTGTACAGCCAAGGAACCTACAAGTCCAAAGATGTTTACCACGAAGGCCCAACATGGTATTAGACTTCGGTGCCTGCAAACTTCTAGAACATTGTGCCTGAAAGGCCCTTTTGCCGTTCGGCCCATTTGAAAATCGACCGAACGCCGCAGGCCGCCCAAACTCCACGTTCCAAAACCGAGTTTTGTTTTTCAGACTTCCCATTCGAATGCAGAGAAGCACGTATGATACAAAGTGATTCATACAAAACACTGTCTTTATCAAGCCGGCGTTTCCTGGCGGCACGCTTTGCGTTTGGCAACCTCAGCAAGACCAAATCCACTGCTAGCCGCAAATCTCGCCCCACCATTGGTGGCCCCTCGCCTCTACGCTGTGTGCACCTGGGCCCGTTCTGTTATGGCATGACGTCCCAGACGACGCAGGGTCAGCGGCGCGAGTTTTTCCATTGCTTACAGCATGCCAGACACCCATCTGGCTCCTGCAGAGCGTCGATGATGCCAACGGAGCCTGCGGTGCAGCAACCCAAGCTTCAGTCTGTTGCGCATTCCACAGAGGCGAGCACGCTGACTTCACCACCAACCGCAGTTGAGGAGGGAACCGAGAACTGGTCCACGTCGGACGAACAATTTCAAGCATCATGCAAAGACCTGGATGGAAAGATTACAAGATTTTTGGGAGAGGTCCCCAATGAGCGCAAGCTTGCTAGCTTGCAGGCAAGAGTGAAAGAAAGCCTCGATTCGTTGGCGGAGGCTTTGCGAAGATACAGGTATACTCTGCGGCCAACGCTACCTTGAGACCAGCACACTGATGCTAGAAATAGCTTTGAGGAGCTCTCATTTTCGTACAATGGCGGCAAGGACTGTCTTGTCCTCCTCATCCTATACCTCGTGGCTCTGTACAGACACTTTTCAGCAAAGGGTAAGTCAATACCAGCAAGCTTGAAGTCAATATATATCCAGCCGTCACACCCGTTTCCGCAAGTCACCGAATTTGTCCAATCATCTTCAGCATGCTACCACATCTGTCTCGCTTCGTCATCACTGCCTATGAAGCAAGCCTTTGCAAAATATCTGGAAAAACACTCCGAGGTCAAGCTCATCTTCGTGGGCACGCGACGTACGGATCCACATGGGGCAGAGTTGACACATTTCGACATGACAGATGGTGGCTGGCCACGGTTCATGCGTTGCCATCCAGTAATTGACTGGCAATATCAGGACATTTGGACTGTGAGTTGCCGGCCTGATCCACAAGGTCTGGCACGAAGATTTATGGCTAATGAAATGGTTGCAGTTCATACGCCATTTTGAAATACCCTACTGCACATTGTACGACGAGGGTTACACGAGCCTCGGCGGGACCACCGATACAAATCCGAATCCTGCATTAAAAGACAGCTCGACTGCTGATGCGCAATACAGACCGGCATATATGTTGCAAGACGATGACGAGGAACGGCTTGGGCGCGAATGATTATCTTTTGGATGGTAGATCTATAAACAATAAAACTTATTTCTTGACTGCTATTTATCTGGGCTACTTATTTGGCGCTTCTGCTTGTTGAGGCAGAGATACAGATCCCAGCTCTGAGAGCATCATAGTTCTGGAATAGAAGACTGGATGGGACGGTTTGAAGAGAACTTGCGCGAATATTAGGTAAGATATCGAGTGGATGCAGGGAAAAGCTATTGTCGACGATGCGCTGGCAGAGGCCAGGTCTGGGGTGCTGATCATTTGGCTACCTAATGCAAGATGCTTTTTGGTGTCGTCTTGACCCCCCCTTCACATATAGCAAGCTTCAAAACTCATCGATGTCAATTACTGCAGGCTCCGGGCCCCTGCAAAGTCGCCCACAAGGCGTCGCCTCTTGTGTCATTGGCGGAGGGTAGAAATACTGCGAGCCTGCAGCGGATTGGTGGAATGTGTCCCAGGGAACGTGCCACAAAAGACAAATGTCACAAAAGATCGGCGTACCAGCCTGGAGGATGCTCGGAGTTTCGCAACACGCATACGCTTAGCCCATGCCAACCACTCCGAACATGCTCGTTTTGGATGCCTGCCTGCCGAGTGCTCGGGGCCGAAGCTTTTTGGTGTCGTGGTTCAGCTTCTTGCAAATCTTAGCTAATTTGATTTTGCAATCAACTCTGTAAGCCGCGCGTTTCCCTATCCTCAGATTTGAGACTGGATGGTCATCCTTTTCCCCAATTTCACGCCTTCAAAGCAAACAATTGAACGCCTATGACCTTGTGTGATTATGAGTCCATCAATATCAGGTGCCTTTCATACTCTACGTAGGAACTCGTTTTGGAGGAGCCCTACAAAGGACCAATCCCATTCGTGGAGTGAACCATCGTCTTCTTCTTCGACTATATCAAACCTCTCTGAAAAATATGGAGACCCTCTGAAAGTTTTGGGCAAGGGCGCAACAGGCTGCGTCTTTCTCTTGCAGAATGACGACCAACGGCTTTATGCTGTCAAGCAGCTCCGTGGACGCCGGCCGAACGAAAGGATGCTAGAGTACGCCCATGCTGTGGGAATGGAGCTTCGACTAGGGCCTACTCTGGACCATCAGAATGTTATTAAGACCTTGGACCTACTTCACGACGGTGGCGTGTGGTACAAGGTCATGGAATACGTGCCACGAGATCTCTTCACAATTGCCATGCAGGCAAAGATGCAGCCCAATGTTGCCAGTTGCTTTTTTGTGCAAATCCTGAACGCTCTCACCTATCTGCATGGCATGGGATTTGCGCACAGGGATCTGAAATTGGAGAATGTGGTGGTGACGGAGGAAGGCATCGCGAAATTGATCGACTTTGGAAGTGCGTGGGAGATAAACAGAAAGGGAGGAAGGCGCCCTCATCTTGCAACAGGTGTGTGCAAGAAGACCTCTCATAGTCTGATGGTTACTCACCTAGTTCAACAGGTAATCTTGGGTCTACGCCATATGTGGCTCCAGAAGTCCTGAAAAGACCCTACGACGCAGCTGCTGCAGACATATGGTCTCTGGCCATTATGTACTGCTGCATGTCCATGAAAGCATTCCCCTGGTATCTTGCTTCTGTAGAGGATGAAAAGTACAAGAAGTTCATATCACCAGAGGAGCAAGAAACAGAAGAGGGTGATGAGAAGACAAGCCAAAACCAACGTCCAAGATCAGGGCCACAGTATCTGCTAATGTGCCTGCCTGTCGACGCCAGACCAATAATCGGCAAGATGCTCAACATCTTCCCTGCTTCAAGAGCCACCTTGTCGGACATCTGGGGGGACGATTGGGTGCGAAGGACTACGTCTTGTCGGATTGATGAGGGGGGGACCTTTTTCGGAGCTATGGATCATTCTCATTGAAGATCGAACGTGTCAAAGATTCAGGCTTGAAAAGCCTAATTCAAACAAATCCCGCTTTATTTGGACTACGTTTCTCAATACTGGCCGTGTAATATTAGCAGAAATAATCCTGGACGTTATATAAAGGCAACAATTGGCAAAGCTAACTCCATATCGGAGAAGCATGACATTACATGACTCTCCCGTCGCTTGCTCAGATCGCTGGGAATTTGCGCATTTGAAATGGTTGCAGCTATTTTGACTTGGTCCATCTGGAACCAGGGTTTTGCTATCATGTCTTGGTTCAACTCAGCTAATTGCTGCTGACCAAATTGTAGCCTCAGCTACAGGTTCAAAAAGCGCCACATATCCTGTTCATCGTTCCACGCTCTTGTGAAATCCTCCAATTGGTCAGTGCCGGGCAAATGTATCTCTGATGCATTCTTCGGGCATTTGAGCACGTTGGCATCGAATCCAGCAGATATCCATGCCCTTGCTCGAGCCCGAACGATAAAATTCCAAGCACTAGAGCCGCCATCATAGAGAGGTCTCAAATTCACGTTACCTTCTTCAGTCGAGACGATGCCACACTTCTCCCCTCCACACATCAGAATGGCAAGGTCGACCAGTTGGCGGCTAGATTCGGCTATCTCGCTACGTGGATGCTCATCCAAGTGAGATATCAAACACATGATGGAATGGAGAGGCTGATGCTGGCCAGGCCAGCTCCAATGCCATGGCTGATATTCAGTGGACTGGGCCACATGGATGAAGGTACGAAGATATAGTTGGCAGTATGTGAATATTCTGTTCTCGTATTAGACCTATGTGCTTCTGGTGATGATTTAATGGAGCATACCTTGGCTTTTTGGACAGGAGGTACTCTTCAAGACCTTTGCGACGGATTGGTCCAAGCATTATTGGATATGCCTTCATCGATAACATGATCAAGACAGCCTTCGAGAACTGACCAAAGACAGGACTTTGCAGAGGCATTGATTCGTCGTTGTTACCTGACTGTCTGATAGAATTGGAGAGCAATGAGTCAATATGTTCTATCCGCACCGCAAGGTCAGCTTCTATACGATCCGTGACATTGAGAATCGCATCCACATTGCTGGCTGTGAAATTAGTATTATGAAGGAGGTGCAGAAACTTGTTCATTTGCTTTTGCCAGACCAGTTTGCCAGCATTCAATGTCTCGACTATTGACCGATGGAACTCATCTAATCGTTCTGGAACATCGAAGCCAATCGGAACTTCCTCGATTTTGGCTTGCACATTGTAAAATGAGCAGTCAATCAGAGGCGGAAGCCCAGATGCAAGCGAAATTTGCGAGTCAATAGATACCAGCGACCACCACATTTGACGGCGAAGTCTACAGTCGCTTTCTTTAATGTGGTTGAAGTTCGACGGGTCCTGATGTAAACCTGAAGATTATTAGGGTGAGGTTGGATTGACGATAAAATTGTGCTGACCTAGCATCTGCGCGATGCGGACTGCAAGTCCCACAAAAGAGCAGCAATTCAGGGGCTCCTCTTCACGGAGCCATATTGTGTCGACAATGATGAACGCTGACAGCGATTGCAAACTGGGAGCCTGGGGGAAATTTGACTGCCGGATTGCTTTGATAGCTAGCTGATACAAGTCGCTGGATACCTGCTCTCGGGATGTCAAGCCAAAAATGCCTCTCATTGTGCTGCGTGGACAGATCACAGAACCAGCAAAAAGAACGGCAGTGAGTAATGCCAGGAAATGTGAGATTGGCTCCGGCGGCAATGCTTCATTTTCCAGACTGGCGAAAGTTAGATGATGGGTGATAAAGTTTGCAATTGTGCTGAACCTCGCTTACCAGTCGAATAATGTTTTGAAACTCTCAAAAAAGCCAGCTGGTTCGATGAGTGGCATCATGATCTGGTATCCTCGCATGTAGGATTCAAAGAGAGTCTCGCAGGCATTTCGCGGTGGCAGTTGCGAAATGAGATTGCCTTGAGACGAGAGATTGAGAGCGCGAGCATCCAAACCTCCCTGCAAAGACCAATCTGGTACGTGAGGAAAAATATCACCGTAATTTCCTGTCTCCTTTTCTTCGCCAATAGAAGAAGACTGTCCGAACATTACATCGTCGGTGCTTCCTGATACGTCGAGCGAGAAGCCTTCACGGTCTTGTAACAATTCATTGATTTCTTGTACCTGGTCTATAATGTTAGTGTGATAATCACCTCGACTGGCACCTTTCTCAGGAGCTGTTGACTGACTTCTTTGCTAAGGAGGGCAAAGAATGCTGGAGAAATATAGCGGTCTTTCGTTGACGGTGCAACATGAAGAATTCCTCCATCATGATTGCTGTCTATACTGGACGGGCTTTGTTCGGAAGACGAAGAAGTCGAATCGGCCTGGATGGGCTCATGAGCAGCTTCCAATCATGAGTTCATGGCGCCGTTAATGGCTTATTGGCGCACTGATGCTTACACCAAACATTAATCATATCTCCTAGCGCTCTAACTCGCTCAGGTAAAGTTACAGTTGGATCTTGAATCGCAAAATTTTAGAATTGGAGCATTTCCAGAGAAAACAGAATGGTCGCCCTACCCGACTGCTGTTGCGCTTCCTCAGCGACGGCTTGCACGCCTGAAAAAGAACAAGTCACACCCGTTCGGGAACAGTTGCCACAGCTGGGCCGTTGCTTGGGAAGAAGAAAAATTTAATGTGGCTTAAATTGGAGGAATTCTGCGGGCTGCGAGCTTACCTTGTCACACTTTACCTTTCTTCGCCCGCATTCGTAACAAGACCGTGGAGGTCTGGGTCTCCGTGATGTGCGCCCGCGCTGCATATTGGACCATCTAGTTTATGTAAGGTTCGGCGTGACTATGCGAGAAGAATTGATAGGCTGACCATGAGCAGTTTGAAGAGTGAATCCCGAAACGGGAACCTTCGGCGCCGAACTGCCCGGAAATGGAAAGAGGGACCTAATTAAATCGCAGCAGCAGCTAAAGCACCTTATCTCCCTTACTTTCGTTGCCTTCTAACAATTCACATTGTCCACATCATCTCACAAAGCAAGAATTTTGCACTTTTACACACTTGTGCTCACAAATTAACACGCTATGAAGTGATCTGCTCCTCCGTCGTTATAGGTGCTTGGAAATGAACAGACACTGGACTATTCGACGAGATCAAATAAGCTTGTGAAACTCAGTTATAGATACCGCAAACACCTAGATATGGCTCGTTGTATTTAATGTTGAGATCCTTTGAGATCGAACAAATCGTCGCCTAGGATACAACTCCCATCGACCTATTAACATGGTTCTGAGCCGTCAAGCGTATATGGTTCTGGCCAAAGATCTTCACCGAATGCATTATGAGTGCCTAGACAATTGCTCTCTAAACGCTTTTCGATCGAGAGCAAGAAATACTCGAAGACCTTGGATAGCTTTCACAGGGTGGATGTTCGATTTTTTTGCATGTATGAGCGTAATCTTTTGATTAAGGTCTTGAGTGAGGACCATCTGGCGTGAAATAACTTTAAGATGTCGGTCAGATTGCTTATGGTATGCATTCATCAACAAGAATTGCTCACTTTCTGGGCATTGGTCTTGAGTTTATACCTTGCAGGATTCGCAACATCCTCTTCAGTGAACACATGCTCCAAAATTTGCTCCTGAACATGATCTAGGGACTGAGCGTGTATGTTTATGGGAGGGACTTTGACCTTATCTTGAACTGTTTCAATCTTCATATCATCTTCAGAGTCCTGACTGCCCATGGCCGCTTCATGAGCCTCCTTATGTGAGTGCGTTTCGACTCACGAATGAATCAACACAGATGACTCTGGACATTGGGCTTGCTCGCTATTGTCAATTGATTCTGATCTGAAAAATTCTGCAACTAGAATCGTCATGCGACGTACTATGCACACACCTTGTGCTTCTCGGAGCACACAGTACTTCTCTATTCGGGCCCGAGAAATGAACAGGGCGAATATTACTTATTACAATCTTGTCGTCAAGACGTAAATCGCGCATGCAAGCAAAATCCAGCCTGATAACGGTCTGCTGGGGAATTCCAAGCGGCAATAAGATGCTTTCAAAACGGCGCTCAAATGTAAAATCTGACATCGTTTTCCGCATTCTTCAATCCTCAACCAGGAAATGAACATCTTTTGGGCCATATCCGTTGATGGCGTTAATATCCATGGGGCAGGCGCTCAGAATGACCAATACATCTTGGATAGCCTCCAGTCGAACGTAATCGTTGGGTTTAGCTGCAGATCTCTCAAATGAAAGGTTCCCATCATTGTCCCACGGAATATTCATAAACAAGTTCAGAGGGGCAGGCACGCTATCAACGGCGATGCCACGACCAATCAAGTGGTCTCCTCGGGAGTTGTTCTGCTCATTGTGTGCTGCAAGTGCAGCAACTAGGTTCTCGGCGCAGGATCCATGGCTCTCCCAATCCTTGACGCCTAAGAGCTGGTATCTCTTGGGGTCGCATGATGCTATCAGGGTGTCGTGATTACCTGGGGAGGAATCCTCGGTCAACTTCAGCATCGGTTCGCGATGGTTGCTCACTAACACGTCGTCCACCCGTGGACAGATATGACCTGTCGAAGTGCGTGTATGCGACATGCTCATATGCTCATCAACTGGAGATTGTGACTGGTATGGTGTGACAGGGTTTCCATCTTCTCTACTCGTCTGTGAGGTTCCGGTAGGGAAGGCCCAAGCATCAACGACCTGACTTCCAGGAGTATTGATAATCTTTATCGTCTGTCCATGGCGTACTAATGCTGCTGCACCCCGACCAGCAGGTAAAGTCTGCGGCTTTGCCATCCGGAGCTCTGGAAAGTATTTTGGGTACAATTGCTTCCTCCAGGCTATTGACAGTTTGACACGTAAGAAGACAGGTGCAAAACAAGTACAATGTGGTGGCTTGCGGAAAAATGTTGAAGGGCCCCGCACATATAACACATAACAGCAGCAAGGTGAAGAACGGTATTGCATTCCGCGCCTTTCTGCTTTGCAAGTCGTCTGTGATGATGCTTATGAAAATAACTGCAGAAGTTGAATAGACTGACCAATGCACCTATCTTCCTGGCAATATTGGGTAGGCACTAGATATTCTTGTTGAATATTTCTGAGCAAAATATAATCAGCACAACGCCTGATTGATAGCTTGACAATTTGGCATGGTTGTGCTGAGTTTTTCATCAATCGACGCTGCTTTCGTAGCTTACGTCTTATAAATTTCTTGTGATTTTTGGCATGCTGAACATTTGCGTTGCATGCAGTTAATTGTCAATATTCCTGTGGACCACTTTTCAGCTTTACAGCATTTCTCTTCCGAAATAGCTTGTGAAAAATTGTATGTGTCATTGCAGGGATAGACGGCTGTAGGAGCAACTGCCAAAATCAGATGCAATTGGAAAGAAGCTGGAGGGGCCAATTGACAGCTGAGAAGAGTTTAGTATGCCCCACATTTTACTACTCAAAAGCTAATCATCGAGAGCTCCAAGAGGAACCCACAAGTCGCGCGGAAGACTCTGTGAATGTAAGCAGAAGATCGTAGAGTAGCCTCAAACCCAAGCCGGCGCTTTGCCTGTTTAGATGTGTTAAGCACGCAATTGCTTGGATTTCTGGCTTTTCTCACTGGTTGCCGGGCCGAGTGCGTCTAGACTAAGAAACCGAGAAAGACCGAGAGAAAAAGGAAAAAAAAATAACCTAAGCATCATGACCACCTGAAGCGAATGTATAGGTTCCCGCCACCTTAGCTTCTTTCCTCTCTCTCTCTTCTTCGCCCACCTTTGGTCAGGCGCATATATCTTGGTCTATGCGCTGAACATCTTCTAGAGCTGTGGTTTGCACCTTGGAACCACCTCTAATCCTCTCTAGAGCCCCGCCATGGCGTCCATCTCGTCTGCAAGCGAAGCTGGTGAGTTTGCCTCGCAAGTTGTCGTGAGGTCACCACGAATAGACAGTTTCTGACAATTGTGTGCGCAGTGGCTCGCATCGCCTACCAGGCCAGCGACGTCGTGGTGTCGGTGCAGTCGACGCTGTCTCCAGACTCGTCGCCTTTCGCCCCACACCTTCACAGCCTGTTCGCTGCAAAGTCGCCTTCAGTTGTCTCGAAGAAGCAGACCAATGTCGTTCCCGTTCGAGCCAATGCAGACCCTCTTCTCTCTACGTATGCGCCACTGCGATCAGGTGCTCTGGTATCTGTCACTGCCACCTCCTCTATTCTCCTCCAGTCGATTCCCCACCTCTACAAGCTTGCCTCTTCCCCCGTCGTAATCCATGTCGCCCTCTCTTCATCCGAAAAGCCAACAGATTACGGTGACATCACAGCGATTCGCCAATGTGGATTCACCTTTCTGCATTCAGAGACGCTGCGTGAGGCTCAGGACCTGTCTCTCACTGCCCATGCTCTGGCCCTGCGCACAGGCCGCGGCGTCATCCATTTCTTCGAAGAGGACAAGCTGGCTCAGGACAGGCCCATTACTTCCGAGTACGAGAAGCTCATTTCGCGATTGCTCGATTCGCCTGCGACAAGGTCCAGACAGGAAGCTGC
Source organism: Erythroxylum mucronatum (assembly GCA_027563825.1). NCBI lineage: Eukaryota > Viridiplantae > Streptophyta > Magnoliopsida > Malpighiales > Erythroxylaceae > Erythroxylum > Erythroxylum mucronatum. The sequence goes on along the minus strand of JAOSBP010202052.1, from coordinate 237,928 downwards.
TGGCAGTGGCGACTTCACCATTTACGCTGATGCACGCCCTGCTGCTGCGCCGTCGGTCGCGTCCAGCAGTGAGCAGTCCATTTCCAGCTCTCCAAGGCGGGACAGCGACTCGAAGAACTCGGACAGCACATCGTTGACCTCGTTTGATTCTCAGCCACCGAAGCCAGTCACCTCGGAGGACATTTACAACGCCACCAAAGATATATGGGCCCAGATAGCCCAGGTCACGGGCAGGAACTACACGGCCTTTGAGTACACTGGCCCAGCCAATGCGACATCAGCTCTTTTTGCTTTTGGCGCTGACGCTGGCATGCTGGGAGAAGAGATGGGCGCAGCAGTTCCCACCGATTCGTTTGCCAACGCCGGTCTGATCACCGTCAGACTCTACAGGCCGTGGTTAGGCCTTGTCTTGCGCGACTATCTTCCAAAATCAATCACCAAGATTGCCGTCCTTGAGCAGGTCAGGAGGAAGACAACCAAGTGGGGGCCTCTTCTGATGGATATCCTGACCTCGATTGGGGGAAGCGCTGGAGCCCCACAGGTCGTGGGATATCAGCTAGGATATCTCCAGCGCAGTACCATCAAGCAGGCTCTCAGCGGCATCTTCACCAATCTGTTGCGGGACAGCCCGATCCAAAACCTCGAGGTTGGCTCTCCTTCATCACCTGCTCTGCTGCGCGAGGCACTGGAACAACCCCACTTGGAGAATGCCTACATGAAGATTCTATCCCAAGTGTTTGACAACAAGCTGTACATTGCCAATCGCCTGACCTCAGATGATGCAGGCATCTCGGCGCAGACGGCAGCATCTCCAGAGTACGGCTTTGGCGCGCTCCTGGCGCGCATGGAGCGGCGTAAGAAGTTCATCGGAGAAGCTCAAGCGGCGGCCCGCGATGGCGATTTCACAACAGAGAATCCTCGAAGGTGGCTATCGGCTTGGGCTTTGAAGGCTGAGGATCCTGAAAAGGTCAACGAGGCTGCCGAGCAAGCGCTGGCTCGCTTGTTGACTGACGCTTCTCCCACCTCGCAGCAGCTCCTCAAGTCCAAAGCTCTCTTTTACAAAGAGTCACAGTGGCTTGTTGGCTCAGATGCGTGGTCCTATGATCTTGGAAACTCTGGGGTTCACCACGTCCTGGCTTCCGGCAAGAATGTTAACATGCTCATCATTGACTCCACTCCTTACTCGGAACGCGCTGCTGCGGACGCGGAGAGGCGCAAGAAGGACATTGGCCTTTACGCCATGAATTTTGGCAACGCATACGTTGCCTCGACGGCAGTCTACAGCTCTTACACTCAGGTGCTCGAGGCGATGATTGAGGCCGACAAGTTCAATGGTCCCTCGGTTGTTCTTGCCTACCTTCCGTACCACAAAGAGTCAGACTCACCTCTGTCAGTACTTCAGGAGACCAAGAAGGCGGTTGACTCTGGCTATTGGCCCCTTTACAGATGGGAGCCTGCGGTCAAGGAGGACGACGAGCCGAGATTCCAGCTCGATTCGGAGCGTATCAAGAAAGAGCTTGAGCAGTTTTTGGCTCGTGACAACCAGTTGACGCAGCTCATGCGCCGCCAGCCCGGTTTCGCCTCGAATCTGTCTGGCTCTTACGGCTCCGAGGTGCGCCAGCTACAAAAGCGAAAGGCCAAGGATGCTTACGGCAAGCTCCTTGAGAGTCTTTACGGTGCTCCAATGACTGTATTGTTTGCATCTGACAATGGCAACGCTGAGAACTTGGCCAAGCGGTTGGCCAATCGTGGGAAAGCGCGCGGCCTAAAGTCTCTTGCCATGGCCATGGACGACTATCCTCTGGAAGACCTTGCTGCCGAAGAGAACGTTGTGTTTGTCACCAGTACCGCCGGCCAGGGAGAATTTCCTCAAAATGGTCATGCGCTGTGGCAGGGCATCAAGGACTCAACCGACCTCGACCTCAGCAATGTCAACTTCACTACATTTGCCCTTGGCGACAGCCACTACTGGCCAAGGAAAGAGGACAAGATATATTACAACAAGCCCGGCAAGGACCTGCATGCGCGCCTCCTGGCTCTCAATGGTAAGCCTCTCGTTGACGTAGGACTGGGAGACGACCAAGATCCCGATGGTTATCAGACTGGCTACGCCGAGTGGGAGCCAAAGCTGTGGACTGCTCTTGGCGTTGACAAGGTCGAAGGTCTGCCAGAGGAACCACCACCAATCACCAACGAGGACATCAAGATCTCGTCCAATTTCCTGAGAGGCACCATCGCCGAAGGCTTGCTTGACACCAGCACAGGCGCCATCTCTGCAAGTGACCAGCAGCTGACCAAGTTCCACGGCACGTACATGCAGGACGACCGAGACCTGCGGGATGAACGCAAAGCTCAGGGTCTGGAGCCTGCTTACTCGTTCATGATTCGATGCCGCCTCGATGGTGGCGTGGCTACTCCTCAGCAGTGGGTGCAGATGGACGATATCAGCACGACTCTTGGAAACGAGACCATGAAGCTCACAACCCGTCAGACATTCCAGTTCCATGGAATTGTGAAGGGCAAGCTCAGGCCTGCGATGCAGGCAATCAACAGGGCTCTGATGACCAGCATTGCTGCTTGTGGTGATGTCAATCGTAACGTCATGTGCAGCAGTCTGCCGGAACAGAGCGAGTACCACGATCAGGTCAAGGACGTTTCTCGCGCTATTTCAAAGCATCTCCTTCCATCAACAGGGGCATACCACGAGATCTGGCTCAAGGATGAAGACAATAAGAAGACACAGATTGCAGGTGATGCGATAGTGGACCACGAACCACTCTACGGCCCCACTTATCTGCCTCGCAAGTTTAAGATCACCATTGCCATCCCGCCTCACAACGACACGGACGTTTATGCTCACGACATTGGTCTCATTGCCATCCAAGATCCAAAGACCAAGTTGCTGAAGGGCTTCAACGTCCTTGCTGGCGGTGGCATGGGTGTCACACACAACAACAAGAAGACATACCCGCGAACGGGCAGCATGTTTGGTTACTGCACGCCTGATCAGACACACATTGTGTGCGAGAAGATTATGCTGGTGCAGAGGGACAATGGAGATCGCAAGAACCGCAAGCATGCCCGCCTCAAGTACACCATTGACGACATGGGAGTCGACGTGTTCAAGGGCAAGGTTGAGGAGCTTTGGGGCCAGAAGTTTGGTGAACCTGCGCCTTTTGAATTCAAGAGCAACATTGACACGTTCGGCTGGCTCAAGGACGAGAAGGGCATGTCACATTTCACCATGTTTATCGAGAATGGTCGCATCGAAGACACGGCCGACTTTCCCATGAAGACGGGCCTGCGAGAGATTGCAAAGGTGCACAAGGGCGAGTTTCGGCTCACTGGCAACCAACATCTTATCCTCTCTAACGTGGCCGAGGCTGACCTCCCCAAGATGAAGGAGATGCTCAAGAAATACAAGCTCGACAACACTCAATTCTCTGGCCTGCGCCTCAGCTCGTCAGCCTGTGTGGCCTTCCCTACCTGCGGTCTTGCTATGGCCGAGTCGGAGCGATATCTCCCTGAGCTTATCACCAAGCTGGAGAGCACGCTGGAGGAGAACGGTCTACGACAGGACAGCATTGTCATGCGTATGACTGGATGCCCCAACGGCTGTGCCCGGCCTTGGCTTGCAGAGGTTGCTCTTGTCGGCAAGAGCTACGGAGCATACAATCTGATGCTTGGCGGCGGATACCACGGACAGCGCCTAAATAAGCTGTATCGAAGCAGCATCAAGGAGGAAGAGGTCCTTGAGATTCTCAAGCCGCTCATCAAACGGTACGCACTTGAGCGCAACGAAGGCGAGCGATTCGGCGACTTTGTGATCCGCATTGGCGTCATCAAGCCTACGACAGAGGGCAAGTATTTCCACGAAGATGTAAGTTGAGGCCTTGAAATTTCACCACTTTATTGCGACATTGGTACTGACAAGCTTTTGCGACAGACTGCCGAGGTCGAAGAGGATGACGAGTAGAGGCACGTTGGCTATGACGCTTTGTCCGCTATATCATTGAAGGCGTTTGTTGTGATGGAAAATCTTTCTCAAAATCGTGTCGAAGTGTAAGAAGAAAAGTTTTGGATACAAATGGCTATGTTTGGTCATGCTGCATCTTATACGGATTTGTTGTCGAGCTACTGTCAGGCACTGTTTTGCCTTTTTGCAAGTTATAGCTAGCTACAGTAATTTATATCCAGATATACCAAGTATGTTCCATTTGATGTTGATGCTGTGAGAAGTCAAAAGAAAACACTCTTGCCTTGAAGAGAATTTTCAGCAGGGAATGGCCCTGACGCTGCTCGCCGTCTGGAACAGCTTCACCTCGTTCTGCCGCCTCGTCACCAGCCCTGGCGCCTTCTTGCCGTTTGAGTAGACAAACTTGGGGAATTCTTGGCCAGCAACGGTGTTGGGATCCTCGCCAGCCTTGAGGCGCTTGAAAAAGGTCGAGTCGAGCATCCCCTGGCAGCCTATGTTGAAGGTGAAGGACGCGAGCGCTCCGTATTGGTTGTCGTTCAGCACAATCGGAGGCACGTTGTTGCTGATGCACGACTTGAACTGCTGCAGGTCACGGTCGAGCAGCTGCTGGCCCTGCGCCTCGGTCATGGGGTAGCTGTAGCCCGTCTCGCTGCAAGCCGAGTTCAGGCACTTGTGGCCGTAGCCAACGGTGAGGTAGCCGAAGCCGTCATCGTAGGGGCTGGCCCGGAACGACTCGTACTGCTTGAGCTGGGTGAGCGAAGCGCTGTTTAACGCTGGTGGGCAGGTTCCACTGCCGCCACCGCCGCCCGAGGAGGAGGTGCAGCACTGAATCTCTGCCGGGCCAGGGCAAAGGGCAGAGGTCCTGTGACATGTTAGCACACAATTCATCTTTCCTTCGAAGACAACGGGAGCTGACTTTGTGCCGGTACATGTTGATGTGGACTCGCACGTGCCTGTCTTGCCGTTACTGCTGCATGTCCCATAGGTACAGCACTGGATGTTGGCTGCGCCAGGGCAGTGGCCTGCAGTGCTGTAGATTTGGTTGTCAGTCTATGGAGTTTGAATCCGAATCGTTTTGAGCCTACGCCTTGCCTGAGCATGAGCTCTTGTCAATGCAGATGCCATTCTGGGTGCCGTCGAAACATGTAGTGGTGGCTGCGTTAGCTTCCAGCAGCGCTGCAGCGATCACGACTAGAGACTTCAAATGCATGGTTGATAGCGATTAATGATGGCCTGAATTGAGTAGTATGAAATGAGAAGGACGAGAAGACTTTTTTCTTATATAGCGGGCGTTTCAAAATGTAACCGCTTTTCGTACAAGGCAGATCTCTCCCTTGTACTTGCATATCGAATCTGAAACCACGGGATGGGTGACAAAGTCTTCATTGGTCCCACCCAATAGTGACTTACTCAGTTGCGGCCAGTCAAAATACATTGCGCAGGCAACATGTGTAGCTTTGACGTGTCATCCAACGTCACTTTGCACATAGCCTTTCTGCCTAGGTGCAAGGGGACTTGCCCGAGGAGGAAGATGCAAGCGAGGCTAAACTGACGGGGCTGCTTGGCACTCTTAAAAGTTGGATAAAGCTTGTCGCAGATCCTTCTTAACTGACCGTGCAACAGTGCCACAAATATCCAAATCATTTGAGCCTTGCACACCATGGACGCCTTTCTGAGCAGCACAACCAACTATTCGGTCTACGCCTTGCCGTTGTACTGGCTTCTGGGGATTGTACCGCATGGAGTAGCCATCAACATCGCCTCTGGGGGAAACCCAGGCAAGTGGGACAACCGCAATCCTCGTGCTTCGCAGCTCAAGGCCAATCTTGAGAAGCGCCTGGGTCCTGTCAAGTATGCGCGCTACGAGCGTGCCGAATCTGCTCACTACAACACTCTGGAGAGCTTTCCTCTGCTCGCCGTGACTGTCATCCTGGCCAACCTTGCCCATCTGCCGGCCCACGAGCTCAATCTCTTCATTGCCGGAATCTTTGCCATTCGCATCACTTACATTCTCGCCTACATCTCGACCAGCTCGCAGCTGCCTTCTGCGCTTCGCAGCCTTCTCTGGTTCGGTCAGGTCGGCTGGACTCTGCGGACGCTCTGGCAGGCTGCTGCCTTCTTCGCCTAGACGAGACACTTCAGTCTGAATCGACGCGCCAAACACTTCGTTTGGGCCTCTTGTATATAGATGTACATAGACATTCCCCTGATATCTTAGACTTCAATGTGTGGCCTCAACGCCCTGTCTCAATGCACATGGTCCCCTAAATCCACCAATGAGGCTCAAAAGTGCTCGTGCCAAGCGTGTCGTCATCTGCTGCGGAGTGACCTGACCAGGCAGCAGGAAGACGGCTCGCGTTCAATGTCAACTCTGCAGGAGTACTTCGATCAACCTCCCCAGCGGTCAAGGTACAAATAAACAATTTAGCTGTGTCTACAAGGCAAACAGCGTATCTCCAATTTGTTGGTTGCTTCCGCAGGGCCTCGTGCGCCTATTCTCAGACCCCACTTTGCTCGGGCGCCTACAAGCGGACACAGCCCCTTCGTCTTCTCAAGTGGACGGCAACCCTACGCCTCTCGCCGTCCTCTCACCTGAACCTGTACCTCTCGGCAGTGATATTCCCTCCTGAGCCGGTTCGAATTCCAAGAGTCGAAGCTCATTCCAGTACGATCGACATCTGACCGCAAGGTACAGCTACAAGTGGATTACAAACATCGCCACAATGTGCAGCACGGATTGCCTCCTCGTGCTCATCGCCATCATCTTCCCTCCACTTCCAGTATGGGTCAAACGTGGCCTTTGCAGCCCTGATTCCGTCATCAACATCGCCCTTTGTGTCCTTGGATTCATCCCGGGTTTGATACACTCCTGGTATATAATCTCAGTAACTCCAGATGACTATGAACGCTACGAGTACGAGCGGGTCGCTTCTCGAAGCGACTTGGAGGCCGGAAGTGCACGCGGCGCCAACGTTTACTACGTTCAAATGCCTGGCCAGCACATGGGAAGCCAACCTCAGCCCCGCCACCAGCACCCTGCCTACGGCACTGTCAACGAAGGCGGAAGTAGCGCGAACAACAACAGCAGTGCTCCTCCAAGCTATTCAGATGCAGTTAAGGGCGACAACAAGGTTCAGACTCGTTGAGTCTTGGTTCATGTGGGATCATCCGCTGTCTTCAATCTTTATCAACGGATCTCTTAGGTCTGCATCTGGAGGGACCGTGGGTGGTGTTATGCGCTCAGCTTTCCGTAGGGATTACACTTTGTCCATGTTGCAGCACTTCTCTAATTTGCATGTGCCCAATCTGAATATGAATGCTATGTTTGCTACATATGTGTTCCCAGTAGCTTGTGAAGTCGCTCGCACGACAAACAAACTCATATGCCTCGGATATCATGTTTTGGCCATTCATAGACAAATATTCGTAATGTTGATCGGTTCCCCTCTCTCGTCTGCTCTAAGTCAAGGCCACCTGATGTCATATTTCGCCCACATGACGGTACCTGCATAGTGGTAGTTGCTGACAAGACTCTAAGTTGCATTAGCTTTGCTGAAGAACGACTTCCGCATTCGCTCAGCATTTGTCTACTACCATTGTCCTGATATTCTAATTGTAAGAGACTGGCTTGCTAAGCACAATAGTGCTCTATTTCAACAGGGTCTTTTATATCTATACAGCTTTTATCACGGCTTTCCCATGGCTACGCCAGTAGAGAAGCTCCCCTCTCGGCCAACACATCTCCGAACAGTCCTGTGCAAGGGCACGCCTTTCTCTGTATGCGATCCGTCTTCGAGGACAAATTACTAGGATGCTGGTTGACACTATGTCCACCAGGTCGGTCATGCTCACGGCGTGCAGGCGGCTGACCTCGTCTTTGGCAGCATCGCCTTCTATGCGGGCATGTTCAAGGAGAAGGCCTGCACAGATTGGTCGGCAGTAAAACAAATCGCTGCAAGCTTCCATGAGACGATTCGCAAGCGCTGGCCCCGCTACGATGAAGAGATGCGTGGCATCGCTGCGGGCGCAGGCGTTTCAATTCTTGACATTGTAGCAATCAACGTTCGCACTGAGATCGCCTATGGCTTGTGGAAACCTCTAGCTACTGACGGCTGCACGACAGCCTATTACAGGTACAGCGACGGATCGCACAGCCAGGCATGGCAAGGTCAGAATTGGGACTGGCAGCCGGCACAGGCGCCTAATCTGATATATCTGGTCCTTCAGCAAGAAGTCGAGGGTATGAGACTGCCTGAAATCAAAATCATCAGCGAAGCAGGCATCATCGGCAAGATCGGTGTCAATTCGCAAGGCGTGGGTATCTGTTTCAACGCTCTTGCAATTCCAGGCTGCGATTACGAAGGTCTGCCGGCGCACCTGGCTCTGAGAATTGCATTGGAAGCAGACAGCGCGGAAGCAGCTCGACAAGACATTATGCGAGAGAGCAACGGAGGACGAATGGCAGGTTGTGCATTCATACTAGCAGGTGACAGACATGGCGCACAAGGATGCGAGTTTGCATCAACAGCAGACGGTGTTGACGGCACTGTCTGGCAGGGGATTGAACAGCTTGACGGTGGCGCAAGCATGATGGTCCACTCTAACAATTGTTTGATGCAGCACCCGCACAGTAAGCCCGAGAGAGGCCTGTTGAATGACAGCCCTGCGCGTGTGAATCGCATGAGACAACTGGTTCTACAGCAACACCAAGCGAGGACAATGGACAAGCAGGCCTTTGTGAAGCTGTTCGAGGACGAACAGGGCTACCCACGCAGCATTAATCGCAAGCAGCTGGGTGACTGCCGCGACGAAAGTCTTTTCAACATTGTCATCAGCTACGATGAGAATGGCAGTGTAAGTGCACGAGTCAAGATGGGTCGGCCGACTGAGGACGGCGAAGTGTTTGAGATGAGGTTCGGTGACGACACAGTCTAGGCCGTTTGATATCTGGGCATCTTCTGCAGAATAGCATCTACAGAGTAGCATCTACAGACGGAAATGAAAAATCAAAAATATGTACCTCGGCATCAAACCCCTGGCATGCTATTTTGCGAGAGAAAACAAAGTGTCTCCCTCCCAGCGGCAGCGGTCTGCAGCCAAGGTCTGCTCCTTGAGTAGAGCAATTGAGTCTTCGCTGTTCGTTTACCTGGACAGCCATGGAGACTTTTTGTGGCTATACAGGAGATAATATAGCGGTCGAGCATGTCAGCACAAGGGGAGCAGGAGGGGGTTTGTATATCACACGTGCAACAATCACAACGGTCTGCTCTTCGTAGATTTCGGCTGTCTGAGGGCTGCATCTTCACGTTGAGTCGAATATGTGATGATATCGTGCAGCAACGAAAGGTTTTGCTGGCGAAAGACTTTTTATTCCAGTCGCTATCCTCAGACATTTGATGTCAACTACTCCCTGGTGCCCTAAACCTCAAATTTATGCAGAAGTGTCCATCTTGCTCGAGAGGTTTGACTTGGCAGTCTCGCGGCCCTTGCTCTTGCGCTCCAGGATGCTCTCGCGGTCCTTGTCAAGCTTGAGCTTGGTGATCTGAACCTTGGAGGGTGCAATTGGGATCGGCACGCTCTGGCCGTTGGTCTTTTCGCGAGTCACGCGCTCAATGTGGATACAGTACTTGAGACGGTAGACGGATGTGACCTTGCCCTCACGACCCTTGTTGATGCCGCGGGTGATGATGACCTCGTCGTCCTTGCGGATCGGAATGGACTTGACCTGTTGCGTTCGGTGAAGTACCCCGGTCAGACATGCTCTTGATATCTTTGCTGATCTCGCAGAACGTCTGGATAGACAACTTACATTGTGCTTCTCACGGAGTTCCTTGCTGAGAGGAGCGCTCATAATCGTGCGGCGCACCGACGAAGGAGCAGAGAAGTGGTCCCGCCTGGACTTTCTTCGCGAAGAGTGGGTAGCTAGCAGAGTCATTAGTATTAACGAGTTTCACGCAGTACCAGACAAGTAAGTATGCTGCATACCTGTGTTGACCTTCATCTTGACGGTGGATGTCGTTGCTGAAGTTTCGGTGCAAGCGCGCAAGATGGACTGAATTCGAATAAACGCATTGTGTGAGGAACAGAATTCACTAGTGTGTTTTGAGACTAGCTCAATAAATTTGTAGGGCTGAACATATGAGTCTTGGCATATATTTGGATATGCGGCGCAGCATAACCCCACTGACCTCATCCATGGCTGAATTTTAAGCTGGAGTCAGGCAGAAACTCTTCAGATAGCATTCTGATAGAGGATTTGCCTGTAGAAATGTTGGAATGACCTCACCATTCAATTACGCCCCTTTTCACCTTTTCAAGGACAATGACCCCGCCATTGCTCGACAAGAGCATGGCAATAACGAGGACAGCCACGGCACGTCAATGGGACAAGCCTCCCAATATGCCTCCTCTCACGCTCCTGGCAAAGCCTGGCAATCCCATCATAAGCAGGCCCCGTCCGCTCAAGCTCTCCCAAGACAGAGCAGTATTCAGGCACCTCAACAGTCCAGCCATGGCCAAACGACTGACGAGACTCATTCATCCAAAGTGAGATCAACAAATCTTTCAAGTTTATTGGAACATTGCGAGCATGGTGTATTGCAGAGAATGTCTGCAAATGAACATAATTTGAGCATAGACCGAGAAATGAAAGATCGTTTGTCCAGTCACGCGTCAACCGCGCATCAAACTCCACAGATGCACTACCAGCAACCTCAAAACCGGCCGCTTGAGCAACAGCACCAGCGATTGCGACCAGTATTACCTCCTATTACACATTATAGCCAGCAGAATGCACCCGCAAATTCACGGTCTGCGCTGACCCTGTGCCGAAATGTTACTACAACCTCACCCAGAGATGCGCAGCAGCAGCAGACATCAATACAATTTCCGCCAAGTCTGCAGCATTCTCGAAATGGCGAGCAGGTTGTGCAGCGGCATGGGCGAAGCAGCTTAGACCAGAGCATTAGAATAGATCCTCCGCAGCAGCAGATCAGTCAAAGCATGCCCACACAACAATCTACGACCAATGCGCCTTTACCCCAGGGTTTACCCCAAGCTTCACAAACAGTAAATCTGAATCCAGTCTACCATCAGCAGCACGAGTTTCAGAGAGTGGCAGCCCCTCAAGCAGAGATTGAAGCGATAGATCGACCCTTGGAATCGACGCCACAGAGTCAACAGGTAGGAACTGGCAATGAATCAAAGACAAAGACTCAAGGTAACTCACATGCTGCGGAAGCGCCGGAAGCATTCACAGCTAACAACGTAATTGTCGATGTGTCTGCTGCAATAACCTTGATGCCGACCACCAATGTGCCGAACCCAAACATCTCGGCATCTAACAAAGGCGAGCTGGAAACACAGATAACGGAAACGTCCAAAAAGATGCGGATAATCGATAAGAGGATTCCTAACAGACTAGCGTGGCCATGGAGCCATGAGCGGTCTCAGGCTTTTGCTAAAGCGTCCAAGTTTCGACCAATGGCTCCCAGGCAGATCTCGGGTCAAAAGCGAAGGAGCACCTTACCGCAACCTCCAGCGGTCAAAAAGAGAGCGGGCTCCGATAGTGTCACTGAGCCACCGCGGCCGGATACGGTCGTGCCAACGAACACAGCTAAGATGTCCAGTGCATTAGAAGTGGGGTCACAGGTAGATATCGGTACGGAATGGCCGCCTGAGAAGAAAGGACTCCTCTCCCAGGCGGCTGTCAGTCATATCGAAGAGAATACACGAAAACAGAGCAAAGGCATCTCGGCTGCAGAGCTATTAACAATGCTTGGTAGCCCGCCAAAAGACGTCGAAAAGTGCCGGCGGATGGTAGAAAAGGGAATTAAAATCGACCGTGAGACGTTTGCAAAGCACTTTTTGAATAGACTATCATGGTCAGAAGGGGCAAAAGGAGCAACGAACAACATACAATCAAACACAAGTCAACCACCTGTAATAGAAGCGCCTGCCACGCAAGTCAAGCCCAGTCCAGCAGCAACCAGCGAACCTCAATCAAAGTCAACAAGTAATAATCTGGGAGCGCAAAAACGAAAGAGTGGCACAACACCGGCTCTATCAGCAGGAAATTCAACTCAACATGCAAGTCCCACAAAACTAGCCTCAGTAGCGGGTGCCTCTGGAGCCGTGAATCCCACTTTGGAAGGCCGTGACGCCGTCAAAGCATTGTTCGACCAGCTTGAAGGGCCGAACTCTGTTTCGGCTACAAAGGCAAAGGGAGCCAACAAGACAGCTTTGCAGCGCAACAGCGTTGGCGCCTCAGCCACCCTTCAACCCCCAATGGAAGAACAACTTGCCCGCAAGAGAACCTCTGAGGATATAATTGACCTCACTTTATCCTCTGAGTCTGAGTCTGAGTCTGAGTCTGAAGCAGTCCTTTTCCCGCCCGCAAAACGGCAGGACCACGGACCAATCTCAAAAGCGATGTCAACCCTTCCGTCTCCACCGCAACCTGACCGAGACAAGATGGCTGAGGTGGCTAATGAGACAAATGCACCGAACGAGGTTGACTTGGATAAGCTTAGGCCCAGGGCATCCCAAGTACCTAATATCACTGCCAGTTCAGAACCGAATCGAAGCTCGAGTTTACAGCCAGATGCAACTTCTCAACTCAGCTCCGAGCAGCAAACTGGGCAGTCTGCTGCGCCTGCACAGATGCAGCCAAGTCCACTTCCACCCGCCTCATCAGAACAGCAGGGCCGAAATGTGTCGCTCGCATTGCCGCTCGAAAAGAGCAAGGCCTTCCGACGGTCCGAGTATGACGCCAGGACCATTGCTAGAGATGTTTTACTTGCATGTGGGCGGCATCCTGAGCTACGTCCTTTGAATTATCATCTCGAGACACTCAAGCAAAGTGTCCCCGGGATAACGAACCTCAGCGATCTTGGTACGATCAATTGGGATATTGTTGATCCTGGGGGACCCACAGCTGGGTCAGGTGCCCAACTGAGGCCGAGAGGGCTTGCTGATGTTGGCAATGAGGCAGAAGTTGAAGACGACGACGATGATGACAGTGTCATTGGCAAAGTTGATGGCAGCACACGTGGAGCACTTGGTCCTGCCGCCTCAAGTGTCATTGTGCAAGGTCAGAAGCCCACTCACTCACCAGCTCCAAAGAACGAATTAGCAAGCTCTGGTCCGGGTTACAAGACACCGCAAGTAAAGACACGGCCACCAAAGACTGCATCGCCTGGACCAGCAAGTGGAGGCTATGCAGCATTTTGGCAAGTCGACAAGAATGGCAACCCGATCAAGAAAAGAGGTCGCCCTCCCGGCTGGCGAAAGTGGATGCAGAAGCAACAGGGTTCATCTGGCAAAGCTCCAGCTGGCGTCAAACCCAAGAAGCCAGACTCTCAGCCCCATTTCCACGTGTACAAGTGCGAGTGGCGGGATTGTATCGCTCAACTGCACAATCTGGACACACTGCGGTCCCATGTTTACAAGCTCCATTGCAATCGGAATCTTGAGAATGTCATACCGTGCCATTGGCTCAACTGCGGCCGCAGCGAGACGACAACAGACCTCAGCAATGGTCGCACAACGTCAGCATTCCAAAGTTGCAAGTTTGAAGACTACAAAGACTGGAAAGCGCATGTAGAAAACACGCACATATCGCCTATAGCATGGAAGCACGGTGACGGCCCGGCAGCTGGCATCTTAGACCGAGACTCTCGGCTGTCCGATGCTTACCTGTCTGACAGGCAAGGTCGCCGCGTCACGCCACGCATCGTCATGCCAGACGACACCCCCAGCAGCAGCTCAACACCAGTCAAGCGCACGGCCGAAGAGGAGGCGCGGCTCGAGCAGGACAAGGCGATGCGGCGCAAGCGTGATGCTGGCCCTGGAATCGACAAGGGCGGCGCACGGCTTGCAAACGAGAAACGGCGGCAGGGGTTCATTGACAATGCCACCGAGGCCCGCATCATTGAAGATGATGACGATCACGACCACGGCAATACTGACGAGCATGGATAAAAAGTGTTTCTTTTCTCAACGACCGGCGTCTGAAAGAGCCTATGGGCTCACACAGTTTGCGCGCTATTAGGTCTGGTTGGTGGGTAACATGGATTGAGATTTCTTCTTCTTTCTCCTCCTCCTTACAAACACAAATTGCTTGTAGAACTTTTCAAATGACCAGCCTCTCCATTGAAAATATAATATCCATTTTTGAAAATCCGCCAAACACGCCATGCATTTCCCATTGATGTATATGCTTTTGCTCTCATCCTGGGCTCTGAAAGTCTTGGGATGCCAGATATCAACCCACCAAGATGCTTGTTCTTTCCTCCCTCTCAATTAATCAGAGCTAGCAGTGATAGTCGGTGTGAACCCTTCCCTCGACACAAGGCCTCCACATTCGTGTATCCCGTACGTTGAACCTCCCTTTTCCTCCAGACAGAGACACAGCGTCTTCTTGCTTCAATTGAACACTTTGTTTTTCTTATTGAAGCATGTTTCATGACTTGGTTGCTTTAGGAGTTGAAGAAAACCCTGGCACGTTGGGCTTCGCATTGACCTCGAGGAAATGGTAGACGACAATCAGCAGCACGGCCAGCGACCCCAGAAACACCGACAAGGCGTTGAGCTGGTCGTCCGAGATCATCTTTCTTTCTTTGCTGCTCCTTAATGCGGATAGTGGTTGCCGGAATTAGCTCTGTTGTGCGAAGCGACCGTCCAGGATCTTGGAAGAGAGGAGAGTAAGAGAGAGGAATCTTCTGAGTATAGGTTGCAAATTGGAGCTTTGGGAGGAGGTTAGTAAGACTTGCTGCTAGGAATTGGCCAGGATTGAAATACTAGTGGAGATTCTCAGTGTGACCAATTGAGAAACCTTGGCTTAAGCTTAGAAAAACGCTAACACGCCGTGCTATGAGGAAGATTGTTGCAGGTACTGAGAAAGCAGTTTCCAATGCTTCTCTTCCCCAAAGAAAGTGGCCAGGTTCGCGATTCGGAACCCTTGCCAAGGCCCCGCGGCAGCAGACGTCGGATTCGCCGCTTGCCCAACAGCGTCATGGGTTTCCCTCTGCACTCTTCTCTTTGACTCTTGTGGTCCCACACTTTTTGTTTTCTGGCCGACGAAGAGCGACTCGTGTGCCTTTTAACAGCCAACAGCAGTCGTGCGACCACCTTTTTCCAGTCTCTCATTCAGCAAATAGCGAGCGAGATTTCTGTCCCAAATTTTGCAGCGCCACCACCATATATACCTGGCACGAGGTGCGCACTTTCCTGGCCAGAGCCAGTACCGCAGAGGGCAATTCCCTGTATAATTGGCGGAGATTTGAAAGCCTCGGCTCTTGTACAATCGACCTCACTGTTCGCTGAGCACGCTCTCTCTCAAGATGCCGCCAAAGAAGGGCAAGGGCGATCAGCCCAAGACGGCCAAAGTCAACGTCGACAAGACTTTTGGCATGAAGAACAAAAAGGGTGGAGCAGCACAGAAACAGATTCAACAAATAAGGCAACAGGCCGCAGCTGGTGGGTCACCAGAGGAGAAGAAGAAGGCGGCCGAGAAGGCGGCTCGTGAGCAGGAGAAGAAGGCGGCAGAGGCAGCGAAGCGCGAGACGGCGGAATTGTTCAAGCCCGTGCAGGTGCAAAAGGTACCGTTTGGTGTAGATCCCAAGACGGTGCTGTGCCAGTTCTTCAAGAAGGGCCATTGCGAAAAGGGCAAGAAGTGCAAATTCAGCCACGACTTGGCGGTGGAACGAAAGGCAGAGAAGCGGTCACTCTACGCCGACGAGAATGGTGGCGAGAATGGCACCGAAGAAGGCGGAGCCAATGGCGAGAAGAAGGACGACATGTCGACTTGGGACGAGGAGAAATTACGAAATGTTGTGCTATCCAAGCACGGCAACCCAAAGACGACGACAGACAAAGTGTGCAAGCACTTTATCGAGGCTGTCGAGAACCAGAAATACGGCTGGTTCTGGACGTGTCCTGGTGATATGAACGGTCAACAATGCAAATACAGACACAGCCTGCCGCCAGGCTTTGTGCTCAAGACAAAGGAGCAGCGTGCAGCAGAACGGGCGGCTGAGAAGGACAATGCCATGAACGCACTGACTCTGGAAGACTTCTTGGAGAGCGAACGACACAAGCTGACGGGCACACTGACACCAGTGACGCCCGAGACGTTTGCAAAGTGGAAGAAGGAGCGAGTGGACAAGAAACAGGCCGAGGAGGAAGCCAGGCAAGCCAAGGAAGCCACCGGCAAACGCTTGTTCGAGCAAGGTGGCTTCGCTGCCGGTTCAGACGACGAAGACGATGCCGAGGAGGATGACCCATGGAATTTGGCAGCGCTGCGGCGCGAGACTGAGGCGGCACGCGCGGCAAAGGAGGAGCGACGCATGGCAGAGGCGTACGGCCTGCCGCCTGGGACAAGCATCAATGGTGAGGTAGATGGCGGAGGTGGCAGTTGAGAGTGAGAAGCAAAAAATTTAAAAAAGAAAAAAGGGTCTAGCTATAGGCCTAATATGACGAAGCAAAGATACTCTTTCTATATCTAGGAGTGGAAAATCAAAAGCCCATGCATATGATCAAACTGTTTGCACCTCTCAAAACAGTTTCGGTGACTAGAACTGCTTTGAGTCAAGTAAGAGATTGAGAGTAGAAGGCTAGGGAAAGACATTTTCGAGACTTCGGGTTTACTATTTGCTCAAAAAGGAAGCCGTCTAGCGCTGATAGAGAGGACTGTAGATACAAGCTGAATATTTCCAACAACAAAAAAGAAAACATAAGAGACAAAAGAAGATTCGTTGCTTTGGGTTTGGGCCGCCTTGTCTTTCAAACATATACACATACTGACCCCCAACCGCCCCTTATGCTCCTTTCAAAACATCATATCTCCTCTATACACACGCGCGCCTTCTTCCAGGCCCTGAAGAGATTCAAAACAGACAAAAGAGGTGTTCGACAATCATAAAACTCTACAGCCGGGCGTCGAGCTCCCAGCCGTGGCCCCACCGCTCCTCAGGCCATACGATGCGCAGCGCCTCCCAGATGTGCTCGACAAACAGTATGTTCATGTTCTCGGTGACCTCGGCCGGCAGGTCCTTTGCGTCCTTGCGGTTGCCGACAGGCAGCATGACAGTCTTGACGCCCGCACGCAGGGCGCCAATCAACTTCTCCTTGATGCCTCCGACCGGCGTCACCTTGCCGCGCAGGCTGACCTCACCCGTCATTGCAAGCGACGCTGGCACTGCCAGGCCTCTGAAGAGCGAGATGAGAGCAATGGTGTGCGCCAGGCCTGCAGAGGGACCATCCTTGGGTATCGCACCGGCAGGACAGTGCACGTGGATGCTGCGGTCCTTCATAACGTCGACATTGGGGTCGTTTGTGATGTCGAGAGCAAAGGCGTGGCTCTTGACCCATGACAATGCAACCTCAACACTCTCCTTGAGAACATCGCCGAGCTTGCCAGTCAGCTGCACACGGCCGTTCCCTGGCATGTCGGCAATCTCAATGAACAGAATGGAACCTTGGCCCAAGCCTGAGAAGGCGACCAGACCAGTGACGATTCCGGGTCGCGGGGTTGACGCTGCTGCAATCTCGTCTGTGAAACGCTCAACGCCGAGAATATCCTCCAGATCGTCCACTTTGACCAAAGGTGAGTAGGATGACGTGGAGTCTGTGTCCTGTGCATCTGAGAATTGCACAGCCTTGTGCCGCACGACAGAGCCGATCTCACGCTCGAGGTTGCGGACCCCTGATTCACGAGTGTACGCCGTAATGATCTTCTCGATGACTTCTTCTGGCATGTCAATGTCTCCTTCGGTAAGACCGTTGCTGTTTATTTGCTTTGATAGAAGGTGGCGGGTGGCGATGTGGCGCTTCTCGATGGTGGTGTAGCCTGGCAGCTGGATGGTCTCCATGCGGTCAAGAAGTGGCGGAGGAATTGTGTCAAGACTATTGGCGGTGGCGATAAAGAGGACCTTTGACAGGTCGATGGGAATGTTTACGTAGTGGTCATTGAAGGTATAGTTCTGTTCAGGGTCCAATACTTCGAGCATAGCAGCTGAGGGGTCGCCGTGGTGGTTTGCAGAGCTGATCTTGTCTATTTCATCGAGGAGGAAGACGGGGTTCGCAACACCGACCTTTTTGAGGCCAGAGACAATCAGACCCGGCATGGCAGCGACGTAGGTTCGGCGATGGCCACGGATCTCGGCCTCATCTCGAACGCCGCCCAGTGAGATACGATGGAACTGGCGACCCAGTGCTGTGGCGACAGATTTTGCTAGAGACGTCTTGCCGACACCAGGAGGGCCAACCAGCAACAAAATAGGCGACTTGTCAATCTTGCGCTTTCCGCGCAGGATCTTGAGCTCTGGGCTGTCAACCTGGTCAGGTATTGAGGGCTGCTTGACCAATGCTTTTGACTCATCACCCTCTGCCTCAGCCTCTTCGCTTTCGCTTGCCTCCTTCTCAGTCTGCTCAGCCGTCACCTTGTCTGTCACAGCCTTGATCTGGTCGTCGATGTGTGCATTGGCCCTCTGTTTGAGCTTGAGGACAGCGAGATACTCGAGAAGACGCTTCTTGACCTTGTCAAGCCCGTAATGATCATCGTCCAGCTGCTGCCGTGCGCGTGTCAAAGTCGTGGCATCGAGCCTGTCCTCTGTGACCTTTGACCATGGAATCTCAGCCAAGTTCTCCAGGTAGTTTCGGATAACAGAGTATTCTGCCTGAGCCGGATTCATCTTAGCGAGCCGCTTCAATTCACGACCAGCAACCTTTTGTGCCTCTTCGCTGAGGCCTGCCTCACTGAGACGCTTCTTGAGCTCCTGCACTTCATTCTCTTCCTCCTCATCACCACCCTTTGCACCTCCTCCACCTGGCATTGGTGGCATTCCGCTGAGGCTGTTGGGCAGGCCCTTGTTGCGGCGAGCCATGGCTTCTTGCTGGAGCTGTCGTAGGCGGTCGATATCGATGCCATCCTTTGAGGTGTTTGTGATGGTGATGATCCTTGTGCTGCTTTGGAGCACTGCTATTTGCTTCTGGACAAGGTCATTGGCACGGTCGATACGCGCCAAGACTGAAGTGGCGGAGAGCAGCCATAACTTGTCCTCGTACGAGCATTTGCCCAGTACAGCCATGAAATCTGCCAGGAAGCCAGCATCGGAAATGTCCTTGCGCGCCACGAAAGCTTCGAGTTGTCTGATCAGCAGAGGCGACATTCCGGAGCTGCGGCTGACCATGCTCGAGACACGAACGAGCTGGAAGAGTTCTTTTGAGAGCTCCTTGAGGTGTGCGAATTTGCCTTTTAAAGCAGGGTCCCAGACATCGACAATGTCTTTGTACTCGACCACGGTTGCGGCGAAGAAGGGCTTCTCCTGTGTGATCTTGTCCAGCTTGCAGCGTGAGACACCCTCCAAGACGAGTGCAACCTCCCCCCGCTTGCCACCACGAACGCCAGTGATCTTTGCGAGGCAGCCATAGTTGAAAAAGTCGTTCTTGTCCATGTTGATCACATCAGGCTCAGGGCGTTGCCCCTCCGACTTTTCGTTGCTCTCGATCAGCTTCTGGCCGTCTGGGCTGAGCCAAGGAGAGCGCAGGGGGACGCATGCGATGACGGGCGCATTGTCTTTGTTCTTGGTCTTGAGCGAGCCCTGGTAGTATCTGGCGATGATTGCGGCAACATCTTCACGGTTCGCAGGCGACAGATGGAGCGTCTTGCCGGGGAAGTGGACGGTTCCGTAGGGTAATGGGAGGACTGGGTACACGTCTGACGATGTCTTGGTGCCCATGGTGGGCTAATGCTGTGCCAAACAGGTTGAAGTGTTTTACTGGCAAGATTGCACTTGGGAAAAGAAGATGGAATGAGACGGAAAGGTGGTGAGCGTCAGGGTTGATAACGGCGGCGTGCGGGTCGAGAGGCGCTGGACCCCGAGCACGCGCCTGTGGAGCGCCACCACCATAGGGCAAAAGCAGCATGTCATTGCACCCTCCGGCCGAGGCATTTGGTCGGACTTGGAGGTGATGGATTAGGTCATCCTACCCGAGCCTCCTGAACCCTTTTTCCCATTTTGACCTCTTCCTTCTGACTTGAAGATAGCCAAAGTCGTGATATCGCTTCAGCTGACAAACATGCAATCTCATGAAGAAGAGCTGGCCCGGATTTTCTTCATTCGTTGGAAAAGACAGACTCTTCAGCCAGCAGGTCTGTCAAAACACGGTCTGATCAATGTGAAGATGTTTCCACTAAGCCCCCTTATGTCGATCTCTGGTATATTTTCCTTCCTAGGCATCATCCCCAAGAGAAGCATGTGAATGGTTGGTCAACATCTACAGATAAGAAACAGCATATCGTGTCAGGCAGAGAGGTATAGTTCACGGCATATTTGTACCCAGAGCATGCATGGCTGCGTCACTCAATAAGCTACCATTATTGATGAGTGCCACACCCGTGTACATGCAACATAACTTGTTGTGTGATGTTCTTGAACGACGGGATTCCTTGCTCTATCACAGTATCAAAGATTTTGAAGTGGACAGCTCACATTTGCTCACCACCGCAGTTCTGGGCTTGCCGCCAGTTGGGAGAATCCACCAAGTCAAGTTTCTTAGATTGCCTGATGCCCAAATTCGATTCCACTTTACGAGCCTCCTTAATAGTGTAAAGGGGATATTGAACAAAAAGGATATGCCATTTTTCCTGCACCAGTATCCTCGAGTATCCAAGAGAACTTAGACTTAAACCTAGCGAGTTCTTGTTGTTGCTCCAAAGACTCCGGGTTTCCCCATAGTTTCTCGATATACCTGACAAACAAAGGTCCATGAAACTGGCTAGCGAGAATCCACAATGTGAAGGGTTAGGGAAGTTGAGTAAGACCAATGAATGCTGCGCTCTTGATAGCATCGAGTCTGGGACTGTTGGGGGCCTCTACAGGACAGGACCTCCGACGACTAATTTCATCTCTAGTTAAGAATGTCTTGTTACTATTTGACATGGCCAAGTGATCATCCACGTATTTGAAAGAGGCCAAAATGAAACAATGTGGGTCAAGCTCGAAGGGGGGGTGGAAGGCACAGGCAGCAGATATGCAGCAGGTGAAAGTTGTGTTACCCGTCTGCCGATTTGAGACATTCTTCAGGGATAATGAAACATTCTTCTCAAGCAGACTCTCATGAGAACAACTTGAATGGCATGATGCCATGCTGCAGTGAACCAAGGATAAAAGAAAAAGGGGGGCTCTGTGGCGCAGGAGAAGGATGGTGCGCCACTCTAGCCGGCGTCATTCTTGCTGGGCCAGGCCGGTGGGCGGGCGCCTGGATGGACGACGCGGCATTTCTTTTGGTTTCGAACAATCTTGCCTGCAACCAATTCCACCCGTCCACGGCCACCATTTACTAAAGCTAGATAACGCCTTTACATTAAGCTCCATCGCTTGCCTTTCCATTCTTCGCCAACAGTCTCTCCGCAACGCAGCGCCCGCCGGTGACACTGCTCAAAGACAGACCCCCACCTTCGCTAATCTACTGGGGCATCACGCGCCCCCCATATTGGTGTCTTTCAATCTTCTAGTCAAAGAGACTATCTCCGCCTTATCTGGGCTCGTCCTCTCAGCCAGTGAGCTACACTTTGGCCCGGCTGGATTCTCCTAGAGCGGCCTCGTAGCCTCAATCTCGACACCCCGAACCCTACAAAGGTCGTCCCCTCGAATCAATCATGTCTGGCTGGGGCCTGGGCTGGTTTGGCGGTGGAGGGTCATCCAAGAGCAAAGATGCACCCAAGAATGCCATCTTGCAGCTGCGCAGCACACTGGACATGCTGTCAAAACGCGAAAAGCATCTACAGAACCAGGCCGACGAGCAGCAGGCGGCGGCCCGCAAATTCCTCGCTGCGGGCAACCAAGCACAGGCCAAACATGCGCTGCGGCGGAAGAAGGCCTTTGAGCACAGTCTGGAGCAGACTCAGGCGCAGATGATGACGGTCGACCGAGAAGTTACGAGCATCGAGTCAGCAAACATCAACAAGGAAACGCTGGAAGCCATGAAGAACGCCGGCTCAGCAATGAAACAGATTCACAAGGGCCTGACTATCGACAAGGTCGATGCCACAATGTATGTATCCTGGCTCATCCTATCTGTTCAGGGGCAGCATCTGACACATTTGGCGCAGGGAGGATATTCGAGAGCAGCATGCCATCGGCGAGGAGATTGCCGAGGCGCTCACACAGGGCGCGCTGCAGTCAAATTTAGAAGACGAAGACGAGCTGAACGAAGAGCTGGACGACCTGATGAAGCAGCAGCTGGACGAGAAGATGCTCAAGAGCGGGTCGGTGCCGGTGGGCGACAAGGTCGACATGCTGCCAACGCCCCAACAAGGAAGTGAGTTTTTTCTTTCTTCTTCTTTTCTTGCCCTTTAAGAAGCGGCAAGCTAATTTTTCCGAAATAGTCAAGGGCAAGTCAACGCAAGTCGAGGAGGAAGAGGACGAGGAGGAGGCCGAGCTCAAGCGGCTGCAGGCCGAGATGGCAATGTGAATTTTGTATTGGTGGGAAGGAGGTGGACCGATCGTCAACGCACAAGCCTTATGCATCTGGAGTTCTATTTTGTGTGTCTTTCCTCGTGCTTCATCCCCAGATTTTGCTACTCTTTCTGTTAAACTGGGGGCCGTGGTTCTGATACTAAACTACTTTGACCGAGGGGACGAAAACATGTTTGTGTGCATCTGCCTATATTAGAATGCCCCTCACCAATCTCCTCTTTTTCTCACCTCCTGTTTGACATGTGCAGAACCTGTAGGTCAAGATTTGTAGGAAATAGACATTTGATGTCTGTTTTCTGCCTGGGAATCAACAGCTGTCTTGCGGTTGCTGGTGAGATGTCACAACTAGATTCCCTGCAGATATCCTTGCAGCTCTACTTGGTAAGTCTGTACCTTACTGGACATTGCGGGTGCGCTATTATTAACTCTCTTTTACAACCCATCCTTCTCTTCCCAAGGAATTCTTCTGCTTTCTAATTCATAGAGACTTCCTCTGACTGTTTGATTGATCGTGGAATACATTGCGATTACTGATTCCCGGGAGAGCCGTTAAGGATTGTCTCTTTCGTGCCGAGCTTCTACCGCAAAACCACTACCACGAGGCGCGGGCGGGGCTGACTAAACCAAACAACCAGCAACCTCCTTTTTCGCCAAAAGTCCCCTTCTCACATGATTGTAGTACTCAGTTGCAAGCTTTCAGCAGATAGCAGATTTTGCTTGTGAATCGCAGAGAGCAAGAAAAAGGAACTATTGAAAAGCATAAGAGAGAAATTTCGTAAACTAGAAGAGACCTGGCCTGCACAGATCATCCCCCAACTCGACTGGCCATTCTCGGATGCCCACTGGACGACAATTATCTATTCTGCGCCTTTTAAATATCTGACAAACTTGACCCTGCAGCGATAGCACATAATGATGCAGGCAGGGCCATCAGCTACAGGGCCCGTAGCAGCAGCACCAGCAGCTGAACCCCGTCCATTGCGCTTCTTCACCAACCCTCCTCCAACCCCTCCACTTTCTTCAGCTGCTAGTCAGACGCCAGCGCCAGCAGGACGTGCCAGGCAGCCAATCACCTTTGTCCCAAGCAGACCTTCAGATAGCAGACCCCCAGAGCGCCCAGAGCCGCACGTCAGATATACCAGTCGCCTCAAGGCGGCGGCCACGCTGGCGTCGCCCACGGAGCAGCTCATCTGGATGGCCGGAGCCTACAGTGAGCCACTCGCTGCCACGAAATTGCTCATGACACGTGCTATGCTGGGCATGCCTGAAGTGGATGAGAAGGTCCAGTCTCCTCGAGTGTCAAGTGGTAGCAGGAGGACGCTGCGTGGGCCGCCAGATAACTGGGCCCGTGGAGGTGAGTCATTTACGACGGCACGATTCGGGGATTCGCTACCTGCTGCTGTGATCAATAGGCGGGGCGTTACGATGATCAAGGCGGCAAGCAGTGGAGGTAGAGGAGCTGGTGGAGCAGGAGTAGGGCCTTCAGGAGGCAACAGCAGCAGCAACGCTGCATCAAAGTCGGCCAAGCGTGGCGCCAGTGACCACGCTGGTGGCCCTTCAAGTGGCAGCAGCCGAGAAAGAAGACGGCGCAGCGGCCGCGGTCCTGGCAGCCAGCAGCAGGCGGCCTCTTCAAGGAACAGCGGTGGCAGTGGCAGCGGTACTCCTTATGCTAGACACACAACGGCACCAAGCCGACAGGGGCAACATCAAGGATCGGAATCAGAACCAGAAGAAGCAGGTGATCACCAAGACGTCGACATGACGACTGACTGATTGTCTGAGACTTTTCTTGGTACTGCGAAAGGCCCCACGCCACGACTCTTCGCAATGAATTCACGAATAGTTCTTCTTTCTTCGATTGTCTAGTCATCTGCGGATATGTCTTGTGTTGTTACTTTATTGGTTTGATTTGCTACTTCGGCAACCTGATGCCGTGAGACTCTTTGGCGGTTCGGCATTGGTCCTTTCTCTCTATGTACAATAGGCCGAATTACAGGCTACCAACCCCCCATTTGCGCCTTTGGTGTAATGCATTTGCGATATCTTCTGCCTTTGCTTCATCTGACAAGATTTCACTTACATTTCACTGGACACCCCTCCAACAATACTCGTCAACTCTCAGAGAAGGGAGAGTTCTCACAGGCCTTCGTCAATGCCTTCGTGGCGCCACCAGCGCGCCTTGCGGCCACCTGCGCCAACCTGGCCTTCGGACGAGTCGCCTTCAGACTCTTCGCTATTGACTAGTTCACCAACGTCACCAACTTGGCGGCGCTCGCTGACCTCGCGGTCATGAGGTCGAGAGCGCATCTGGCGGGCGGCGAGCAGCATGCTCTGCATGGACACGGGGGGTTTGTGCCCTCCGCTTCCACTGCCACCAACAATACCTCTGGATGCATCTGTCAATCCTTGGGACTCGGCTGCTTCTGCTGCTGCCGCCGCCGTTGCCGTTGCTCGAGCTCGTGCGGCTGGGCCTTGCATGGCTCGAAGCAGTGACGGTGGCGTGGAGCCCCTCATGACTGGTAATTGTCATTGCAGAGGTTCCGATGACGACGACAGGCGATTCAGGTGCAGGTAGACGTCAGTTCCATAGCTTTTTTTGGAAGTTGTTAGCATATCTCTAGTAATAGTTTGGAAAGAAAGGACCTACCCTTCCATGGATATGAGCTTGAGGTCGCCGCCAAAATAGCGTGCATAGAGCCGTGATATCGGCAAGCCATAGCCAAAACCAGCCATGGGCGCCTTGAAGTCTGATTTGTTGAACTCGGGATCAAGGTTTGGTGTCTGGTCGACGGTGGTGTACATGTAGGTCCAGACGAGCGGGATGGCACTGCGCGGGATGCCGCCGCCCTCGTCGGAGATCTTGATGGTAATGTCTTCCTTGCCCTCGGCGACAATGACCTTTGTGACGGGAAACTCGCTGCGGTCCTGGCCGTGCAGGTCGACAACGGCGCGCAGGCTGTTCTTGATCGTCTCAAAGAGCATGTGGCTCAAGTGACCTGGCACGTACATGAAGTTCAAGTCATCGCGGCAGATGAGCTGAACCTTGGGCGCGTCAAACAGGCCGTAGTGGTCCTCGCAGACGAAGCGAGCATTCTCAATGGCCTCCAACGCCAAATCCTTGACGTTTGTCTTTGTGCAGATGACACCGACATAGTTTGGATCTGCGTGGGCACGCTGGTCTTGCAGTGCTATGTGCTGGCCTATGAGCATGCGTATACCTATGCGTGACATGTAGAAACGATCAAGAAAAGCTTGGATGTCGTTGTTGATCTGCATGCGTTGCCGCTTGCGCTTGTACTCCAAGATTCCCTGTGCTGTAGAAAGAATTAGTGTTTGCTCTCATGCTTTATAGACTAGATTGTAGTTTTCCACAAGAGAATCTTAAAAAAGAAAGAGGAAAAACATACCGACAGTGGTGACAACGCCATCATGCCGTCGTTTTATTTTTTCTAGCGTCTCTGTAAATCGCTTGTTGTAGTCGGAAAGCTCTGGAGGCCAGTCGTTGCCTTCGTCGACAGGAGCAAAGTATCGTCTTGTTGCGGCGGCCCTGCCATTGCCGTTACCGCCAGCGCGAGAATCTTCAAACTTCAGGCTGGGATTCTGGGTGGCCTGTGACAGGATCTTGCTGCTACGCTGGTGCCGTGCGGGCTTCATCAGACGGTCGCGGATGTCAGAGGAGAGGTTCGGTCGTTGTAGAGTGGTGATTTCCTAGAGGATTTGATCAGCGAGCTGCAAAAAGGACAGAAAGAGACTAGAAGAACGTACCTCAAAGGACTGAGCGTACCAGTCGCAGACGCGCTGGATCGAGGGCATGTCGCTCAGGCCGTCGGGCAGCTCGCACAGCTCCTGCACGCGATGGGCGAGGCGGATGGGCAGCTCTTCGGAGAGGAACTGAGAGGCGCGGAACATTGTTCCTGTGTGTAGCTGTTAGCCTTGTTCGGTTTTGCAAGGGCGAAACCGTGACGTCTATAGCAAGAACAAGGCCCATGGAGCATGACAAAAGAGCTCTGAACGTACCGACGTTGGGCCGCTCGCCAAACTGGACCATCTGGCGCAGACTGACGCCCGTCGCTGGGAAGTTGCTGTAGTGCTTGATGGTGTCCATCAGCTGCTGGCTGCGCTTCCACGACATCTTGGGTGGTTTGCTGGCGCTGCTGGTGGTGGAGAAGCAGCAGCTGCCGGGAAAATGGACCTCCTCTCTCTTGCCAGTGACGCCAGACGATGAGCAAGATGGCCGACCGGGAGAACGAGGAGGACAAGAAGAAGGAGAAGAGGAAGAAAGGGCCAAAAGGCCACCCAGTGTCGTCCTAGTCCACTCTCGCTTGATCCAACTATGCTGCGCGTCCTTGCTTAGAGAATCAAATGGGGGAAATGCTGCTGTTGCTGGAGACCCCGCAGGTCACAGATGAGGTGGATTGCGGGCGGCGGCAGTGGGCCCTCCCCCAAATACGGCAAAGTCTATTTGGCAGATTGAATAGTCTGGGCGTTGGAGGGCTGAAATTGCTTGGCCTTGGAGATTGTTGGTAATTTATTTTTGGAGAAGAAGAGAAGAAGAGAAAGTAAAGGCTCACGAGACTAATTGCTTGGAGAGGAAAAGGTCAATTTGAAGCAAAATAGGGCCGTGTGAGCCAAACTGACGCATCCGCCATTGACTTTGATGGCAACCAGCGACCCGAGTCCTGCCGAGGTATGGCGTATATGCGTCTTCTGTCATTGAAATTTAAACTCAAAAGGGGCACTTCATTTCTGGACAGGTTGAACAAGATGTTTAAGATGCATCGCTTTCTAGAAGGGTGCTCGCTTTTAGTTTTGTTCGAGCCAATGGTCTATGTTCATGAACACGTAAGCAGCGCTGACGGTGGGCAGGGGTCCCATACAGGAGACATGGCCAGGCACGTTCAGGCGATGTTCCTCCAATTTTGAGAAAAGGAAAACAGAAAATGAAAAGCCGTCCCATTGTTGCAGCGACCAGAACAAGTCGATGGGCAACAAGAAATAAAACGCCAGATGTTAGTGATGCTATGCAATGCCTCCTTGACCTCTCTCCTACTGCCAAGCCTGTAAACCGCCATCCACTTCTTCCTCTTCCCAGCCTTGGAAGTGCTCGTACATTTGGGCAGCATGGTCTCCTTCTGTTTGCCCTTTACCTTGCTGCTTGGCCTCTTTCTGCTTGGCCTCGTTCTGCTGCCAGTTGCCCTGACCCCACTGTTCCTGCTGGTCCTGTTCATCTTGCTCGTCTTGCTGGGTCTGCTCTTGCTGCGGCGTGAGCCGTTGGCCGTCAGGTGGCATGTCAGGCACGTTGTTGTCCGACCCGTCAATGGGCTCGGCCGGGCGGTCCTGCTCCAGCGTGACGTGCTTGACCGGGTGCAGCAGCATGCTG
The DNA here is from genome assembly GCA_027563825.1 of Erythroxylum mucronatum. Classification (NCBI taxonomy): domain Eukaryota; kingdom Viridiplantae; phylum Streptophyta; class Magnoliopsida; order Malpighiales; family Erythroxylaceae; genus Erythroxylum; species Erythroxylum mucronatum. Next base: position 210,090 of record JAOSBP010202052.1, on the reverse strand, counting down.
GGAAGACACAGCCGGCCGTGCTGCTCCTCCCACTCGGTCGTGCCGGCATCGGGCATGGCGTCGAGGCCTTCGTCCCAGCCGATGGTGGTCTCACTGAACGTCTGCTTCCAGCCCAGCCAGCGCCAGTACAGCATGCGCCCAAAGTCGCTGTGGTAGTACCAGCTCCAGCCCTTGAAGTTGTGCTCGCGGTCCACGTTGTACACCGAGTCGCGCTCCTGCGTCCACCGCGCCAGAGCTCCCTCGCCGTTGGGTCCGGTGCCCTGCTGCGGCAGCTGCAGCCGTGCGCGCGTCTCGTTGTACGCCGCACCGCGTCCTTCGACGATGGTGTGCACGCCCATGTTGACACCTGACTCCTCGGGGTCGCTTTCATTGTAGAAGGATCCGGCGCCCCAGCCATCTGAATTGAAGACGAGCTCCTTGTACTTGGCAGGCCACTTCTGGCTGAACCACACTGGCTGCGGCGCGTAGACGGCCTTGAGACCGTGGTGCATGGCCACCGACGTCGGCCACATCTCGGCCATCATGCACTTGCCGCGCAGGTTCTCTTCGTGCATGGCGTGCAGCAGACGTCGGCTGAAGCGTGCGTGCGTGTTGATGTAGGCCCGACGCGTCACAAACGGATCCTCGTAGTTGAAGATGGTGTGCCTCCAGCCCCACGCCGTCCACAGCGGGTCCCAGATGGGCAGCAGCGATACAAAGTCGGCCTCTTCGCCCACACCCCAGCTGTAGTTGTCTTCGGCTGCCGAAGTGGGTGGCTGCGGGCCCAGCACGTAGTCGACCAGATTCTCGTCTGGCCCCCACATGGATCCCACAAAGTTGGACTTTTCAATGGCCTCGTTGGTGTCGTTGAAGAACTCTTCGTACGTCTTGAATGTCGACTGGAAGTAGAAACGCGCGTTGCGCTCAATCAGGTTCTTGCGTGGCTGCTTCTTGGCGAAGCTGGCCACGGCCTCCACAAAGTGGTATGTCTGCCCAATGTAGCGCGCGTCCATCTCCCAGTTCCACAGATATTCAAACTCCGGATGAGTCGCCATGAACCACTGCACCGGCATGTACTGCATCACGTTGACGCGGTACTCGCCAACGTGGGGGTAGACGGAAGCACACAGGCTCTCGCTCCACAGGACCGTCATGTCGCGGAACTCTTCGGGGACGCACTCTGCAAGCTTCTTTTCGTAGGCCTCCGCGTCGTCGAAGATGTTGGCTTCTTCGTCCTTGATGTTGACGAACAGAAACACGTGGTACTCTCCGCCACTCTGCAGAGAGAGCTCGCTGACCAGAGAGCGGATGGCCTGGATGTCATTGTCTTCGTACTCGTATCCCTCCCAGGACCGGATCAAGACAGCCGTGCGCCCCTTGTGGGTCTGGCCACTAGCCTTGTGCGCAGCGTTGTACTCCTCATTCTGGCCGGGTCGGAAGCCCGCCACAAATTTGCCAGGGCGCAAATTGGGCTTCTCGCTGTATTCGTAGCGGTTCTTGTTGCGTTCCAGGCACTGGTCTTGTAGCTCTCCCAGATTCAGTGCACCCAGCGACTCATCTCGCTCAAGATTGAGACCGACTGAGCCCAGGCGTGAGTCGCGCTCGAAGCACACGCTATCGTCAAGACCAAGGGCCTCGAAAGATCCGGCGTCGGGAGCAGGGAATTGGCCTGGCTTCAGTTTGAATGCCTTGACCACATCCTCGTCAGACTCGTTGTACGGCACGCCGCGGAAGCCAATGCATGGCACGTAGTCGCCCAGCCACTCCTTCCTCCAGATGGCGCTGTTGTACTTGGGGTACGGCTTATACGGCTTGGCCTCGTGCTTGCGCGCCTCTTGACCAATCGTGCCCTCGGTGAAGATTGCAGTGTTTTGCTCAAATGCCTCCCATCTGTTGGGGTCGTAGTCTGACATGAAGAAGGTGCCATAGGGCGGGTCGTGGCCTTCGAGCTTTGGCGGATCCCACTGCAGGAGTGCTTGCAGGTCCAGAGGTAGGCGTAGCTTGGGAAAACCGTGGAAGATGGGTTCGTCGTCGGGTATCGGTGGCCCTGTCGGGGTGGGCTCTGCGGGAGCCGACGTCTGAGTTTGGAGGTTCGAGTAGGGATTTTCCGTCTGGTGGAATTCGGGGATGGCGGTCGTCTCGTGGATATCTATTACAGGTTCGGTGTCGCCCGCGATCACCTCGGTCGAGTGTTCTTGTGTTGTTGATCCCACAATGGGGGCCAGGTGAGGTCGAGCATACTGCTGGTAGGCATCGCCCAGCGGTTCTCTCGATGTGTAGAGTGCTAGAAGGATTATGAGACCGATTGAGAGGTACAGGAAGCGACTAAAGAGTCTTCTTCGCTTGGGTCGAGGGTACTCTGGTAACTCGGAGAATATGCCTGTGGTAGGACCCATTGCGCGCGGCTGCGGCTATGGCCGAGTCCAACGACGAATTACTGGCTGAAGCTGTTCAGCTATGAGGAGAAAAGTCGATGTGAAAAGGGAACAGAAAGTAAAGCGAAAAAAAAAAGACGAAGAGACAGAGGGTGAGTGAATGAAGAACGTCTATGTGTGGGTACGTATGAACAGGTGGTTATGTGGCGTGTCGTAGTAGCCCCAGCATAACGAAAAACACAAGTGGGGAGCCGCCAGAAACAGAAAAGGCAGAAGCCGCACAATGCCCTCGATAATGCTTTTGTGTCGGGGACGAGAGAAAGGGGGACACCTGGTACGGGACAGAGAGAGAGAGAGAGAGGGTGTGTGAGGTGAGAGGGATCAAGAGATGCAGAAGATGCTTCTGCGACAGGCCTTGGCCTCTGACTGGCAAAAGGGACGCGCGGTGTTGTAGGGGGCAGCAAGACGATCACTGCCAGGATACGCAATCCTCTAGCGCCGGCTTCACTGCCCATCACGCTGATTTCCCATTTTGCATGTGCAATGCGCTCGATGGCGTTTCTCTGCCAACATGTCTTCCCATTCTTTGTTCCTGTCTGCTTGTCTTTACACTTCTTTGACGCTGAACACTCCTCTGCTGACTTTGACGCCAGCAGCAAGAAACTGATGGTCCAAGCCTCTCTTCCCGCCTCTCTCTCTCGAGCTGTAACAACAGGGCGGTACCATGTGTTGTGTTTCGGTGCGCTTGCGTGTTTCACCCTTATCGTGGGCCGTAGCGCAACGCGCCCCCCCCGGTTAGACCGGTCTATTGTAGGCGCTGCCGTCCTGGCGGCTTTCTGACTGGCCAACTCGCCTCTTTAGCGCCCAGATTGGCGACCCTCTGGTGTCAAGATGCATTTTGTCGGCGAGACGACCATGGGGGACTTGCTTCAAAGAGATTGACGGGCGTGCATCACTGCTCTAGCGGTCCCGTTGGATTGTCGACAGCAATTTTTTCTTTGTCGTCTCTCTGTTTCTCTTCTCAGGGGCCGGCTCCTTCTGGTTCTACGGCGCCCCCAATGTTTTAAAATCCTTCGTTGCCCTGTAGTAATCTTAAACCCGCCAACATGACGCAGCGCCACGTTGGCTCACTGTCATATGCGGGATCGCGAGAGTAGCGTAAACTCTTTTTGGTTGCCTGACATTTCCCTACTACTGCCAATGGCCTCGTTGGTATTGTTTGGGCTGTTTCTGAATTGTTGGGTTGTTATGAGTTCTGTGCAGATCGGAATTGCCATTCAGTAGCACCAGGCAATATCAGGGCCAAACCTCTGCCGTGGCTTGGCATAGGGTGGAGGGAAGCAAAATGCAAATTTCTGCCCACACGCCACACCAGATAAGGCGTCGTCACAGTGTCCATGTGCTACGTGATGCTATCGTACTCTGGATTCACCCATGACGGGGTGCCCGTCCGCTGTCGCAGCCTGGCGCCAAAGTAATGCACGAATCCCAGCGCCCCGCCGGCCCCAAAGAAGGTGATGATGCCCTGAGCTGCAAACGTCCACGTCCAGCCCGACGCCGTTACCCAGGGCACGATGAAGAAGGGGTTGACAAAGGCCGACAGATTCAGCAGCACCGAATAGAAGGTGATGACGGACATGCTCTGCAGCGGATAAGCATCGACAATGTAGCTGCAGACGCACGTGTTGCCCATCTGGATGCCCGCCGCAAACAGAAATAGAGCCACCTGACCCACAATCCAGTGGTAACCCTTGTCAATGGAGATTCCCCACACAATGAGTCCGACTGACAAGTCGTCGTCAGCACACGCCTAAAATAGTTTGAAAATGAGTAACATACCTGCAGATAGAAGCGCAGCCGGGTACGCCAGCCACAACCGCATCTCAGCGACACGTATCCCATGGTTACGTTTTGCTAGTCGCAGCACAATCCAGTCGCTCAGCGTTCCGGAACAAAAGGCTTCTGTAAACAGAGTGCCCAGGATCAGTCCAATAAAGAGCAGCCCTTGGATTTGCGGAGTGTACTGCACGTATGCAAATGGAAGCATCGTGATTACCGATAGAACAAACCAATAAAACATGAAGCAGTAGGAGAAGACCGCTATCGACAGAGCAAGAAAAGGCCAGAGGAGGCAGAAGCGGACAATGGAATCCCATGGCTTTGGGTGAAGCAGCCCTGGTACTGGTTTTACGTTGAGGAAAGGAAGCTTTGTTGTGCGAGCAAGCTCAATCTCTCCAGCGTCACTCGCTCGTCGGTCTGTCTTTTCAATGTCTGCCACGGCTCCATTCGTCAGAGCATCAGTAAAGGGCATCCGTGCCAGAGCATATTTCCGCGGATACAAAGTCTCAGGCAGAAACAAAACCTCGGCCAGCAGAATGACGGCAAAGATGATAGCTACTAGCCATTGCACCCACATCTGACCTGCAAGCTGCACGAAACCACCGATCAAAGGCCCCACCAGCAGACCCATATCGATGGCCAGCACCCAGAGGCCAACCTTCTGCCCTCGCTGGTGCTCAAAGAACATGTCGTTAATAATAGCCAGTCCGACAGTTGCAGCAGGGCTGACACCGAGGCCCTGGAAGAAGCGCGCCGCCATGTATCCGCCGTAGTTGGCTGCCTTTGCCGCACCAATGGTCGCCGCAAAAGCGATAAGAGTGCCTATCATGAAGACGATTCGACGACCAACAATGTCGGCAATGGAAGAGCATAGCAGTGGACCAACCGCCAGGCCAAGTGCAGGAACAGCCACGGTCCAGTTAACCTGTTCTGCCGACAGGTTGTACGTGCTCTGGAGCTCTGGAAAGGACGGCACAGTGGTCGTGGTTATGTACGTGAACATGAAATATCTGGTCCCTGTGAGAAATTGATTCTCAGTGGCACGGTGCAAACGCGAGACTTACAGCGCCATAACAATGGCCAGAATTCCATGCTTGCGCACACTGGTCCAGTTTAGAGGGTCGAGAGGGTCACTAGTGGGCTGTGGATGCACCTGAATGCCATCCTTTGCCAGAATTGGAGCCACAGCGCCATCTTTCTGATTTTCGAGCTGTTGCTTCTCATCCAGTTTGGCAGCATAGGGGCTGGAGACGGCCGAGACCACGGGCTTATCTTCGTCCATCTTGTCGCATGAGTGTGGATTCAGACGCTGCGCTATGATACTGCCAAGTGCCTGCGAACCCTCAGACAAAGTCGGCAATGCAGCAGAGTAAAGGTCTGCACCTCTCAGGACGTGAATCAAACACGAGACGACATTCCTTCAGGCTGTATTAAAGACAAAATAGCGCATTGGCTGGCTGCCACATGGCCACGTCGAGATTGTGCCTCAGCCCCTCCTTATCGCCTTGAACGAGCCGTCGACATTACTCGACTAAGCACCTTGGCAAAGAAGTCGTCTCAATCTGGGAGCCAGAGAGAAGCTCATGGGCCCCTATATTAGTGGCCTGATAAGGCCCCCGGCAAAGGGATTGCAAAGCGACCGAAGAGTCCAGACTGGAAGATCGCTGTCGAGTATACTCTCATGCTGTTGGAACCAATTCGCCAAGCTGGTCGCGTCAAATCATTGAGGATGCTCATTGCCCTCGAAGAAGGATCATTGAGTCTGTCTGAATAAGGTCATGCTTACTCAGTTGCCTTCTAGGAAATCAAAATCTCTAGACTTGCCAGTAATTCTTCGTATAAGAAAATGCTGGACTTAACCACTAGACTGTCGCAAATCTTCAGCCCTTTATGCGCTTGTACGTAATGCAACAATCTTTTCGCCGATAAAGCTTCTGATCTTTGCATCTTAGCAGCGACCCCACTAGAATTTAGATTTCTGGTACCTTGAACTCGCATCATTACAGTGCGCCGACGCAAACCAGTTTTCATCTTGTAATAGCCTGGCCGAAGCGTGCTGTCAGGGCCGTGGCAAGCTCTGCTCCTGTCCAATGGAGCTGTGCGGCTGCTGCGCCCAGCATCCACTGAACGAGCACTTGAGCAATGGCAAGCAGATTTAAATTTCTCTCTCCTTCTTTTTCCTTTCTGTCCGCTTCAGTCTGATGAGTCTGTCAGGGTAGCTGTAGCAGAAACTAAGAGGTGAGCACTGGGGAATTAATCCAAAGTCAACATGGCCCACCTGGCCAAGGACGAGCCTGCTAGGGCTGCACCGACAGAGACTTCACCACTCCTCCAACATGATGCAACCTTGGAAAATGGCACAGAAGCTCAAGATGGTATCAAGACAACAAGTGAGACGAAAAAGGTACTCGGCGAATTCTGGCTGCTGCTTGCCTCGTCGGGACCCGTCATTGTCGCCTATGCCCTGCAGAACAGCCTCCAGACAATCTCTGTGCTCATCGTGGGCCGCATGTCCCCAGAGGCTCTTGCAACCGCGGCCTTTGCATACATGTTCGCCATGTCCACAGGCTGGCTTATTGCTCTCGGCGGCACGACGGCCATCGACACGCTGGCGTCGGCAAGCTTCACGGGCAGCAAGAACCCGCACGACTTGGGCCTGATCTTGCAGCGCGCCTTGATCATGTTGACTCTGTTCTATGTGCCTATAGTCTGCTCCTGGTTCGCTTCGGAGCCTATATTCAAAGCCCTCGGTCAGGAGGCATATCTGGCCCATGATGCGTCGAGGTTCCTCATGGTGCTTGCCCCGGGGGGTCTGGGCTACATATATTTCGAATGCATCAAAAAGTACCTGCAAGCTCAAGGTATTCTTCCCTTTTCCTTCTGAATCTAGTCTGGGATATGTTGTAGTTCTGTACCGACAGTGTCCTGATCAATATGTCTGCAGAAATAATGAGACCTGGAACCTATGTGCTTCTCATCACGGCTCCAATCAATGCAGGACTAAACTATCTCTTTGTCTACACGCTCAAAATGGGTCTGCTTGGGGCGCCTCTGGCCACAGGCATTTCCTACTGGCTCGCCTTCTTTTTGCTGGTGGCATATGCTCGCTTCGTTGCTGGCTATGCGGCCTGGGGTGGCTGGTCGCGCGCCTGCTTGCACAACCTGTCGACCTTTTCAAGACTTGCTGCCTTGGGCGTTGTGCACGTCGGCACAGAGTGGTGGGCCTTTGAGATTGTCGCCATTGTGGCTGGCCGCCTGGGGACAATTCCCTTGGCAGCCCAGAGCGTCATCATGACTACTGACCAGGTCATGAACACCATACCTTTTGGCATCGGCGTCGCCACCTCGTCACGCATTGGGAATCTGCTAGGTGCAAGGGACGCCCAGGGCGCTCGCCGCTCTGCCAATGTCGCTGCCTGGCTCAGCATGCTGCTGGGTGCCGTCGTGCTGGCTGTGCTCATGGGCGTCAAGGACTTCTACGCCAAGATCTTCAATGACGACGTCGCCGTGATTCGACTGACCGCTAAAGTCATGCCATATGTTGCACTGTTCCAAATTGCTGACGGCCTCAATGGGTCATGTGGTGGTGCCCTGAGAGGCCAGGGCAGGCAGCATATTGGCGCCGCAGTCAACATCGCCAGCTACTACTGTGGCGCTTTACCTTTGGGCATCTGGCTAGCCTTTCATGGCTGGGGCCTTGAAGGGCTATGGGTCGGCCAGTGCGTCGCCCTATATTTGGTGGGCGCGCTGGAGTGGGCCATTGTGGCGTGGTCCGACTGGGACAAGCAGGTCGAGCGCGCCTTTGCCCGTATGGATAACGGTGAAGCAGTTCCCACACTGGCCGAGACTGGGCCTGGGGCTGCTTGAACGAATCGCTCTGTGTCTTCTCTTTCTAAACATTCTTGGCCGTGATGCTAAGGAGAAGGAAGGGCTTGAGGAAGTGAGCGGTGACAGGTGAAGGGGGTGAAATTGATAGAGAAGTGTTGCTTTTCGGTGGGACATGAATTATGATTAGCTTATATAGATTTTTTTTAGACATGAATGACGTTTCGCTATGCAAACAGAAGAAAATCAATGCTCTTCTCTTCCCCCTTCCGTCTTCTGCTTCCACCAATCAAGCCCCTTACTTGCCGCCCTTGACAACCTTGAGCGCAACGTCGGCGCACTTCTTCGCATGCTTGGTGTCGGCACTGGCATCGCTCCACAGCAGCTGGTACTGAGGGCCCAGCGACTCGTAAGGGCTGGTGCCGTTGACGTGGCACAGTGCCAGGCTCTTGACGGCGGGGCCACCCTGGCGGTCGCCCTCGTAGACGACCACCTGGCCCTTACCGTCGGGGTTGTTGATCTTGACCCAGCCCTTGGTGCCATCGAAGCCCAGGTTCATCGACACGTAGTTGTAGCCCTTGGGGGCGTCGCTCTGGAAGGGGCGCTGCTTGAGCAGGCCGATGCTGGCGCCCGGCAGGTCGGCGCGGCCAGTGTCCTCGACCAGGTAGGTGCTGTTGTAAATGTAGAAGTTGACGGCCTCCGAAGCGTTCTTGGTGCCGACGGGAGCAGATTGGCCGGCGCCGACGTGGAAGCTGGTCAGGTACTGCGTGAATTCCTTGGACTGAGCTGCGCTGTAGGGCACGGCCTGGATCTTGAAGAGCTCGCTGGGGTTGGGCCGTGGTGGAGGAGGTGTGCCAGCCGGGGCAGCGGCGGACAGAGCTGCCAGGAGGGTGCTGAGGACAATGGTGCTGTGCATTGTTGCTGATGAGTGGACTATTTGGAGTAGTGACGGTTGATTGGAATGATGGTAGTGGTTGATATTATTGGTGTGCTGGAGAAGTGATGATCCTGGCAAAACCACGGCGGACAAGACTCGTTATATACTCGAGCAGATCATGTCCTGTCTGAATTCTCCTCAGAGGTGACAGGCCGAGATCTGCATGACAACAGTGAAGAATTGCCTTCAACCACTAGACTCAAGCCAGGAATAGAACTTGTACCAGGGTTCGACATCACGTCACAGCTCCATTTTGAGCCTCAGACGGCTGCTGCATTTGGGCATCCTGAGGGAAGCTTCTGGCAGCCATGTCGCTCCAAACGCCTCTTAGGCTGGGAGCTTTCATGCAGCCAAGAGATTAAGCAGAGTCAAAATTGGAGGCAAAAAGCTAGTTATACGAGACCAGACGGCTATTTCGGCGCACTGTGGCCGCAAACGTAGGCCGCTGATTCGCCCCCCCCCCCCGGCAAGCAGCTGGTTGTCCGCGCTCCAGGTTAGCGTTTCGGAGCAGCCGTGCTGGGACAGCCCAATGTTTGGATTTCGTAAGAGGGCATCGTAACGAACGAATGCAACACTGCCGGCTCCCATGGACAAATTTAAAGCTCTGTGGCTGTGAAGGTCGATGTCATAGTGCTGATTAAGGAGGCGGCAGACTAAAGTCCCTTGAGCTTGCTCACTCTAACACTGCCGGGGTCACCAACATAAAGATCAGTGGCTGAAGACGCCCTAAATTTAAAACAAAAATATGCCGCTATGATAATATTGCTTAATCCTCCATCGTCAGATCCTCCATGCCGTCCACCAGCAACTGGTCGAGTGGTATCGCATACTCGTCATCTTCATCATCGTCATCGTCATCCTCTTCTTCCTCTTCCTCCTCATCGTTGCCTCCGTCGATACCCTCCATCCTGCCTGGAGCGGGGGCAGGAGCTGCGTTCTGATTCCTGTACAGATTCATGGCAGCCTGCAACTCCTTATCCTGCTCCACATCGCGCAGGAAGTTCTCATAATCGGCTTGCTCGCGGTCCTCGTCCCGTTTGAGCGGCTTCATCTCGCTCTCCTCCTTGGCCATGCGCTTGAGCTTCCAGTTGCGCTTGTTCTTCTTGCGGTTGGGGTAGACCTTCTTCACCAAGATGACATCTTGTATCGTGTTCTTGTACTGCTTCGACTCCTCAATGGCTTCCAGCTCAGGATTGTTGAAGTTTGTCAGGTCCATCTGGTAGCCCATGACACTGTCACCCGCGTTCAAGAGCGCTCCAAGGTGAGTCCGGACCGTGTATTCCCTGTCATTGACTCCAAAATCCGATGCACTCCGGATGGTCGCTGTTGCCAGCATGAAGCGGCCTTTCTGAGTTCCCTCAGGCTCAATGTCCATGACAACAAACTCTTTGAGCTCTTTGACATCTGCCAGAGATGTGAATGGAGTTCGCCAGTACATGGCGGTCGCCAGGTCAGCTGTCTGAAGAGTATTTGGGTCGAGCAGGTTGATCGAGGTGCCGATACGATAGCAGAGGACAAGCGGTGGGATGTTTCCAAGAGACTTTGCCATTTTGATTGGTAATGCGACGAGGTCATCCTTACATATTGGCACAATCTCAACCGAGTAATTGAACTTGTAGCTTCGTGCAGACGTGTGCGTGTCCATTGAGATGAGCTGCTGGCTCTTCTTCGCGGTGCATGGTACTGTAGACGTCAGAAAGTCGACGAATTTCTCGGCATGATTGCGCTGCGCAAAGAAGAAATCGAGTCCAGAATGCACCTCTTTGATATTGATTGTGTCTTTGTGTGCGCCTTGCTTGAGTATCAGCTGCTCCAGATACAGAAAGGTGCGTTTGTGGGGAACCTTTTGTCGCAGCTGCACGTTGGCTCTCCATGTGTTGTGTGTGTATGACTTGGCGCAGTCGGGGCACTGCTGGTTGTGGATGACAAACTCGACCTCGAATGTCTGCTGGATAATGGCTCCTGGGGAGGCTTCCTGCTGTATGGAGATCTTGACTCTTATTCTTCGCGAGTGTGGCTCTGTCCATATGAAGCTTGCGTCAATGATACGTGACTTGGACAATCCTTTGAGTTTCCGGAGGCAGATTGCGAGCAGCTCTCGCGACTCCCACGCAGCCATTAGCCACGACGCTGGCGGCGACAGCCAACGATCGCAGTCGCGACATGTGTGTAGCACTCCTTCTCGCTGGATTCCATCCGAAATGTCGACTGTAAGCTTGAGGCAGTCGTGACACAGCGCATTGAACGCTTCTGCAGAGGTACCATCGATAGGTGCACCGCAGTTGCAGCAGAGGATCGTTGCAGTGTTCTGTCGCGCAGGTAGCGAAGATATCGGCACAGCGTCAACATCCATCGACATCGTGATATGTGGTTACTCTACAAAGACTTGATTATGGTGTGTAGAGAGAAAGAAATGTTGCCGTGAGTCAACAGAGTGGCGTCCAAGTTTACTAATGACGAAAAAAATATCCTATCGATACTGGTATGAGCTAGTCCAGATTGGTCCTGCCTCTTCGCACCACCAAGTATCTTCCTCAGGGCTGGTTTGTCATCAGCGAATAAGATACGCGGCTTGGGCTCCAAAGTCATGGAGTACAAGAATTTCTTGTAGCAATTACCCACGTTGTCTACACCGCAACATTACAATGCTGAAAAAGGGCCAGGGACAAATTCCCATGGGCCTTTGAGGAGAGGCCAAAGAGAGATGGCGCTGTCACACCATTTTTAGTTTACTAGCTATTGGCATTGCATTCGCAGATGCGGCCACTGCCTTTCAAATAACTAGTGCATGGCCCCAGACTCAAACGGACGGCGGCCAAGAACTAGAATGGAGGTCCACCGGGTTGCCGCCCTCCTCACGCTGAGGCTACATAACGTTAAGAAACACCCAACTTCTCCAATGTCGAGTCTGTCGTTCTTTTGCGCGGCAGGCTTGTCCATGGGAGTTGAAAGCCTTTGTAGGCATCTGAAGGCCACTACATTAGCGGGAAATGGCTTCGGTGCCAGCTCGTGAGCCTGTACTTGACTATTCTTCGGTTGAACTATCAGAATCAGATCCCAACAGCCGCCAAGATGGACAATATACAGATCTTTCAGAACAACCACGAGCGAAATGGTATATTCACAAGGATTCCTGGCTTTTCAAGACTGTGACCTGCATGACTAGTGTTTGTAGCATGATTGCCATGGTTGTCGTCCAGCACGCCATGGATCGGAGCCCTCTTCCTAATTGGGAATTTGGACTTGCACCCAACACAATCATATCCGTCCTGTCTACCGCGGCACAATAAGCTCTGTTGCTGCCCGTGCTATAGGGGGTTTTTTTTTTCAGAAACGCTCTTCACCGTCAATGGAAGTATGAGCCTATTTGGCACGGTAATCTACGCTTCCAAGGACTTCAATCAAATGCTCTCCAACATTGCTCAGATCATGACCAACCACGTCAGTGTGGGGCCCAACAGCACCAGGCTGTCAGGAGATCCTTTCGAGGGCAAGACTGTCATGCACGTCCTGTGGGGTTGGATCGCACTGCCGGTGATGCTCGTCACTGTGATGTGCTTGCTATTTTTTGTGACAATAATCTTGACAGTCACATAAGGCTACGGAAATGTGTGGAAGTCGAGTCTGCTTCCTCTGCTCTCCATCCCAAGGATCGCAGACCCAAGGGACATGCCGCCTACGGGAGACTGGCGCAACTCGGGGCTGAAGAGGCGCGCCCAGTATACTCGTGGTCAGTTGGGGAGAGGGGATAAGGGTATGGTTTGGCGGCTGGGTGCTGCTGCTGGCGAGAAAAGGCATGCTCCAAATATGAATTGATGAACAAAGATGAATAGTAGTTTCTTAGATCGTTGGATAGTAGCACTTGTCTTTTTCTCCCCCTTCTGATACGATCGTCGGATGAGGCCTAAGCGCTTTATAAGCAAGGCTATCAACTGCCATGCATCTGCATTTAGGAAGGGATTATGGAAACCCCCCAGCTGGCCATCTGGAAGAGGATCGACGTTGTCAAAAGCCGAAAACGCTATCAGTTGGAAGTATTCCTCGACAGCAAGGTGTACGGAGAATATGCCAAGAGACAGCAGCTGGAGTGGAGATATTGCCATCCACATGGCTGCAAAACACCAGATAGGCGCTATTGCAGACGACTATGCATATGTTTGAATATTGTGCATAGTCCATTGACCTCGGCGGTAATAGAGTCGCAGCCCATCAGCACATGCTATGACTGTCCACAGCCAAGACCACCACATATGACAGAGCAGTATGCTCATGACAGGCCTTGCCTGCCTAGAGAATGAGTCAAACAAGTGTCCCATGAAGACTGCACCTCGATACTCTCCACTCATATGAATCAAGAGCGTTGCGCTCAAGGAAGCCTTTTCCTACTCAGGCTCAGGAGTAGTGCCAATCTGACATGTCCCTAGTGAGCTCCTAGTGGCGGTAGTGGCGGCTCCCCAAGTGCGCCAGCCTTGCGAGAGGCAATCAAGGAGATGATGCAGCAACGACGATAACGCCACATGCTGGCGTCTCAAGGATTGCCAGGCACATAGCATGAAGAGTCTTCTCAGCGTGCAAACACGTCGTTATCTCGTCAGTCGTGTCGTCCAATCAATACAGCGTGCCGAACCAATGTGAGCCTGCGTGCATATTTTTTCCCCTCACACGCGCCACGCTGTAACCGAATGATCGGCTGTGGCCTGTCATTGGGCAATGGCTTTGGCTCTGAGCTTCTCATTTGACAAGCGCAAGAGGCTAAAAATATTACTCGGTAACATCCCTGCCAAGCCCATCTCACGGTCTCCCAGAGGGGGGGAAAAGCAAGACAGTACAAATCCCCCTTCTTAGCTTGCCCTCTAGAAAACGGCGTGTCTTGCTTCGGACATTTGTCTGCCAACTGTCTTGTCGCAGGCTAGAGCCAGATCTACAGAAAATATGACGGCGTTCGGGTCTGGCAACGCCACGACCAGCCCACTTCTCAAGCGGCTGGGCGTGGCGCGGCTGGGCGTGGTGCTGCTGGTTGCTTGTTTTGTGCTCCTGGCTCTGATCAGCACGAGACCAGACAAGAAAGATCATGCCTCCATCTTTGCCGATTACAAGGCGTACAGCACGGATGCGTCGCGTCTGGGCAATTCGTCTCTGCCGGCTGCGGTCGATCGTGCTGGCGACAGATACTTGCACCAGCAACCACTGCATTTGCCCAAGGACACAATATCTCAGCGACAATGTGATCGCATCAGCACATACCAGCTGCATAAACTCGTCACAGCAGAAACCGAGCTCACTGCTGACTCGGCTCCCGTGATATTCCACTTCCACTATGGCACTCTCGTTGGCCAGGATCAGACCATTTTCGAAGCTCCAGCAGAGTTCTGCTCTGTCATCCTCGCGCCGCAGTCGTCGTGGGAAAACTCAACAAGGCAACTCGCCATTGAAGGCTTCGGCCCCGACTCAATCCACGCTGAAATGAGGTCGGATGACATCCGCCTCATCTTCCAGGAGCCAGACTACTGGGGCATGCTACTGCGTACCAACGAGAGCTCTGTCCTACCAATGGCCATCTACACGCTGCCCTATGCGCTTAATCACCCTGGCCGCTACCAGATGGAGGCAGAAGTCGAGTTTCAGAACTACGACTGGGTCAAGGAGCAAGACCTTGACATCCCCAAAGTCCCGTTTCCCATGGTCATGACAAACATTGACATGACGCCGCGTTCTCCTGCAATCAGCATCAGCGGAAAGCCAGTCTCTCGTCCCAACACGCAGTGCTATTCGCCTGGCGCCAGCCGTGATTATCGTGGACGCTGGTACAAGGCTTCAAGCTTCGCCAAGGACGGCAACCAGACGGCACTCAACCCAGGTGCTCACCTCGACTTTGCCGACCACAGTACCACTGTCGACGAGCTGGGCTGGACCTTTGCGCCCGACAACTGCTACCTGGTCTTCTTCACGCCTGAGGAGCACATGTCCTGCCTGGCCAACCGCAGCGTCCAGGTGCTGGGAGACTCCAACTCGCGCCGCGTCATGAAGTCTGTCATCAGCGGTGGCGTCAACTGGTGCCAGGATCCGACTAACCGTACTTGTCAATGCTCTGATTCTCATGAGGATTATTTTGTGGACGCTCTCAACAAGACCATCTCCCTGGAGCGCTTTGAGCGCACCGACACGACAGACGATCCGACCTTCTTTGGCCGCAACGGCAGTATTTTCTTTGATTTTGTTGGTGGCCTAATTGTGCCACGTCCAGACAACCCATGGTCAAAGTATTATGATCATTGGGGGTACGATGGCTCGTCCATCACCGAGCGCCGCATCAAGGTCTATGGTGCGCCGGACCTAGTCCATGTTTCCTTTATCGGCTACGACACGACGCTGCTGCACACTACTCAACGAGTCCAGGACGCCCTGCCGCACTTCCGCGACACCGTCTACAAGGCGCACCCGCCGGGCACCCGCTTCATCCACCGCCTGGCCAACAGCATGTGCTGCGGCAACGAGGCCACCAACCACCGCTGGACCACGCCGCGCTTCCGCATCTTCAACCACATGTGGCGCTCTTGGTGGGCACAGGATGAAGCCGACGATGTGGTGCGCGTCGTCGATGCAAGCGTGCTGCAGGGCCGCAAAGAGCTCGAGCGCGCACACCCGTGCCTGTCGTCGCATATGCGGGCGTCGACGGTACGGCTGGAAGCACTCATGTGGATGACGGCTACATGCGACAAGGGTGCCAGCGAGGAGAGTGCAAGGATGCGAGAGTGGGGACTCAAGGCTTCGTAAAACTTTTAATGAAGAGTGCAGACTGGGAGTTGGGAGAAATGAGAGGGTCAATAAGTAATGGCAGGAATACAACGACACGGCATGGCGTCTTGAAGGAGGGACCACAAATAATGTTTTACAACAATCTAGCGAAGATTTCTCTTTTTCTGTTCTCTTCTCTCTCAAAGGAAAAAAAAACAAACCGCAGTCGATTCCTCATTGACTACAGGCTAGCCATGTGGGCTTTAAGGAAATCAAGCATCTCCCCTCGCCCCAGCCCTGCCATACTCGCTGCCGACAAAGCTTCTTCTACTGCTTGGACAGAATCGACTTTGGCCAGCACTGCTGCCACAGTAGCCTCGAGCTGCTCGCCAAATTTGTGGTGCTCAGCCTCGCACACGACGCGCAGCCGCGTGCCTGCTGCCGACGCTGCGCACCAGAGAATCAGCATCTTGACTTGCGCGTCGCCGTTGAAGGCGCCGCAACCCCACATGCCCACCGAGACGGATTTGTAGTTACTTGAAGCAAAAGCGGTCTGGGCCTTTCGCCTCTCACGTTGTATGTTTGTCAGGACCAGATCAGGGAGCCTGTTGCCCTCGTCGAGGTCCAACTCCAGAGCATCCATGAAGAGCATGGTCCTGTTGCGCCATTTATCTCTCTCTTGTGCCGATCTTAATTGTAACTGATATGGCCCAACAGCCTTGAAGTCGCGACGTTGGCCCACAGTCTCGATAATGGCCTCGGCTCCGCGCACAGTGAGGACCTGGTCGTCACGGAGGGGTGGCGTCATGAGCACAATGGGGCACGCTTCGGGGCAAGTTCCTACAAAGATTTCCTCCTGGGTCGCCGACTGGCCAAAACCCACGTACTTGTTGGCCGAGACGACACATGCGTTTGGTCTAAGGCCTAGAAGATCTTCGCAAGTCGAAACTTGAGGTATCTGGATGACCTCAATGGGGATCAAACTGTCCAAACCTGCTTCCAGGTGTTTTGCCGAATGCATCTCGTATGATATTGTCCAGTCCACTTCATCAAGTAGAGATGGTGTTGCTGCACAGCAAGTAAAATAAGTCAATACAGAGCTCAAATATACATCGGCAGCTGTATCGTGTGGTTGTTCTGCTGCATACCACATGTCGAAATCCTGGTAGCCGTCTTGCCAAGAAGGCGCTTTCAGCGTGCAAAGAAATTGATGCACAACAAGGCAGCAGACTTGACTGCGAGATAGCGTTATTGCTTTGTGTTCATCACCAAGAGTTAGGAGTTGGTGGTCTAGAAACAGTTCTGGCATGCTCAGAGCCATGTTGACTAGCCATGGCCAGATGGCGATGAAGCTAGGATATTTGCCGAATGCATTCTCAAGGCGGCCAAAATCAGCCAAAGATTGGCCCCGCAGTGTCACGGCAATGGTGTCAAGGATATCAATGATTTGTCGAGTCGACGAGACTGGCTCCCGAAGCAGCACCTGCAAAAGGCTCCAGAATGGCACTTCAAGCTCATCTGTATCAAGGAGGCTGAAGCGGTCCTCACACTTGATTCTGGAAGAAGAGGGTAATATGTAGAGTTTCTCCATACTGCTGTGTATACGAGCTGGCAGCCAGAAATCAATCGACGGGAAGTATCATGCTCAGGTCTTGGGTTGGCCCACTATTCAAATAGGTATGGTTGGCATTTGAAGCCTCCCCAACTTCCTACATACACGCGAGGCACTTCCTAGTACTCCGTCAAAGCCGGGTCATGACTCATCTTGCAAGGAATCAATGCTTGGGTCATGGCAAAAGGACATGGGAGTCAAGATTGACTTGGAGTGTGGCTTGGCCTCGTGTAAGCCTTGGCCTAGTCCACAAGCGGCAAAAGTGCTTTACAAGAACAAGATCAGACTACAGCCAGAGCGCAAAATTTAAGACAGTAGCTAACTTGAAAGAGAGGTATGATTCATCTAGATTGAGAAATCTCGTGCCGCTCATCTCAAGGCCGAATCCAAATCAAGAAGTCATTCTTCATTTGCTCCACTTGTTGCGCAAAGCTTCAAGCCATTCTGGCCTCAAATGAATCTCACCGTTCTCATAATTTGCAGCTACATTTCGATCCTCGTCGGGTATCGGCCAAGCCCTGTAAAAGTCATGATCTGGCCTGCAAGGACGCATACTCAGCTCTCCGCTCTTAATCTTGGGCATGCAGTCACCACAAAAGTTCAAGACGGAGCAAATCTCGCAGAAATACCTACCGGGAGATTCGTCAGTACATTTGAGATCTTGTTAAAAAGGGATCTGAACTCACATCTCCTCGGTGTCGCGCTCTAGAACATCGCAATTGTCACAGATGAAGTCGAATCTGGAGTCCACAAAAAGCTTGGTACCATATGGTGAGCTAGAGCTATGTTTTCTTCCATCAGACATGACAGCATCTCCTGCTGCTAGCTCTACCGGGTCTGGATCTGTGTTTGGATCGGTTGCCTCTATTGTGCTATCAGTATTGCTCTCAGGTGCTTCTTCTGGCGATTTCCTCTGCTTAGCGAGGCTTGGTCTGCGTTGGCTCTTCAGATATTGCTCTAAAGGCCAATGTGCCATGGCCAAAACTGCTCCTGCATTTTGCCGATCTCCAGCGTGGAAGAGTGAAACAGACAGAGCTCGAAGAGCATGGCCGTCATTTGACGGATCGGCATCATCTAATAGAGCCAGTTGATTGATGATACGTGACCGGAAATGCCTCCGCCATTCTGATTCCGGCGCCCTTTTGTGATCCCTAAGCCATCTTCCGTATAGCAAAGATGGGTACTGTAGGGTTGACAGAATTGTCACAATACCAGCAGTTTCGTCTACTATATCCATGTTGGCCAGGTCCTTTAGCCTCTTTTCGTAGTAAGTGACTTCCTGCGCAGAGTTGTAAGCGTATGTGTGACTTGGCTTTCAAGGCTGCATTTGCCTCAGATTCACTTACATCTGACGATGTAGCATGCCTGGCTTTGTAATAGCTAAGCTGACTTAGGAGGCCCATTGTTTTACCTAGCCCCTCAATGTCAACTTTACGAAGCTCATGCTTCCTGGCTTTGTAGCCTTTCAACAAGACTTCAAGGCGCGCGATGATCTCATCATCTCCGCCATCGCCGTGCAGGTATTTGAATACAATGATTCCGAATGAAGCATATGCACTCAGTTGGGGTGCTTTGGTTATCAGCTGCTCAAATGCAGCGTCAGCAGTTTCCATGACGAACTCGGGTTTGCCATGATCGCGATATGCCCTTGCGATAACGGCAAAGGGGGTCCGAAACGACCACATCCAAAACTTGACCAACTCAGAACAATCGTCATCGCTTCTACGGCTGTGCAGTTCTTCCAGGACGGGCATGATCTTGTCCAGTCTGTCGAGCTTTCCAAACTGTGTAATGCAAGCGTTGCAGACGCCGTAATGGACAGGCTTGCCTTCACGCGTGGCTAAACGCAGAGCCTCTTCGCAAGCTTCAATACGTTCTGGAGGTTCTCTGCTGACAGCGTACAGTCCAGCAAGCTGCATCTGATTTTGAGCACGTCGGGGCGCGTCGTCATCACCACTGCTCAACAATTCCCTAAATTTGTCAGCTGCACCTTCGTAATCTTCACATTGTTGCAGGCAGACTGCTATGCCTTCTAGAGGCACACGCATGGCAGGATTCAACTCCAGAGCCTGCTCAAAGTGCGCAATAGCAGTGTCAAAATGTCCGGCATTACAAAGAGCGACTCCAACGACTGTAAGCCATTCGCAGTCTTGCTCGAGGCCTGCCCATTCAGCCACGTCGAGTATTTGCTTCTCACTCATGGTGTAGATATTGTAAACACCAGAGACATTCCAGTCTCCCATGCTCTCCTCTTGGAGCTCACCAGCATCATTCTGGGAAAGAAAAGTTTTAGCTCTCGGATACTACCGTCGTGTTTTTTTGGGCAGTTCGTCTGGTACATACCGTTGCAATGATGCATCGAAGGACGTACACATACCAGTGAGACCGATATCTCAGCTGGCAGTCTATCCGAGGGGTTTTCAGCCATTGACGCGCGGCGCTCATACCTAATTCATGAAGCAAGGCCTTCACGGAACGACAGGCCTCCACTGCCCATTTTTCCAAGCTTACATTATTAAAAAGTTTTGACCTCACTCCATCCTGGAGCCATAGTTGCACCAATTTTGTGAATTTGTTGGATTTGAGAGTTGATTCCGAGAAATGCTGCTCCACGGCACACAAGACAGGGCTTGTTACTAGAAGATCGGTAGACTCTTGGGTTCCGAACATCCATGCTAGGCCATTGATTATTGCTGTGCGATCTGAGACGTCCACTTGAGCTAAGTCTATGGCCTCAAAATGGTCTCCCAAGTAGCGCATCGCGTAGTTTATTATATCAGGACGTTTCTGATCAACAGTTGCCCGAAGTCTTTGTAACCCAAGGCAGTCAATGACAATGCTGACATGTGTTCTATTCATGTCAATATTCAGATTGAAAGCTGGGTATTTTTGTGAATGCGGGCGGCTTTCTTGGACCAGGAAACCTTTAATCCTCAAATGGCTAAAGGCAGCACTTGCCGTGGCCTGTTTTACGCTGAGGCTGTACAGGTATCCCTCGTTGTGTTCTTTCATGGATTTTTTCTTCTTAAACTCTGAAGATTGGAGTGGGAGTTGAGCGCCTGACTGATCAGCACCTGATGCTGAGAAGCTTTCAGATAGGCTGCCATCTTCGCCTTCATAATCGTCGTCTTCATCGCTCTCACCAGACCCAAAGTCTAACGGCTCAGTGGTTTCCTGCGAAGGATTCGTGATTAGGTGGTTCGATGCAGAGTCAGCTGAGTTAGATTCACTTACATCGCTGTTATCACCCAAGTCTCTTGCAGCGCCGTCATTCCCTTGATATTCAGGGTCAGAAGATTTGTCATCATCCGGAAGATACCTCTCCAAATATTTGATCTTGATGATTGAGCCAAGCTTGCCCTTCACGTTGTTCCATAGCAGAGGTTTTGGTACCAGTGGCATGTTGCCACTGACGAGGGCCTCAACGGAAATCGAAGGAAGGCTCAAAATGCAATGTAGCTCAAAGAAGGAAAGATCACGAAACGAGAAAGAAATCCAGAGCAGGAGCTTCCGTATATCATCCTCATCGAGGTCAGTATCACGAGATATCCGCTGAAAGACTCCGTATATCATGTCGTCGAGTTTCCTTGGCGGGTCTTCCAAGATTTGATTAATCTGAGCTTGGTCTTTCCTCTCCATTTCCTGAAGAATCAGCTGGGCCCATAAAAACATTCCATCAGCCCCATCAAGAACCTTTCTCATGACTTTGCGTGCAAATTTGCTCGCTTCCTTATGGCCATGCGGCTTTCTCTGCCTCCATACGTGTATAACGGAAAATCTCTCTAGCCGGCTCTTTATGTAACTTTGCATATCGTCACTGTTCTTTGAAGAGGTCACTTCAATATACTTTTGTTGCATCAAAAAGAACATATCGCCGCGAATGTCGAGCCGACTGAAAACAGCAACTTGGATTCGGGCTTTGCTTTTGTTTTGAACCTTGTTTGAATTGATCAGCCTCTCAAACAAGACCAGAAGCTCACATCTTGTTTGCGTGGACGCTTCATCAAGTCCATCCAGCAGAAGCAGGGCACGATGATCCAAATTCTTGGGTGCTTTGTAGAAATCGAGAAACAGACGTTTCCAGATATCCGCTGTTCCTCCAAGTGGCTCTTCTGAGCCGCAGACTGTGATGGCATGTCTGGCATACGCTTGATCAGTAAGGGTAATCTGCCATGCCCAGGTCTTCAGTATAGCTCTGGGGTCCTGCTGAACGCTGCGACCTTCTTTTATAAAGAAATAGCCAACAGATGTGCTGTGGGGTGTGTCAGACTGCGGATCATATTTAGCCCTGAGCTGGGTTATGGTGTGCGTCATGAGGTAGGACTTTCCAGCTCCAGGGCCTCCAAAAATCCACAGCAGAGGCGTTTCGCGACGAAGCCAAGCTTGATAGAGGTCTTCTTTCTCAAGCCAAGAACCTAGTTATATACATGTCAGCAAAACGAGAAAGTCGCATGAAACCAATGCAAAAAATGCAGTAGTTAGGGAATACTTACCCGAACCGTCTAATATCTGCTCCGAGAATGATGAGTACATCTTGTACACTTCCTTGATGCCATCATTCTGAAGTGACACCAGTTTTTGATGTTTGTGCCACTCTTCTTTATGATCTTCCGTGGGTTTTAAATAATCAGCGATGTTTTCTTTCGCCAGAAGTGCCATTTTTCTCATCGCTCACCTTGAATTGAGGCCAGTATCTTCTCAGTGTTTTCCGCCTGGTTCCGCTCAATTCTTGTTGTAGCTTCTATTGTTGCCTTTGAAGATGAATAAATTTTTGCGATCACATAATCGAGTTCTCCCTTGGCCTCTTTCTGCAGGTCATCCAGAAGCTCTTTTGTTTTGCTGTCTTCCCCGAGAAAGACTGAACGCAGATATCTCTTGAAACGTTTGCTGCGAATCAAGGTCTCAGATCGCCCCGTCACTCGCAGGAAGCTGCTTCAGTCAGGCAAATGAACAACACTCAGTCTAGCTCCACTTACAAGACCAAAATTGCAATAGCGTGTCGCTGCATGACGGGATCCATCTCACTTGTTGCATACTGTGCAAGCCGCTCAGAGAATTCCTGTAGCTCTCGAAACACTTGCTCAACCCAGTCATACGCATTCGAGACGTCGTCACATGCCTATCAGAGCAGATATTAGAAAATGACTCAGATGAAGCTCTTGAGAACTCGCAATACCGTCAGAAGAAAAACAACTCCACCAAGGACTGCAGACACAGCAGGCCCAAAAGGCGCTGCATGGATTGGTCCCTGAGCAATCATACCCAGGCGTGCCAGTGGTGAAGTGACATTTCGAAGACGCGACCAGACGCTTCGATGCCTGCTGCGGAAATCTTCAAAGCTTTTACTCTTTGTTTCTAAAAGGCTATGGAGATCATCGGCGGTCTTCAAATCTTTGATTGAAGAGTCTGCTTTGAGGTCGTGGTTGGTCTCATTACAATATAAATCGAGAGCAGCATCCCAAAGTGAATTGAGATCCGCCTTGGTTGACTGATCCATTGCCATATATTGCGGTCTACACTTCAAAGGACAGAATTTCCCATAAACACCCTGAAGCTATTATACATTAGGCAAGAATTTTAGCCACGACCCAACAAGGCATGGAATGTGGGGCGCATACGCAGTCAGCTGAGCGAACTCGTATATCATGCCTTGTATGTAGTCCTTCGTGGTCAGCACGGGGGTCATTTCACGCTAGGAACATGCATCAGGCATCTGCTTGCGCCAGCAGACAGGCAGAGACTCCAGTTCACACTTTCAGCATTTTCCTACTTGAGCGAAGCAGGCAAATTCGCACGGGCTTCGCCTAATTTTCAAACTGGAATTTAGGGGCCAGGCATCAAGATCAGCAAATGCGGCGAACGTGGGGCGTTTTTGAGTTCATGTCGGTCTGACCGAGTTACTGACGCAGCGGTCTTCAAGCTGCTCCTGTAAGCTACTTCTCAATATATCCATGATATTCAATAAGGGAGAAGTCTCCAAGTGATGACATTTACTGGATGATTCATTAAACGAAGACTGCATTTTCTCCAACTTTTCAGAAGTCCAGTCTTGAAGGAAACAGGACGGTTGGACCTCCCTTGCTTGGGTTTTGATTGCACAATGTGGCTGCTCAAAGAAATATTCACAGTTCTGGAATGGGATAGAAGCTAGGTCAATCAAAGACTGAACATCAACATCAATATGTTAAAGTCTAAGACCGTAGCAGCGTCTCTGGCGCTGCTTGAGGATACACTGTAGTACGGACTGGGACGCCACAACCACATCTTAGAAGCAGTAGATCCCGCGCAGAAACGAAGTTGACGCACCCATGGGAATATTGTCCTTCAAAGATATTTGTTCCTGTCTAGAGTGTGGAATAAAGGCATGGAATAATCAATCTTAGAATAACAGGCGCTCAAATATAAATCATGTGTGTTATCGATTGCGGCCTTGGCATGAGCGTGTTTATACCATGAACTTTTTGGGCATGGCAACAACTTTCGGGTTCCAAAGTGGCGAGCGCATTCTTTTGTCTCACCGCTTGCATTTCCCATATATTAAGAGGATTTGACTCTAAAGTTGACTACCTTCTATGGATGATCTTGCAGAGCTCGAGCGCCTATCGCTCGTGTCAAAGATCACGTCCGAGATTGAAAACCATCTTGGCATCTCAAACAAGACTCTCGCCGAATATGTCATCGCGCAGTACAAGAAGGCGCCTTCCTTGACAGATTTCAAGAATGAATTTGAAGACTTCCCTGGCAGTCTGGTTGACAGCATCGACCGACTTATCCTCACCCTTGACCCAGATCGGAAAAGAGCAGCTCAGAAGGCGAAGAAGCTCGAAGATCGTGACAGCCAAGACCCTCAGAGTAGAATCTTCAAAGGACTTGCAATACCCGACAAGGCACCGACATGGGAGAAGGATACAGATCCAGCGGACGCCAATGCTGTGGACGATACTATGGCTATGCTCGAAGGCATGGCAGGCTCTCGCAAAAAGCCTGCTGACAACACCATGTCTGCACTTGAAGAGATGGCGCCAAAACACAAGAGAAATGGAGATTATAGCAGACGCGATGAGCAACGGGATTGGCGCAAGGACGATACATATGAGCGAAGGAGAGATGATCGCTACAATCGCCGGGCTGACCACGGTCAGTACGACCGCAGGCAGAATGGCCGAAAGCGTTCAAGGAGCCCAGGATACGACAGGCATCGTTCCTCAAGATACCACTATGAGGAGCCTCCGATCCCGGCTCGAATGCCACGAGACGACTTTCGCAATCGCATGGGAGGCAGGAGTGGCCAATATTCCGAATCTCGCAATGGTCGAAACGGACACCGATCCTTTGAGCCAGACGTCCCCGTCGTTGAAAGCGGTAGAGCTGGACAGAGAAGTAAGAAGCGGTTGACTTCGCCAGAGCGCTTCGAGATCCAGCAGCTCATTGCCTCAGGTGCAGCGTCTGCCAAAGACTTTCCAGACTACGAAGAGCAATACCAGGCTGCGGTGAATGGCGAGGGCATGATGGAAGAGGAAGAGGACATCGACATAGAAGTCAAAGAAGAGGAACCGCCGTTTCTCGCAGGCCAAACAAAGCAGTCGCTTGAACTGTCTCCTATTAGAGTCATCAAAGCTCCGGATGGCTCCATGAATCGTGCTGCTTTATCCGGTGAGTCTTTGGCAAAAGAGAGAAGAGATCTGCGTCAGCAAGAAGCACGAGACAAGGCAGAAAAGGAGGCCAGTAAGGTCGACCTGCAGGCACAGTGGCAAGACCCCATGGCCGGTCCAGGACAACGGCAATTTGCCAGCGATATCAGAAATGCGCGGGGCGGTGCTCCAAGCGATGCACGCGCAGAGTGGCGACAGAAGCAGACTCAGCGCAAAGAGCTTGGCAAACGTACATCAATGTCCATCAAGGAGCAAAGAGAGAGTCTTCCCGTTTTCAAATTTCGAAATTCGCTGCTGAAGGCAGTGCATGAAAATCAATTGTTGGTGGTTGTTGGTGATACCGGGTCCGGGAAGACGACTCAGCTGACACAGTTTCTCGCTGAAGACGGATTTGGAAACAATGGTGTGATTGGATGCACACAACCGCGTCGTGTTGCTGCTGTTTCAGTCGCCAAACGTGTCGCTGAAGAAGTTGGCTGTCAACTAGGCAAAGAGGTGGGATACACGATTCGCTTTGAAGACAACACGGGGCCCGAGACAGTGATCAAATATATGACCGATGGCATCATGCAGCGCGAGATTCTTCTGGACCCGGAGCTGAAGAAGTATTCTGTCATCATGCTTGACGAAGCCCACGAGCGCACCATTGCTACCGACGTCTTGTTCTGTCTCCTTAAAAAGGCTCTGAAAAGGAGACCAGATCTGAAGGTCATCGTCACCTCGGCGACGCTGGATGCAGAGAAATTTTCCAAATATTTCAACGAGTGTCCGATTTTCTCGATCCCTGGAAGAACATTCCCAGTGGAAATCATGTACTCACGTGAGCCCGAGACTGACTACCTGGATGCCGCTCTGGTCACTGCCATGCAAATCCATCTCACGGAGCCTCTTGGAGACATGCTGCTGTTCTTGACTGGCAAGGAAGAGATTGACACCAGCTGCGAAATCTTGTACGAGCGTATGAAAGCTCTAGGTCCCAGCGTGCCGGAGCTGCTCATCTTGCCCATTTACTCATCTCTTCCCTCAGAAGCGCAATCTCAGGTCTTTGAGCCTGCTCCACCAGGTTCACGCAAGATTGTCATTGCCACCAATATTGCAGAGACTTCGATCACGATTGACGGCATATACTACGTGATCGATCCAGGCTTTGTGAAACAGCAGGCGTATGATGCGAAGCTGGGGATGGACCGCCTTCAAGTCACGCCTATTTCTCAAGCTCAGGCTAAGCAAAGGGCTGGACGTGCCGGAAGAACAGGCCCTGGCAAATGCTTCCGTCTGTTCACTGAGTCAGCCTATCAATCCGAGATGCTGCCAACCACAATCCCTGAAATTCAGCGACAAAATCTATCCAACACGATCCTAATGCTCAAGGCTATGGGTATAAATGATCTTCTTCATTTCGACTTCATGGACCCACCGCCAACAAATACTATGCTCACAGCACTGGAGGAGCTGTACGCCCTCTCTGCTCTAGACGATGAAGGACTCTTGACACGACTGGGCAGGCAGATGGCAGATTTCCCCATGGAACCTGCCTTGGCCAAGACTTTAATCACATCTGCAGCCATGCAGTGTTCTGACGAGATTCTGTCCATAGTCGCCATGATTTCGACGCAAGGCGAAATATTCTCACGCCCACGCGCAGAGCAACAGAAAGCCGACCAGAAGAAAGCCCGTTTCCACGACCCACATGGCGACCACTTGACCCTACTAAACGCCTATCAGGGCTACAAGAATTCCAACTACGATTTTGGATGGTGCCGCGAGAACTTCATCCAAGCGAGAAGCATGAAACGTGCTCGAGATGTGCGCGACCAGCTCATCACCATCCTGCAGCGCCACCGCCTGCCCATTGTGTCGTGCGGCCGCGACAGTACAAAGGTACGCCAGGCTTTATGCTCTGGTTTCTTCCGCAACGCCGCACGCAAGGATCCCACCGAGGGTTTCAAGACGCTGGTCGAAGGCACGCCCGTCTACATGCACCCGTCATCGGCGCTGTTCGGCAAGGCGGCCGAACATGTCATCTACCACAGCCTAGTGGAAACGACAAAGGAGTACATGCACCAGGTGACGGTGATTGAGCCCAAGTGGCTGGTCGAGGCGGCGCCGACCTTCTTCAAGGTGGCGCCAACGGACAGGCTGAGCAAGCGCAAGAAGCAAGAACGCATCCAGCCGCTGCATTCCAAGTTTGCAGGCGAGGATGACTGGCGGCTGAGCGCGCAGAGGCGGCAAGGTCGTGGTGGAGGTGGCGGCACCTGGGGATGATATGTATATGTATCATTATATCTTTGTCTCTTGGACTCGAAATGTAACGCCAGCGCTATGCAATGGAGATTCTCAATCCGTCAATACAGGTTCCTTATTGTGCCCCACTGTCAACCTCTGCTGCGCAGCTCTCGTGCAGCAGTTCTTCCATCTGTCACTTCTGCATCCTCTGCGTCAGGCATGTCAACGTCGCCGCCATTGACATCATTATTGTTTCTATCCTCGCGATCCTGCCCTTCCTCGTCCTCGTCTTCCTCGACGGCCTCGCTCTCTGACCCTTCCGAAACCTCGACGTGCTCGCGCGATTTGCGGCCTGCACGCGCCTGCTTGGCTGCACGCACTTTGCCATGAGGGTCATTGCGGGGTGCACTGATTGCATCAAGATACTCGTCGTTTGACATTGTGCTGGCCAGCTGCGCCACAGGGGCACCATCTTCGACTCCTGGCAGGAACAGTCGTTCAGCGTAGGCATCATAGGCCTCTTGGTCCTCTTCATCAAAGTAGTGAAGCTTGGTCCAACTCTCCGTCTGCGCCTGCTCGAGCAGCTGCTTGGTATTTGATGCACTTGCGTCTTCATTGTCGTTTGTCGTGACTTTGGTAGTTGAGAGCACAGCCTTAGTGCCCGGAGCAGGCTGCGTGGCATCTGCAGGTACGCCCTTCGGGGCAGTAGCACGGCCAGCTTGGCCTTCTGCTGCGGTTCTTGCGCGACTCTGGCGCTCCGCCACGGTCTGGGCGTCAAGGTGGTGGAACTGAGGACGCATCTGCACAAGGCCTGACAGTGGAGTCAGATGTAGCTTGTCACCCTGAAACGCTCCTATCATGTAGACTGGTGTCCCTCGTTCTCTTGACAGGATCTGGCCACCCAATGTCTGGTGCTGCATGCCTTTCTCTGCAGGAGCTGCAGATGCGGCGCCGTCACTTTCAGACGGCCCTCTCTTGAGGCCACGACCCTGTGCGCGGGAGGAGGGAGCCAGGGCGAGGCCAGACGCTATGCCAAAGCCACCGTCCTTTTTGGTCTGTTCGAGAGCTGTGCCCCATTGAAGGGCTTTGGCTTCGTTGTAATTGATATTGGTGTTGATTGGCACGTCGAGCTCCACAAAGCCTGTCCGCGGCTTGATGCGTAGTTCTAGAGGTGTAGTATCATTAAAAGCATTGTACGCTTGGTCACGGTCTCTGGTTGGGTGCTGCAGCAGGTAGAGGCGAGTAGAAGCATCAAGAGGCGAGGTGATGTAGACGTCGTATTCCTTTTCAACGGGATCGCTGTCCTCGACAAAGAGCTTCGAGGCTATATGGCCACATTTAGCGAATTTGAAACTGTAGCTAGCAGAATGGAAATCACCTACGAGCCATTGTATAATGGCAAGGCCATGCGCCTTGTACAATATAATAGATAGCTACACGACAAGCTCAAAAAAAAGTTTGGAGGGCATGGAGCTGGCTAACGATGCCGCTTTAGGAAATATATTGCTATTTCCCCGCCTGCCGTCTGGCTGCAATAGCATGTCGTTCAAGAATTAATGCCTCTCAGAATCATAATAGTGATTAAGAAGGGTATATTGTCTTAATACAACTTATTATTCAACATAAGATCCCTTTTTCCTTTTTTCGAATATATCGATAGCTGGCTCTTTTAAGTATGTTACTTAGATATGGCGAGGCTCTGCACTGAATGGAACAGCAAGTCTTCAACATTCTTGACAAACGAAATGTATATAGGAAGATGAAAAGCAAATACAGACAAACTTCTCATTTGAGCATGTCTCAAGATATTACAATTCCTTTTTTTTTAAAGAAAATACTGGAAGCCCCTGCCCGGACAACTAGAAACAGCCTATAGGACTGCCCCAGTAGCGGCGTATCGATACCGGCGGCGCTAGCTGCTGCAGATGGGTGACGACAGCGAAAGGTTTTGGGCAACAATTGCCTGCCGGCTGCTATTCCTGCACGCACTCTTTTCTCGTCGTGCTTATGATGATCGGGTGAGCCCCAGCGCTGACGCTCGCACACCATTCTTCGTTAGCAATTTCCTGGCCCGCCGCGACGAGGAACTTTTGGCGCGCCTTGAGACACACGGCCAAGAGCAATGGCATATCTTGCTCCCATCCACCAGCCCAGCAGCATCCGCCATGCTGTCAAGCTCAAATTTCTCTCAGACGCAGAGGATTCGCTGATAGTTGCGTGAGTCTCAGCCCTGTTGGCCCAGTTTTTTTTTCTTTGCCCCAAGACTGACAGGTTTTCCGCAGCAAGGCCAATCGGCTCGAGATATACACCCAGACACCAGATGGCCTCTCTCTCATATACTCCAAGAGCCTCTATGGCCGAGCCACTATGCTGCACAGGCTGCGGCCTGAAGGAGCAGCCACAGACCATTTGTTTGTCGGCACAGATCAGTACATGTACTTTACTCTGGCGTGGGACGCTCAATCCGGCAGCTTGCGGACGGTGCAGAAATTTGCCGACATTGCAGACAGAGCAGCTCGAGATTCGCAAACAGCTCCGAGATGCAACATGGATACTCTAAATAGCTTCATGACCTTGGAGCTTTTCGAAGGCATCGTCACTGTGATTCCAGTGAACAAGACGCGACCCAAGAAGGACTCTGACCTGCCGTTGGGCTTCCTGTCAGAACCCGTACCAATCAGAGTTCCGGAAATGTTCGTGCGTGCTTCGACATTTTTCCAGTCGCAACAAGACAGCACCAAACCTCTCTTTGCCATGATACACGAAGATACATCCAAAAATGTTCGATTGAAGGTCCGACAGTTGAGCTATGTGCCCGGTCTGCATGACTCTGTGGGAAATGCAGAGCTAGAGCCTGTTGAGAATGCTCCAGAAAGCCAACTGGAGCTTGGAGCCAGCTTCCTGATACCTGTGCCTGCACCTGCCTGCGGTGTTTTGATTCTCGGAGAGACAAGTATTGAGTATTATGAGCACTCGACGCAATACCGTAAACGGGAGCCACTGAGGGAGGCCACGATCTTCGTAGCTTGGGAGCAACTAGACAGTCATCGTTTCATCCTCGCCGACGAATATGGCAGACTATATCTTCTGATGCTGGAAAGGAGCTCAAATGGACGGGTCACAGGCTGGAAGCTCGACCTACTCGGAGAAACGTCTCGAGCGCAGTGCCTGATTTACCTAGGGGACGGCAAGGTCTTTGTGGGGTCGCACCAGGGAGATTCTCAAGTTATTCTCATGCAAAAGGAGGCATTACAAGTGGACCAGACAATGCCCAACATAGGCCCTATCTTGGATTTCTCTATCATGGACATGGGTAATAGGAACGGCAACGAAAGCCAACTAAACGAGTTTTCATCAGGGCAGGCGAGAATAGTTACCGGAAGCGGAGCTTTCAAGGATGGTAGCTTACGCAGTGTGCGTAGTGGTGTGGGTCTAGAGGATCTGGGCTTGCTAGGCGAGATGGAGAACATTACCGAACTGTTCGGCCTCAAATCAAGACCGCAAGACACTCACGTTGACACACTGGTTGTGTCATTTGTCAACGAAACACGCTGCTTTCGCTTTGACGCAGATGGAGATGTGGAAGAACTGGAGCAGCCCCAGGGTCTCATTGTCAATGAAGGCACGCTGTTGGCAGCAAATTTAAACAATGGTCGCATCCTTCAGGTAACGCCGAATGGAGTGCGACTGGCGGATGCGGACAGTGGCATGGTCGAGTCAGAATGGGCAGCGCCAGCCGGCAAGACCATAACAACGGCCACTGCCAATGAGCACGCCCTGCTTGTGGCGGTCGGTGGGTCTCAACTTGTCGCCCTGGACGTCCAGAAGGGTCTGACTGTTCGAGGAGAGCGCGGCTTTGGATCAGAAAACCAAATTGCCTGCATGAATGCATCTTCGGCAAGCGACAAGTTCTGCACAGTGGGCTTCTGGCAGAGCTCTGCAGTAAGTGTGCTAAAGATCAGCGACCTGTCGACTGTGCACAGCGAGAACACGGCCGTTGAAGACGCCTCTGTGCCCCGTTCTCTCTGCTTGGCAAAGATCTTAGCAGGACAGGAGCCAACCTTGTTTGTCGCCATGGCGGACGGCAACGTGGTCTCGTACTCACTGGACGAATCTTCGGGTTCACTTTCGGGCAAGAAAAGTATCATTCTAGGCAAGCAGCCGGCGAGCTTCAAGGCAATTCCTCGAAGTCACGGATCTTCTCTCTCGAGTGTGTTTGCAACGTGCGAAAATCCCAGCCTCATCTACGGGTCCGAGGGCAGAATCGCATACTCGGCCGTCACGGCAGAAAAGGCAACAGTGATCTGCCCTTTCAGCTCGGCTTTCTATCCTGGCGCGATTGCCATTGCCAGCAAGGATGACCTCAAGATTGCCATGGTCGACGAAGAGAGGAGCACACACGTGCAAGCCGAGTATGTGCACGAAACGGTGCGACGAATCGCATATTCGGCTGAGCTCAAAGCCTTTGGACTCGGAACCATCCAGCGTCTACTGCAAGACGGCGCCGAGGTGCTGCAAAGCCACTTCAAACTTGTCGACGAAATGTCCTTCAACGTCATGGCCACATTCGACTTGAATGACGACGAATTAGTGGAATGCGTGATACGTGCTCAGCTCGACGATGGTTCAGGCAGCCTGGCTGAGCGCTTCCTGGTTGGAACTGCATATCTCGATGACGAAGATCACATAGCAAGAGGCCGGGTCCTGATCCTTGAAGTGACCGAAGACAAAGCTCTGCGACTCGTGACTGAGCACTCGGTCAAGGGAGCTTGCCGCTGCATAGCCATGATGGGAGACCGCATAGTTGCAGCACTCGTCAAGACTGTGGTTGTCTACACGTTGGAATATGACTCTGGCGCTGCACCCTTCCTGACAAAGCGTGGTTCCTATCGCACGTCGACAGCGCCAATCGACGTGTCGGTCGACGAATCCAATTCAGTAATTCTGGTGGGTGACCTGATGAAGTCCGTGTCGGTAATTCAGTACACCAAGGGAGATGCACCTCTGCACAACGATAGGATGGTGGAAAAGGCAAGGCATTATCAGACGACATGGGCGACTGCGTGCGCGCAAGTCCACCGCAGTGGAGATGCAGCAGCGGAAAAGTACCCTACTTTCCTGGAAGCTGACGCAGAGGGCAACCTTATTGTGCTTCACCAAAACACGGACGGTGTCACCGAGGACGTGCGGCGCCGACTGGAAGCTATAAGCGAGCTGTCTCTAGGGTCCATTGTCAACCGCATCCGACCAGCTTGGGCGCCATCGCTGCCAGACGCCGTTGTGTGCCCCCGTGCATTCCTGGGCACTGTCGAGGGTGGCATCTACCTGTACGGCGCCATCGCCCACGGCAAGACTGATGTGCTTTTTGGCCTGCAGGAGGAGATGGCCAAGCATATCAACAGTCCTGGTCTTGTGCCATTCAACGGCTTTAGAGCATACAAGAGTCAGGTCAGGGAGGCAAGCGAGCCGCTGCGATTCGTTGACGGGGAATTTGTAGAACAATTCCTCGACATTGACGCCGACTCACAGACAAAGATCTGTGCGGCAATATCACAGACGCCAGAAGAAGTTCGCAACATGGTAGAAGGATTGAAGCGGCTCAGGTAAAGAGTCACCAGGGCCATACACTCACACACACGTAGACGACAATGATGACAATTCCTTGATATGATTCTTCTATCAGATACTCGTAAATATGATCGCAGTCAAGCAAATAGCCCCAGAGTTGCAGTTCGGCTCAAAGAGACGCTTTCAAAGCTATTACCTCTTTGAGCGAAGAGGCTTGGCGTGGCACCAGCTGCCGGTCGAGAAGAGTCTCCATGGAGCATTTTGCTGACACCCATGACAAAAAAGGGCCAAAGGAATAGTACTACGTAAGTGGCAGAGAAAAAAATAAACTCTCGAACCTTGCGTTAAAGAAAATAAAAGGGATAACTTGTGACGCAGGTCCCCACACCCTGGAGCCAGGCTCTTCTGGTTGTGGCATGGAAAGAAAAAAAGTCACTCCAGCGACTAGGCGCTTCTATTGTTCCATACTACCAGGCTAAGCACAGGCCAAGGCTTCGCGAAAGCGAGAAGCCAGACGGAAGAGTTGCGGTCTGGGTCGTATAGTGGTGTGAGCGGAAGCATCGGCGCTCGCAAAGAAGCGTAGCCCCCCAGAGAAAAATCCTCCAGCACCAAAACTCTCTCAGCCGAGGTGCAGGTCCACGAATTGCAGTAGCGCAGCCACCGCCGTGTGCGTGCGCTGGTTCAGTGTCGGCAAGAAGTCTCTGCACATGGCAAGAGAGGACAGCTGGTGCAAGTCCTGCCTCAGAAGACGATGATGATACACCTATGACTGGATGACGGCATGTCTTCGTCTGTCTATTCTCATCTGTCCCCACCGAGGAGCCTTTCCAGGGAAGCGCCGCGGACAAGTCGGATCAGTGAACAAGCTGTGTGCTGGTGGCCGAAGCGCCCACAGCGCCAGGGGCGGTATTCATCGACAGGCACCGTCATCCAAGCAATTCTCTCAGCAAGCCCCGCGCGCTACGCCAGTCTTGGGCGGCTCTCGCTTGGCGACTGGCTGAGCAAGGCGCGTGACTGGCCTGTGTTTCGCCCTCACCGCATCCGGGAGCATTGGCTGGCCTGCAGGTGCCTTGCTGTTGGCTCGCCTGGCTGCCAGGTCTCCCGGGACGCCGTGCCTTGCTCGATCGCACTAGCAGAAGCCAGAGAGAGGCCCAGAGTGGGGGAATAGGGCCCTAGCGCACACACTGACCATGTATTGAAAAGCTCGGCTGACATGATGTAGCCGCTGTTTGCTTGCCTCGCTCGGTCTTTGCGCGTGGTGCGGCTGTCTCTTAAAGCTGCTCTCCACCCAGCCTGGAGCTGATCAGACACTTCGTACTGTAGCTCCCTTCGACGTACCTTCCCCTTCACAAGAACAATCTCGCCAACTGCACGGCACGGATCCGTTGCAGAGAGCAGACAATACTCCTTCTGCTGTTTGTGTGACGCAGAGACCCAAGCTATTCCCGCAAGCGTGAATCCGCCGAGTGCTCCAGTCTCTTTCTCTCTGCTCTATAAGCTCAGCTAGTCTTTGAGCAGAGCTTCCTCACTTCTTCCTCTTCAAAAAGGCTGGTCACTGCTGTTCGACACAGCTTCACCCTACGACAATGGTCCGCACTCCAATCGTCCTGGCCTGCTTGGCCCTCGGTGCTCTGGCAGCACCACTCCCAGCCTCTGGCGCTGGCAACATGGCCGCCCGCAGCCAGCTGCCCGACGCATCGCGAGTCCGTGTGCCAGTCGCTGGCCGTGCCGCTGAGCTGCGTTCAGAGCTCGAGACCATCCTCATGGAGGTTCGCGACGCCCTACCATCCTCCAAGAGCAGCTCCAAGGTGGCCCGCAAGTTTGCCGACGAGCCCGCTGATGCCATCCAGCGCATGGCTGTGGAACGGTGCGGCATCGACGGCTGCTAGATCTCTAAGACAACAATGGCTTCTTGAAGAGGCAAATTCACAAGACCATGAGCAGAGCTCTGGCAAAGCGCAGCAAATAACAGTAGCACTACCACCATCACGTCATCAAGCTTATGACAGCATCCTAGACGATGCCATCTTGAGGAACTGGATTCAAAGAATGCTGGATGAGTGCTTCTGCTGTACATGACCACGACGCAGCATTTTTGCACACAAACATTTACGACCACATGCATCATCAATTTTAACGACCATCAAGGAGAAGAGAGAGAGAGAGAGAGAAGATTTCTTATTTGTTGCCTTTTTTTATGTTCTGCACTTTCTTATGAGATACCCATTGGGGCGCCTACAAGGTTTTTTGACGACGACGATGGGAAAGAGGAGAGGAGGAATAAGAGTCGAGTGAAGTGTATAGAGAATGACATGATCAAACTCAAAAAAACGTTCGCCTTTCCTGATGCCACTGTGACAAAAGCCGCAATAATAGAACCTCTTGTTCTTGTGGAGGTGGCTGGGAGTCGCGTGACACATGTCCCATTTGCGGCAATTAGAAATTTTTATTCCATGACGGACGCCGAGAAGTGGCAGTAGAGCTTTTGCCGAGGGCCGCCATGCGTCACCAGACCTCTTGATACTCCACCACCTCTAGCCAGCTTTGGTTTTGCGGCTGACAATGGCTTTCTTTTTGATCTTTTTTGACTGTCCTAGGACGATCACCACGAAGCCGCTAGCGTTGACGACGACGGCGACGACGGCGACGACGACTCGGTGGCGCTGGGTGATGACGATGATGATATTAGAGCCTTACCGTCAGCACACGAAGGCGTCGTAGTCGTCGCCGTGTGAGACGGCACACTCTTTGTCATGAGGTCGCGTGCCTTGAGCCTCAGGTAGTCTTGCTTAGCCTCTGGCTTTGCTGGTAATTGTTTTGCAAGCCCGTACTTGAAGCGCAGTTCAGTGAGGTCGGCATCGATAGCATCCAACTTGGCATGGTAGCCTTTGTAGAGATTGTTGTACTCGTGCTGCGCGGCAGTGCAAGCACGTATCGTCTTGTCCTTTATACTTCTGTCAGCTTCAATATGCTCTGGCTAGTTGCATATAGGGGGCCGTCTCACTGCAGGTCCCAGTGTCCAGTACATGGAGTATAGGTTGAACAGCGTACAACCGTAGACAAATGAATGGTACAGCAAATAAGACTCTTTGGGCTTGGGGCGAGACCAAAATGTCGAGAAAGCCCTCTGGTTGAGAACTTTGGGTGCACCCCTTCTGACTAATAGGCTCAATACCATACCGTGATATTTTTTGTTTGCTTCTGAAATGGGTCCAATATTGTTGTAATCGTCGAGGGCTCAGCAAAAGAACAACACTTCGAAGTAGGCTTGTGTTCGTTCTCAAAGAAAACACTCAAGAGTGGAAACACAAGGATTGCTGGTAGCCACAGTCATACCTGCCTTGCCGAGTGTTACCGCGAATTAGGGAAAAAAATGTTCAGACGAAGCACATGATGCCTCAAAAAATTCTGCACGAAGGTCTGTTCCAGGCCCTCGCTCAATCATCGCTTGCAAAATGTTTTGGACATAGTGCTCAGATCTTCCTAGCATATCGCCAACCACAAATGTGAGAATGGTGTGCAAGTCTGTGCTGGGCTGCAAAGAGAAGCAAGAATCATTGTTTGTATAGAGCTGGAGTAGCTTCATACATCTACAAACGATTCTACTCGGCACCAAGTGAAGAGCTTTCTTTTCAGCGAAATAGGCTCTGATATGCTACATATGTAGAGTCTAGGTGTCAGGTCTTGCAGAATATAGAAACCCGCAAGTGCTACCAATTGACCGGATGCAGATAATAACGTCTGAGCTGAGAAATTTCTCTAGCCTTTCCAGAACTTCCTAGGCGATGCGCCAAAATGCTTGCCTGTTCCTTGCAAACATGATTTTGCTTTCAATGAGAGAAAAGATCGGCGGCCGCTGCATACGTCAATTGGGCGGCGGGCCGAATAGTGGGACCAGGTTGGGCAATCTAGAAAAGAAAAAAGTTGTTGACATTGAACAGCAGCGCCACTTGATTCTCTTTGGAGATTTGTATACAGCCTTCTGCTTTTTTACTCTCCTGTCATTGTCTTCCGTCGTATTTCCTGCCGAAGAAAATTCTCAAAGCACCGCAAACATGGCAATCGACTACGACGTCGTCCCCGCTATGCGGACGCACCCAAACTTCATCTTCTTTACAGACTTTGACGGTACAATCACCGTGACTGACAGTACGTATACTACTCGGGCTGCCTCTTTTATGCCAGAATGAGTTCTAACTGAGGAAGATAGGCAATGATTTCTTGGTACTACACTCTTCCCCACTCTGGAATGCCCCTCCTACTATATATCGATGAGACGCAAATCTGGAAGCAATGTCCTAACCCAAAGACAATCAGACAGACAACCTTGGCTTCGGCCGAGAGCGCCGCATAGCAGGCAACAAGGCTACTCTCAGCGGCAGCAGAGACTTCCGCGACACATTCCAGGAGATGATGGACAGCGTCACGACACCATACGATGAGTGCATCGACTTGCTCATCAAGAACGTCAAACTTGATCCTGGCTTCAAAGATTTCTTCTACTGGGCTGTCGACAACGACATCCCCGTCGTCGTGATATCCGGCGGCATGATCCCCATTGTCTCCGGCCTGCTGGAGCACCTCATCGGCCCAGACTTTAAGAAAATCCAGATTGTCGCAAACGACGTCAAGGTGAAGCCAGGCCACAAATCGGTCAACGAGGTCGACGGCTGGGACATTGTCTACCACGACGACAGCGGGTTTGGCCACGACAAGAGCCTGACACTCAAGCCCTACGCAGAGCTTCCTGCAGGAACACGGCCGACAATGTTCTACGCCGGTGACGGCGTGTCAGACCTCAGCGCCGCCAAGGAGACGGACCTGCTGTTTGCCAAAAAGGGCCACGACCTCATCACGTACTGTGCGCGTGAAGGCATTCCTTTTACGCAATTCGAGGACTGGACGAGCATCGAGAAGACGGTCAAGGAAATTGTGAGCGGCAAGACGGACGTCAAGGCTGCAGCACAGGAGGGCTACGACTCGTACCTGAAAGAGAGAGGCACGCACGCTCTATAGTTGCTGAGCTGCTGTTCAGACGGGAAGAATGTAGTGGCGCACGGCTTGGTATATACATACATACACATAGAAATTATTTAGACATGGATGGGATCTTTTGGTTTGATATCCGTTCAACGCCTCTTCTAGATGCAGCTTTGTCCTTTTGCTTCTACGATGCTTTTGGTTTCTTGGTACCGTATTTGCTCCTGCTCGTCATGCGGTTCGGCACGCCTCCCTTCAAGTAAATTGTCAGTATTGATCATTTCGTGTCCACAAAGAGAAGGAAGCTCACAAGATCACCGGCTCCTCGAACGCAGTGGTACCGCACACCGGGACAATCCTGCGCCCTGCCTCCGCGAAGCAGCACCACGCTGTGCTGCTGCACATTGTGGCCCTCTCCAGGTATGTACGCAGTCACGACGCGCCCACTGCTCAGCCGCACCCTGCAGATCTTGCGCTCGCCCGAATTAGGCTTCTTGGGCTTGGTCACCGTCACCCTGAGACAGACGCCCTGCATCTCTGGCCGATTGACAAGGGCTGGCGAGGTCTTTTTGCGTAGTGGCTGAGACTTGCGGCAGCCGCGCAGGACCTGGTTGAATGTGGCATGTCGAGAGATAGATTGAGAAAAGGGTCTTCGTGATGATAGTTGAAGTAGAGAATGTGAGTTTGGTTGTCGTATCAGAGATGCCGCTTGGGCAATTGCAGATTTTGATGGCTTGACTGATGCATGCCTTGCAGAGAAGCCTAAAGCTGGCCTGACAAGCCTGGAGAACAATGTCGGAGGCATGATGAAGTGCCCACAACTCTGTGACTAAATCGCCAACAGGCTCAATGCGATGCCGAAGTAGGTTCATGGAAACATTTAAGGGGCCATGTGGAAATTACGTGGCTCGATTCTCCGCTCCGCTCCCCGCGAAACACGGTGCCACTAATCGTCTTCCGTCATCGACATTGCTCCTATGCAACCAACAACTATCCATGATATTGCGGCTTTAAGCTATTTCTCGTCCACCGGCTTGATAATGTAATCAGATCCGTCTGATACACGCTGCCCGATACGAGACGGCAATAGACTACTAATGCCACCTTGCTCATCAGTCTGGCCTCGAACCACACCTGACTGGTCGGCATGGCGTCATGCTTGCTTTCTAAGCTACCTCGAAGCTTGAGGAGCTTCGCCAGCTCGAGTGCTCTGCCGAATGCATTTATAAAGCCACATCCTGTCCGCAGGGGAGTTTCACCTCACTGGACCACTAGATCAACATCCTTCCTCTACCCTAAAGAACCTATTTCAAACAGCAAAATGTCCAAACAATTTGCTGTGATAGCTGGCATTGGTTTGTCCCATATCCATAGCCCCGCCTTTAACTTGAGTATATGCCTGACTGGATGTTTCCCATGAACAGGCCCTGGCACAGGTGCGGCTGTGGCTCGCAAGTTTGCTCAGGCCTATCCCGTGGCGCTGCTTGCCCGCAAAGCTGAGAATTTGGATCCCCTCGTCGACGAGATCAACAAGGCTGGAGGCAAGGCCATTGGAGTTCCCACCGATGTTGCAGACTCGGCCAGTGTCGCCAAAGCATTCGAGAAGATTAAGCAGGAGTTCGGCGGCGAGTGCGCCGCGGCAATCTTCAATGCCAGTGGTCCCTTTGCGCGCAAGCCTTTCCTCGAGACGACCGAACAGGAACTAAAGGCAAGCATCAACGTTAGCCTGTAAGTGCCGCCTCTGTATTGCTCCAGGCTTTCTTGCTGACATGCAATCAAGCTTTGGGGCTTTCATTTACTCACAGGCAGCTTTGCCATTCCTGCTGGCTGCTGCAAAGACTTCGCCAAAGAACTCGCCGACTCTACTTTTCACTGGTGCGACTGCCTCGGTCAAGTCAAATGCTTTGATGTCGTCTTTTAGTACAGGCAAGTATGCCTTGCGGGCATTATCTCAGTCCCTTGGAAAGGAGTTTGGACCTCAAGGAGTACACGTTGCACACGCCGTCATTGACGGTGTCATCGACATTCCCCGAACAAAGGAGTGGATGAAGGATGCTGGTCCAGACGCAAAGATCAGTGCAGATGGCGTATGTGACCCCTTCTCCTCTGCTAAAACAAGCTTCTCGACTGACAATGTAACAGATTGCCGATGCATACTGGCACCTTCACACACAACCACGCTCATCATTCTCCAACGAGATTGATATTCGGCCCTTCTGCGAGAAATGGTGAATATGATGCCACCTCTCTGTCATATTAGGCTTGTGTAATAGATGGAAAATTTAATGACATGTTATATGCAAGGCATGATTCATCGTCTGTGTCAACGGCTACTTCTCTTCATCGTGCTTCGGCAGAAATGCTGCCCCGACTTTGATTGGGCTATGACTGGGTTCTCATCTTGCATAACTTGAGGGTCAGTCTGGGCCAAAAGTGTCGGCAAAGTTGGACATTCCAAAAGGCTGTGAAATTTATGTCACTGGGGATGGCAAAAGGCAGAAGGCCTGAATTTGCCCTGCTTCGTGCGCCCCCCTTGGGCTGCTTCTCCTTTCTGCTCCCAGGTGGGAAAGCGCATCACATATCTTAGCCTTCGTGGCCCCAGATTTGCAGCATATCTGAGCTTTAGGCATGAACATCTA
This sequence comes from Erythroxylum mucronatum, assembly GCA_027563825.1. Lineage (NCBI taxonomy): Eukaryota > Viridiplantae > Streptophyta > Magnoliopsida > Malpighiales > Erythroxylaceae > Erythroxylum > Erythroxylum mucronatum. The sequence continues at coordinate 169,723 of JAOSBP010202052.1, read as the reverse complement.
AATATCTGGGTTATATTAAAAAGCCTGTCTTTTGTGGTCGTCCCCTTTTTTGGTCGTCATGGAGCAGTGACATCACATTGCTTTTAGTTGCTGGCCTTCTGGGCAACACTTCCAAGCACGTACTTCACGATTCGACACTTTAGTCCACCATAGTAGCCGGTTCAACCCATTCTTGGCTTCAGAGAAGTACGTTCAAGGAAACACGTTAGTATATAGCATCCCCAACATTTCGCGGCGTCATCTTCACATCAAGCTCGCTTTGGAAAGCAAACCACCAGCTGCTCACCGTCCACTCGACGTCTGGATCCTCCAGTTGGACATTGTACCTGAGGAACAGCATTGGAATTACTTTGCTCATCTCCATCCAGGCAATGTTCTTACCCAGGCACTGCCTTGCGCCGGCCCCAAAGCTGAAGAAGAAGCGATGCATATCAGCAACTCGAGACTCATCTTTTGAGAGCCAGCGCTCAGGGTTGAACTGGTCAGCATCGGCGCCATATATGTCACGATCGCGGTGCATAACCCATGGGTTGGTGCCAATGACTGTGCCTGCGGGGATGAATCTTCCACATGCCTCAAACCCATCTGCTGGTACTGTACGAGGGACGCTCATTCCAATGACTGGATGCATACGCAGCCCTTCCATCATGACTGCTTGGAGGTAGGTTAAATCTTCGGCCTCTTCAAGCCTCACAGGATCGCTTAGGCGTCCCTCTCGATACGCTTCGTCAATATTTTCCACCAGTCGCTGCTTGAATCCAGGATGCTTGAGCAGATAGTAGATGACAGCCTTGATCGAGATGGATGTCGTGTCACTGCCGGCAAATATGTGCGACGTCGCCATGCTCATGACAGCCGTCATATCAAACTCTTCTGGTTTGGCTTCGTGTGTTGCAAAGAGCTTGCTCAGAAAGTCCGTCCGATCAGATCCACGATCCTTGCGAGCCTCAACCTCACGTACCGCGAATGTCCGAAGACTTCCATGACGCGCTGCAATAGCTAGATGAGACCCTATGAATGGCGAAAGCCAGTCATGTATCCAATACACAAAAGGCACCTGTCCAAGCCATGAGGCCGAGCTAATCGCAGCATTGACCTGGGCAAAAGATCCATCATCACTGCCAGCATCTAAGAAGCCAAAACGCTTTGAAAAGGTCACCTCGCCAATGACATCGAACGCAAGCAGCTTTATCCACTTTCCAAGATCAAACACGCCTCCAGATCGGACCTCGTCGATGCGCTTGAAGAAGTAGACCATGGATTCGTCAACATAATTCTCTAGACCCCTGAGCGAGTCCTTGGAGTAATGATGAGATATCAGCCGCCGCTGCCGCCCATGGATGGCCTCGTCACGCTCTGGGAAGAGATCGAACTTGCGCCGCCCTTGCCATACAGAGTACCACTCGCTCTTGCGGAACTTGGTGCCTGCACTATATATTTTCTTGAAGGCAACGGGATCGGCAATGGACAATTCGTTAGGTCCAATGCGCACAAGCTTTCCGTGCTTCTTGTGCAAGTCCACCACAACACGGTGTGCACCTCCATGCCATGAAAGCCTGGCAAGCCAAGAGCGCGAAACAGACGCCTCAAATGGCCCTGGAACTCCAGCCAAGGGCGAGAGGAGACGCTGGTATACGGTATATGCCAGAGCAGTGGCAAAGGCCACCAATATCAGCAAAGTAATCATTTTCGCCGTGTTTGAGTAGACGTTTGGCCATTGCACAAGTCGACCGTCAGTCTGAGGAAATATGAAAATTCTGGATGATGACCACAAATCAGACTGCTATCCAATCAAGCAGTGCTTACATTGTTACCGTCTCTGGATCCCCAAAACCTAACGCGTATATGCGGGGTTGGTATTCTTTTCTTATGACGAATCGCGCCGAAGCTATCATGCCTATCACAACGCCATCTGCAGGAGCCGAACTGCCGCATCTATAGCCCGCTGCTCCTCAGCTCACTTCCCGACTCTCAGAGCCGCATACAACGTTACATGGAATTTCCACTCTATGGACTTGTCAGACCGTCATACTCTACGCGCCTCTATCCGCTTAGCCGACGCCAGTGGCCGACTCAGCTTTTGTGGGTTCGACGAGCGGGCATTTGTTGATACATGGCCCGCCATCCTCTGAGTTTCCAAATGTGGACCACTATACTTGAGCACTCTCCTGTGCTGCCACTGTAGCTCGGTGCCTCGTATCACTCCCCTCATTGATTTGTTATACCCTGTGGGCGTGTTTCGCGCTATCTGGTCTCTGAGATAACTTGTACGAATCTCAGCGGCGGTTTGGGATGGTATCACATTGCTTGTCAACCCACATCAGATTGCAATACCTGCTTTCCCTGGAATTCCCCTGGTGAGGCTGGTGGGAAAGCTGAACAGATGGTAGAGCGAAAGAAGTATGATATCGTGATAGTTGGAGCTGGGCCTGTGGGTCTGCTGCTGTCAACATGCCTCACACGCTGGGGCTACCGCATCAAACACATTGACAATCGTGCCGAGCCGACGCCTACAGGACGCGCAGATGGCATCCAGCCGCGCTCATTGCATCTTCTGAGAAACATGGGCCTTAAAAGTCAGATCATGGCTCACCGGCCTGCACGTGTGTTTGAAGTGGCCTTCTGGGATCCTCAGCCTCAAGGAGGCATTGCTCGCTCTGGCACATGGCCCAGCTGCCCCAGCTTCATCGATGCGCGTTACCCCTTTACGACACTACTACACCAGGGTCTGATTGAGCGCATCTTCATTGCAGACATGGGCAGGAACGGGACTCAAGTGCAGCGACCGTGGACCATAGTCGACTTTTCAAATGACAGCACAGACCCAGGGTACCCAATTGAGGTCAAGCTGGCTCATGTCGATGGGCTAGAGCAACCAGAAACGATACGCACAAAATATCTCTTCAGTGCCGAGGGTGGCAAAAGCTCGATAAGACAGAAGCTGGGCATTTCCATGCGCTATAAGGATCCAATCTCCTATGTCTGGGGTGTCATGGATGGCATAATCAAGACAGACTTTCCAGATATCAAGGTGAGCCTGTTCACTTCTGTCAGAGGCACTTTACTGAAAACAAATTTGACGCAGATGAAGTGCACAATCCACTCTGAGGCTGGCTCAATCATGGTCATTCCGCGCGAGGCCAACATGGTGCGGCTGTATATCATGATGGCATCGTCCGAGGATACCGACTTTGATCCACGCAAGCAGGTGTCAGCACACGAAGTGCAGCAAAAGGCAAAGGCCATCCTCAAACCATACTCGATAGAATGGGAAACGCTCGAGTGGTACTCAGTCTACCCGATTGGCCAAGGTATTGCAGAGCGCTACACTCTTGACGAGCGTGTGTTCCTTGGTGGTGACGCTTGCCATACCCACAGCGTAAGTTCGAGCTTTCCGCAGCGTGGCAGACTCCTTCGCTCACAGGTTTGCAGCCAAAAGCAGGCCAGGGCATGAATGCCGCCTTTCTCGACGCTATGAACTTCAGTTGGAAGCTGCACCATGTTGAGTCTGGCTTTGCATCACGCTCCCTTCTCAAGAGCTATGAGCAGGAACGCCGGCACGTTGCCGAGAGTCTCTTGGACTTTGACTCTCGATATGCACGTCTCTTCTCTGAACGCCAACCAGCTTCTGGTGAAGTGTCACAGGCTAACCAGGCCGGGGGTGGTAACTCGCACACAGAGGAGAATCCGTTTGTCAAAACTTTCAAAGAGTCGTGCGAGTTCACCTCTGGCTATGGTGTGGCATATCCAGATAATCCGCTCAACTGGTCTTCGACACATCCAGCACAATCACCACTCTTCCTGCGATATCCAGAGACGACGACCCAACGGCCTGGCCGCATCATGACGGCCGCTACAGTGATACGTGTCGTCGATGCCAACGTGGTGCACCTTGAGCAGGAGGTTCCTGTAGACGGATCATGGCGCATATTTGTGTTTGCTGGCGCGCCGTCGACGCACGACTCTCCTCCATTGGCCCTTGCGAGCTTGGCTGAGCATGCCACCAAGCCAGGCTCCTTTCTGGATCCTTCTCTTCACCAAAAGTCATCATATCAACTGTCGAAGCGACCACGATTCGCCAGCCTTGCCATAATTTTTGCGGCGAAGCGGCCCGAAGTCGACATTGATAACATGCTGCCGCCCCCTTTGAGTATTGAGCGAGGACGTGTCTACGCCGACGACCTGCGCGACCTGCGTGCCCTCGACGCGCTCGCCGCAGCCCACGCCAAGATGGGCTTCGACAGCAGCAAAGGCGGCGTTGTCGTCGTCAGGCCCGACGGTCACGTAGGATGTGTCGTGGGGCTGACAGAGGGCAAGGAAACTGCCGCAGCGCTCGACGCTTATTTCCATTCGTTCGGCGCGCTGCAGAGGCCTGAAAATTTGCAGAGAAGTAGCTCAACATCAAAAAGGCGAGCCAGCAGCCGCCTTTAGTGTCGGGATAAGGAGCCACAGAGATTGTTATCATCATTCTGGCTATTGCTATTGATGATAGTGATGAAGATGATGGAAATGCTCTGTAACATATTGCGTATACGAAGATGAAGATGCTGGCTCTGTTGTATATTTCTCTCTCTAATATGACCAAAAGAAGCAATAGTGAAAAGACTTTCTGTGCCAGTCTGGAAATATTGAAGATATAAAGGGAAGCAACCCGGCAATGCAGAGAAAAGTCTGGCCTTTCATTCTCCGAATGTCCTTCCCTCTCCCAAAAAAAGAACTATTATGCTAAATGTCTAGTCTTGTAAATCTACGTCTACTCCAAACCGATATGTGTATTTGTGTCTGTCTTTCTCTTCCAAGACCGCCAGAATCAAGACTACTAGCGACGATACGACCCAAACAACAACAACAGCAGCGGCCGCCTAGGCCATCCAGCCGCCCTCGTCGTCCACGGGCATGGGCGTACGCAGCGTCAGCGGCTCTTGATACCGAAAGGCATCGTCCTCGTCAAGATTTGAGTTCTCGTTTGTGGCTGCTGACGAGACGGTCGACGGCTGGCGCGAGGGCCGGTAGGCGCGAGCCATTGGCGGTGAGGCTGGGCGTTGCTTTTTCTTTTGCTGCTGTTGGTCCTCTTCAGCAGACGAGTCGGGGGGCGTGTCGTCGAGTGGAAAGGCTTCGAGAGCTTCGGCTCGAGCCTTGCCCTTTCCTTTACGAAGTGCATCTCTGGCGCGTACGGCCTCGAGCTCACGGTCGACCGCCTCTTCGCGTCGCCGGACTACATCTTCGCGCTTAACAACCTTTCGAAGTCCTTCGCTGGCGCGAATGAGACCATCAATGCTGATGGCATGGTCCGTCATCTGCTGGCTGATGTAAGCGTAGACCTCAGCTGGGCCTGTGCTAGCAAGAAGCTGCTTCTCGTTGAGCTTCAGCAGGGCCAGGCCAACCTGAAACAAGAAGGTAGCGCCGTCGTTGACACAAAGCACCACGTCCCAGACTCTGAAGAGGGCTTCGGCAGAGAGACAATCCGTAAAGACACTGAGGAACCACTGAAAAGTAAAAGCCTCGAGATCGATATTGAGTGATTCAAGATGTGACGATAGCTGTGGTAGTAGCTCGGTCACATAGCCCCTAAGAACTACTTGATCTGCGCGGCTTGTCAGCAGCGAGTGATCAAAGTATTTAGCTGGCAGAATGTTCTCGATCATTGAGCACAGGACCCAAAAGGCGTCTTCGGCTGAAGGCATTATGAGCAGCAGATTTGCGGCAATGAGATTCATGCCCTGGCAATAGCCAACGTCGGGATTGCGGCGCGCATATGCCAGCAAGACCTCATTGAGTCGCGTTACGCCCTGACCGACACGAAAGAAGACGTTGTCTGTAAGAGTCCTGTGAATATCCATTTGAATCTGTTGAGCTACGCTTGGGTCATGCTTGTCATCTTGTGACTGAACGAGCTCCTCGTAGTAGCCCGGCTGGCGTAGCTCAGAAGCACCGCTGCATTCTGCCCAAATCTTTGCGCGGTAGGCGACTGGAATGCCAGCAAGCACAAGCGAGCGAAACTCGTTCCACTTTGCACGGCCAACTTTGCCTCTGTTTCCCAAGCCAGCGACACCAATAATTTCGCCATCTCCGAGAAAGGTCTCTGGCATTATGGCCAAGCCCTTTGCACGGCGGTCGCGATTTCCAGGAGCGTCGCCGGCCCTGGTACGTTCTGCGCGGACGCGCTTGAGAAACTCATTCCAGCGTCCGGTGCGTTCGCGCTGGAGCTTGTCATGGACCTCGGTAAGCTGTGTCAGCAAAGTCTGTACGGGATCCGGTGAGGGACTGCTTGGATTCTGCGGAGTATCTTGTGGCGCAGCAAGTGAAGTTTCTGCATTCTCTTGCGTCGAGTTGGTTGCAGACGCCGTGATACTAGCAAGAGCAGGCTCAGATGCACGCTTTGCAACGACAATGTTTGGTGCTTTTGTGTTGGTGAGATCGACGTCAAAATCGGCGGTTGTAATGCTTGTCGTAGGTGCTGCGGCAGGCATATGCGAGAGCAATTCTCCTTTCATGTTGAAGATTTTCAAGTAATCAGACCAGCCCTTCTGCCCATCCGTGTCTGGGGCTGAAAATGGGCTGTCTGGGCGGGATGCCAACGAAGTTTCGCTGGCTCTACTGACAATGCTGGTGGCATCATCTGCGTCCAAATGGGCATTGAGTGACTTGACGGTGGTGTCGAGCGTCTCGCCTATGCTGGCTCGCTGCTGTTGGATGATTGCTGCAGCTTCATTCTGGCGCTTGCGTCGACGCTGATCGTAGATGAAGCCAAACCTGTCTGTCAGATATCCATGGGCAGCTGTTCCTTCAATCAGTGTAGGGGGTCGGTCGTCGTCAGACACAATCGTCTCCATCTCCACAGGCCCAAGATTCGTAATGTGCATACCCTCATTATCCGGAGGACTACTTGGGAGAGGGAGACTGGCGGCAGCAGTGTTTCTGAGCTGTGTCGCAAAGGAACCACCGCGTTTGTGGGTTGACTGGTCAGATGCAACTGCACCACTCTTCCTGGGATCTTCTCTGCCCTGCGATGCGGCTCGGCTCATATCAGTTCTTGACATGTCACCACTTATTGAGGCAGCCTTTTCTCTGGCCAGATGTTTCTTGGTCGGATCGGCCTGAGCGGCAGGGCGAGCGCCAATAAATTTCATAGCCCAAGAGGCCACTGAAGTCGAGGATGCGGCTGAGTCCGTGTCTGCGTTTGCATTATCATTCGGCTTGTTGGCCGACAACAAGTGATCTTGCAAGCTGGCAGTTGCGCTCGGGCTACGTTCTCCTGGTGAGGGTCTTTGCTGAGGTCTCTTCTTGATGGTACCGGTGTCGGTAGATTTTGCGCTGGTGCCTTTGCTCGAACTCTCTCCCGAGTCATATTTGAAGTAACCCTTCCAGCCTCGACCTGTAGCGGCCTTTGGTTTTGCATCGTCGGAGCTTCTGACTGAAATCTGTGCAGAGCCAGCAGAACCTTGTCGAGATCGCTGGACTGAAGTTGACTCTAGCCCAGTCCCAATATCGTCGCCTAGAGCTTCGCTCATCTGGTCATTAATACTGCCTGGGGTATCTGCACCTGCCAAAGTGTTGTGTGAACCTGGGTCAAGGAGTCCAGGAGACAAAATGCCGCTCTCTTCGCGGGCTTTTCGTTCTCGTTCTGACTCTCGGATCCTGTTCTCAATATCCAAGTTGCTGACCTCGCACTCCTGGAGCATTCTTCGCAGTAAACGTTCTCTTTCTTCGGCCCTTCGCTGAAGCACGGTGACGCGTGCATCGCGCTGTGCAAGGTCCTCGCTCAACTGTTTCACGAGTTGAACTGCACCTACGCGTTGGATGAGGTGTTCAATGTTGGCGGTACTCTGGTGGTGCAGAGTACCTGGGGTATATCGAACGCCCTGTGCCGCTTGATCATCGAATAGGGCATCTCGACTTTTCGCATCTGCTGAGTCGGCTGGCTCAAAGAGACGTTCGAGGCTGGCTGGAACGAGGCGCGTGGTGGGAGTCGGACGCGCTCGCTTAGATGTGACCTGCAGGCTGGGGGATGCAAAAGGAGCACCTCCCAGAGCTGGAAGGTTGCTTTTCTTTAGAGCTGCGTGTGGCGAGTTCTCAGCAGAGGCTGGGAGAGGAGGAAACGAGGTGAGGGTTCGGTCCTTATCGTGGGCGGATCCATTGTGTGAGGACGACACCGAGACAGATGCGGCGGAAGACGTAGACTTGACAGAAGAGTGCGAAGTATCTGAAAACTTGCGGACTATCGAAGAAGTGCCATTGCGAGGATTGCTAGTCCTTCTCGTATCTCTGGGGGTGGTCGTCGTCGAATTGGTGGTGCTGGCGGTCGAGGCTGCATTGCTGGTCCTGCGGCCATCCATGGAGTGGGTATAGTCAAGCCGCGTCGGTATCCTCCTCACGTGTGCTTTCAAGTTGCTGCAGCACGGGTTGAGAGTCTTACTTGAACGGCTTCCGCACTCGAGGCAACGCCACGTAGAGAAGAAGGCAACACGGCAGCAGAAAGTGAAGAGGTACAGTTAAGCGCCCTTGCGTCACTGGTTGGCCGTTACCCGATTTGGCTGATGCTCATGCTTTCGTCTTCATAATATTATACCTTTTGCTTAATGGATCAAACACGCAGATGAAATGTAAGTCAAATGTTAGTTTATTGCTGACCCGAAAGTACTTTCCTGAATAGCTACATAGATCCTTGCTTTGGGCCCTCTTGCATATTGGGGTTGAGGTGGTACTCTATCATTCACTCCGCCACAGGATGATGTTTTCAACTTGTGCCAGACTAAGAGGTTATACGTTTAGAATGCAATACAAAGTATTTGGTGTGTATGAGCTTAAATCACTTCACTTACAGGCTCATAACAGCTTCCTTGAGGCGTCCGTTTGGGGAGAGAATGGAGATAGAGTGGAAGTTAGAAGGTGCTGTCAGGAGGAACATACCTCATATTATTAGGTTGCTATTCCAAAAACCTTGTACTGCTGTGGTGTATTTGATAATCCCTTCTAATGCCAACCTCGATGGGCTCTCCGCTGCATGGAAGGGAAGGAGACTTGTGAAGAGACACGGTTCTGAGTCGTTGCATCGACTTCCAAACATCCATTAGGCCTAATCACTTACATTTTGTCCGACCTCCGAGATGATTCAAACATTATCTTACATACGGCAAGCTGACATTCAAGTGCGAATACAGTTCAGTCCCTTTGTAAGCATCGGAGTTTACTCACAGATTGGATGCCCAAAGACGCGTATATTCTTACAAGAGGGCAAATCTGGGCCGTACTCACCAGTGCAGGCAGAAAACTCTATGCGTATAGATGGACTTATCCTTATAGAGCCTTGTGTGATCTGTTTTCAGAATCAAATTGGTGCGTCGCTCGATCAGAAGGACCACCGAAGCCTGCAGAATGCCATTGAGATGAATGACATTGCAAAGGCGAAGCGGCAGATGGACAAGGGAGCCTCTGCAGGCTGGCTAGAGACTCAAGACTTTCACAGCCTGTACGTCTCTGCAAAGAACAACTGGATCAATATGGCAAAACTACTCATCCGCGACGGCATCCCGGTCGACGTGCAGGACAAGATTGGCGCCCGGCCGATCCACGTGGCGTGCGAGAATGGCAACGGCGAGATTGCAGAGCCGTTTCTGCAGGTCGACTCGACGCAGGTCACAAAGCACGACTACAGTGGTCGTACTCCACTGCACGCAGCGTGTGGTTCTGCGGCTGGCCGGTCAGTGAAGCTGATCAGGCGAATCTTGGATAGAGGGGCTGAGATTGACGTAAGAGACGACGACAATGGAACTGCGTTGCTGATGCTTTTCAAGGCTGTGGTCAGACCTGGCGCAGATGAAGAAGAAAGCAAAGGCTGGAAGTAGTCAGATGTCAAAGTGGTTCGCTTGTTGCTGCAGCGTGGCGCATGCAAGGACGTTCGAGGAGACTCTGGAAAGACAGTGGCTGATTATTTGGCTTCGTAGCCCGACTCTCGAGTATCTGACTTGCCTGCTCATGCTTGATGTTGACTGATCCGCCTAGCTTCAATGCGGATTTAATCTGCCAGCACTGTATATTATTCTAGTTGAGCAATGTAGGGTCATGTGAAATTTTGGGAGGCGCAAATGTTAGAAGATATTGAACACCAGCGTCAACTACAGGAATAGATCAAAGTTGAAAGCAATCATTGACATTTTCATTTGTACATGACGTTACATAAAGCACACAGCGGTAGCACTTCAACCGAACAGCGCAGCGCCCAGGCGGATGGACACAGTCTTGTCCTGTGTGTAATTGGCCAGAGCAGCCTCGCCCAGCTCGCGGCCAATACCCGATTCCTTGAAGCCGCCGAATGGAAGCCTGCGTTGACTCAATTAGCAAGTGTCGAAAGAGAGGTAGATGTGATACTGACTGGTGGTGCAGGGTGTTGTAGGTATTGACCCAGACGGTGCCAGCGCGCAGGCCGTTGGACACCTCGATGGCTGTGTTGAGGTTGGTGGTGTGGACAGCAGCAGCCTGTAGCTCTCTGTTAGCATTCTTCACGAGAGAAAACAAAAGTAGAAAGAAGTCTTACCAGACCGTAGGTGGTGCTGTTGCCAATGCGGATGGCGTCCTCGCGGTCCTTGAACTTGGCAATGGAGCACACGGGACCAAAGATCTCCTCCTGCATAATCTTCATGTCCTCAGACACGTTGGAGAAGATGGTTGGCTCGATGTAGTAGCCGACATCACCCTTGCGGTTACCACCGGTCTCGATGACGGCTCCTGCGTCCTTGCCGGCCTTGATGTAGCCCATGATACGGTCAAATTGCAGCTGCGACACCTGAGGGCCCTGGAATGTGTCCTTGGCGAATGGGTCGCCAACGACGTTCTTCTGGGCGCGCTCCTTGAAGCGCTGGACAAACTTGTCGTAGATGCCCTCCTGCACGTAAACACGTGAGCCGGCGCAGCAGCACTGGCCGTGGTTGAAAAAGATGCCAAAGTTGACCCACGAGATGGCGTTGTCGATGTCGGCGTCGTCAAACACAATGTTGGGCGACTTGCCACCCAGCTCGAGGGTGACCTTCTTCAGGTTCGAGGATGCGGCAGCCTTCATGATGGTGCGGCCAACAACGGTCGAACCGGTGAAGGCGACCTTGTCGACGTCCATGTGTGAGGAAATGGCAGCACCAGCGACCTTGCCGAAGCCAGAGATGACGTTGACGACACCTGGTGGGAAGCCAGCCTCCTTGATGAGCTGTGCAGCGTACAGACCGGACAGTGGCGTTTGCTCGGCCGTCTTGATGACGACGGTGTTGCCGGTGGCCACGGCGGGACCAATCTTCCATGCCCACATGAGGATGGGGAAGTTCCATGGGATGATCTGACCGCAGACACCAATGGGTTCCTTTTTGATGTAGTTGAAGGTGTCAGTGCCCGTGTCGACGACCTTGCCTTCGATCTTGTCGGCCCAGCCGCCGTAGTAGCGCAGGCAGCCAGCCGCGGCGCCAATGTCGCCCGTGGCCATGGCCAGCGACTTGCCGTTGTCCAGCGACTCGATGGCTGCCAGTGTGCTGGTGTTCTTCTCGAACAGGTCGGCCAGCTTGACGAGAAGCTTGCCACGGTCGCCAGGTGTCACCTTCCTCCACTCGCCCTCAAAGGCTTTTCGGGCTGCTGACACTGCAATGTCGACATCCTGTTGCTGTCAGTCCGTGTGTCTGCACCATTTGGAAAAGAGTCTGCCTCACCTTTTCGGTAGCCTCTTGCACAGAGGTGATGACCTTCTCGTTTGAAGGGTTGATGACCTCAAAGGTCTTGCCGTCAACGGCATTCACAAACTCATTGTTGATGAAGCTGGCGGCAAGAGAATAGTGTCAGTGGCTGCTATGATGTAATGCAGAGGGCAGCAGAACATACAGGCCTGTTGGCTGGTCGAACGTGCCGACGGGAGTCTCAAGCTTGACTGTAGACATTATGGATGTGTGATGAATGTGGGGTATCAAAAGAGGATGAGAGGAGGAAGAAAGGTAAAAGAGGGGAGCAGGTGGGTATAATATAATCGGCCAATGCTTGGATGTGGAGGGGCACTACACTCGCATAGCAACCCTGTGAAGAAGCATCTTGCCCCCGCATCAGGCCAGACGCCCGCCACGTCCCTCACACCCGTCAGCCAATCCCCGTCTTACTCTTGCCTCCCATTGTCCCCTACTTTGCTAATGCGCCGCAGCAAAAAGAGGCTCTCCGGGCGGACGGCTGCATCATGGGACGAATTTGTCGGCCTGGCCGACTTAGTTGTGTGTTTCCCTTGGGGCTGATCGACGAAGGTCTGGATTTTGGTCGTGCAGCCGAACAGCCTGTGTTTCTTCTGTTCCGACAAGATCGACTGAAGACCTTCTGAATAGAGAAATGCCAGAGTCCCTTGCTGGTCTACTATGAGCTGTATCGTCATGCTTCCTCTTCTCGGGACATCTTGTGCCGGACCACCACCTTGACTTATCCCTGCCCTATTCTTGCCTACTATAACATACAAAATCCCTGAGATTCGGGATTATCTGACAGTCTGACAAACCTAGGGCTCATCTAGCTGGTGCACAGTCATCATACTATCCTGTAGTTACATTCAGCTTGATTCTTTTCAATTTCGTTTAGAAGCTCGTTCATCGGCTATGGCTTGACGTCAGCTTCGATAGTGGGGAAAAATGCGCCAAGCCTTACATTTCTTCAGCTGCTTCTGCTCGTTGCTCAGCGACAGCAGTGTTATCCTGATGAATCTAAAATGTAAGCACTCTTTTTTACTCTCTCTCTCTTTGCATCGGGTGAATTTAACCAGCCGATGATAGAGTCTGCATCTGCATCGGCTTGCCCTCAAGGAGTGATGCAAGAAAGGAACACCTGAGAATTTGTCAATGGTCCGCTGATCCATTTGCCACGAATGTGATGTTTTGTCGACTTGGTGGAAGAGGAATTGCATCATAACAAAGCTTGTGTGGGCATTCTATCTTCATACTTGACAATATTTTAGGTAGATATCTCCTTTGAGTAATCCTTAAATGTCTGACACGGTAGAACATGTTCATGTAAGAAGGTTTAAAATTGAGGCTGGCGTACTCTACGAAGGGTAAGACGGTGTGTCCACAGCCATCTGTGCTGGTATCTTTGACTATTTCAACGAGATTTGCTACTTTTACTTGGTAAAAATACACGTTCAGAGCAACATAGACTGTAGATGTTTTGTAATGGTGTTTGGTTGTACTGGATAAAAAAGTTAGAAAATAGAAACACGGCCTATTATTTGCAGCAAAATTGGAGAAGCAGATGCAAAAAAGAAAAGGTTGGCAGCCAAATTGACACCCCCTGCTCCCCCCGCCGGGTGCATTCCGCAAATGAAAACGCCGCGCCACGGTGGACGTGTCCCTGCTGAATTGCTTCACTGAGGCGTCACATCCATTGCTTAGGCATCAGACAGCATCGCTTGCTACCAGAGCGAGTGGAGAAGCACCGTGGCGCTCGCACGGGCACAGCCGGAAAACGGGCAGGTCACAATGACCAGATGGGCGCAGGATAATGTCTGAGAGCCACCTTCCTACCTTAAGACCATTACAGCCGATTAGTCAGCAATATCAGTGCTATATATATTGCATTCCAAGACTTTAGCAGCAGCCTCAAAAACAAACATTACACAGCGAGGTTGCGAAAAGGACTTACTTTTTACCAATTTGACTGACCTTCGACAGTCTCCTTATAAGTTATTTGTACGTGTACATAAATTTAGCTATTCTAAGAGAGCTACTATCCCGTCGTGTCCAGCTCGTTGTGCTTGCGAAGCAGAAGCCGCCTCAGACAACACTATGCCTGCTAGGCAAGCAACAAAATTCCATACAAAGTATCGAGTTGAGTATTGACACTTAATGGAAGAAGTTGATGTTCATACTGAAAAGTGATTTGAGTTCGGAAGCATGTTGGGCGAATGTCTGTTGACCGGCGCATACGGAGTACAAAGGTATACTGCCGGCGCGTGAATTTCCGGCTGTGCTGCGTATACAATCTCGCTCCACGCTTTCTACCTAGTCTATCTCGCTATACCTTTTAAACTGGGTGAGCTATACCTCTTCAGCCCGGCTGTGACAACGACTAGGATTTTGGTTACCCCTCTAGAACTACGTAGCTGTTCACGACCCGCCTTAAGCCGTGCCTGGATCGTCATGGAGGCAGTCACACTCCCCTTGAGCGGACTTGAGTCTGCATACAGGTCGACGAGAGTTGGCTTGACTGTCTTCACCCTCTCGCGGACGCGCGTCCTACGCTATGAATACACTACCGGCTTCCTCCGTGCCTGCCTGAGTCAACAGGAAGGAACGCCATACGTACGCAAACCTAGCAGTAGCTGTTCTCTGCGCATAACACAAATGTGGGCTTGATACGGTTGCAGCGCTGTAGCTTGGCCTTTGGCCTGCAGTTTGTGCTGTGGCAATTGCAAATGTAAGGCGAGGTGTAATTAGCCGTCTTCACGGTATCCATTATGCAAGCACTTTCTTGTACAAAGTAGACTTCGCTTCGATTGTCCCCTGTAGCTGTATCTAGCCCTGAAAGCGGCCTAGCATGTGTATCGAATGTGATGTATCGGTTTTACGAATCAGATGCGCTTGCTCGGCACGCGTCACGTTCTGCTGGCTCAGCGCGTGAGGATTTAGCCTTTTTTTTTTTTGGCCACGGCCTGGGTGAGGAAGACTGGCTGTGTCACAATCGCCAGACGGCAAGCACTCGATAGGACGGTGTGATACTACTGTCGGTGAAAGAGTGCTTAGTGTTATCACGTTAAGAAATAAAAGCGAAAGAGAAGGTGGAGGAAATATCCATTAGCTGGTGTTAGATTGTAGCCCTGCGCTATGTATAAGCTAGATCGGCTGACCTTCGTGTGAGATTTGATCGTACAAGCTATGCAAAGCTGGCTCAAATCCATCTTAAAAGCATGGGCCTCCCTTCACTTTGGCAGACACCTACAATATAACAAGTTCCATCTGATATGGATATAGTTACTGATTCCCGTCTCGATAGGCTGCCTGCTCCACTCGACTAAATTGTATTCTAAGAAGTCCAGTCCCTCAGAGGCCGACACGCGAGCCTTTCCCTAGCCATAAAGAATGGCCGCTCATTGACGATATCCTCGAAGAGATGGCCACCACCACTGAAACTAGACAGGATCTCAATTTTATTAGAAGCCCCTCTATTGAGCACAGAAGCGCTGGCGACAAGGAATCTCAGTACTACGATGTCAGCAAATTGCTCTCCGCCTGTAGAGAGTGCATTAGAGTCGAGTCAAATACGCAAATGCTATGAATTTAAAAGGTACAGGAAAAGGAAGAAAACAAGCAAACGGCAGGCGAGGTCTAGATACAGGTGCGTTTGTAGGGCCCTATGGAGCATATCTTGCAGACGGGAGCGAGTACAGAGGCGACTACGGAAGCAAAGTCTCAAGCGAAGAGCTCAAGAATTTTCACCGTCCAAGGATACAGGCACTGCTAAAGGCAGAGGCCGACTTGCTGGCATGCGAACCCATTCCTTCGTCTCATGAAGCTGATACTATTAGAGAGTGTTACACAACGGGCTACTCACGTGATCAGGCACACACTCTTTTTGCTACTCAGTTTGCTTCTTGTTCTTAGCCTTAGATGGCTAATTCATTTTCACTCATTCACTTCATTCTCGCCTCAACGCTCTAACACATCATCCCTGTAAAGCTGGAACAGCGAGACTCAAAGCAGCAGAGCTAACTAGTCTTGCCGCTGCTTCAACTCCGTGGCTGACAATACACTAAACAGAGTAGCGCCGAAGGTAATTGCCAGCTAATGCGCGGCTTACGTGCACTTTTTCGACGCCGTTACGTGTCAAGCTGGTCCGTGTCTGACTAGAAAAGGAGCCTCTAAATAAGTTGACTACCATGTTGTAGTGGCGAGGCAAAATCGATATGACTATATAGATTTCACTCAATGGGAAATCTCTGATCTCTCCCATGTTTAGCAGCTGCTTGACGTCTTTGACATCTTTGACATCGTATATCTCAATTATGCTTTGACTAAATATTGGTGGATGAAACATCCGCTATCGCATTCAGTAGTCGCGTAATCATGGTTCACTCCTCATGGACACATGGCTGCTGATACGGCTGGTCAAAAATTGATCAAAAACTATCCTTGTTTCTACTTTTATCGTGGTTGTTGGTATGATAGTCGAAACACTTGAGACCATAAGCAGCTGTTTACACCTGTAAAGAGAACGTTGCCACTTAGTGGCGTGAGGTCGATAATTTTCTTTTATTTTCAATGCTTTAACTTGGACGAATATGAGCTCCAAAAATCTAGAACAGTGGAAAATTTATGCCGACAGCCTGAGGAGATGTGTCAGCTCAAGTCCACCTCCAAATTCTTATTCACGCGATTGGACGAGGTAGCGTCTGCATAGCTTTGATAGTGTTCAATTGTGCTGCAAGGATCAGGATAAGGCTTGGTGGGGCGCAGTGCATGGCAACCCCTTAAATTCCACATTTTGCGGCGAACTGCGCTTGCCAACCAGGAAACAAAGGCGAAGCCTACAGCAATTCGCTTGAACTTCCCTGTGGTTCAATTGGAAACTCATAGCTCAGCAGTGGTAGCCAATGCGAGTTTCGGGACGATATTTCGACTTTTCACATGCTTTCCTTCTCATAATATCCAGCCTTGTCGAGTCGGAGATGCAGCCTCGGCTTCTCTCTGTTGGCACCATTCGACAGCTCTATCTGGACGTATTGAAAGATCCTTGCTAGGTCCAGCTTAATCTCTTTTGCTCCAAATATTCCGTAAAGGAGACGCTAACCTGTAGATACTGCAAGCCCAGACGCTGACAGCAAGTGCAATTTAATCCGCAGTTCACCCTATTGCGCTATGAGACAGGCGTGGCACACCAAAATCTTCCGAGAATTATTCGAACAAGAGGATCGTCTTACTATTGTATAAGAAGGTAAGATTTACACCTCAGGCTGCCTATCGGACAGAATAAATTTGGTTTCTAATTCCGTGTCTCACATTGTCTTGAACACAGATGAGTGCTTGCAGGTCTAACGGTGCGCGTGTATCAGCATGTAATACAACCAAATTTCAGAGCTTGATGTGAATATGGAGTAGAATGTCCAATCAACAAACTCTTGAATCAATCGGTTCTTAGGCCGACCAGCCCTTGACCCAAACACCAGATTCAAATCCGATTTTCTTCTCAGTGGCATGCCTGCACCATCCAGCAGCAACATTTAAGGACTCATGTCATCTACAGCTCTCCATGGTCAATCGCCGGCAGCGTTGAGCTCACTAGTTTAGGATCTTCCATCCCGTCACGTTCATTCAGCCCATTCATAACATGTGCTTTGTGGACTTGGCGAAGCAAAAGCTGTTTATCCAGTCAATTCAAGCTCTGCAAAAAAAAGCTATTTTCACTGACTAGGAAAAGAACGCAGACGATAATTTGTATGTGCGCCTTGGGAGAGACATCGGCTTCATCAGAACTTGTCAATTGATGAGCTACTGCGAGAATCATTGCTCCGCTGATTGTCATGTTTGTCAATTATTTTTGCGGGATGCTGAGATGAAAATAATGTTGCTGACAAGGCGAGGGGACTGGCAATATGATCTTGTAGCCTGAGCTTATCTTTCTTTCCACCGAGACCTCTTCTGCATTGCAATAAGGCTGCATGTGGCGGTTTCTTGATGAATCAGTCACAGCCTCGTTTGCTAGGGGCCACGCTATTCTAAGTGGCCGACGCTTGGACGTGATCGAGCATGTTGGATTGGCATGCGCTCTCACCGGACGATCAATACGTCAGTATAGCAGGCAGAAAAGCCCCTTCCAGTTTTGCCTGCTCCACTCATGACCTGTCCTTGTTGTGCCGGATTCCGCGTCAGCAGAGGAGCTCTCCGATATGCACACCCGCAGTGCTTGTGCGGGCACACACTTGGCAATGCATAAAGACCGAGACAACAGCTTCGTCGCAACTCCTTGTTTACACAACGCTCAACCTACTCCTCAAGCTTCTGCAAGACTCTGCTTGAACCGTATGACCAAGAATGGCCGATCTGACATCTTGCGGACCTATTCTAGTAGTAGGAGGCTGCGGCTTCCTGGGCCGCAACCTGGTACTCAACTTGATTCAAAATGACAAGGTTCTTGCTCCAAGCATACACATTCTCGACCTTGCAGAACCCGGAAAGAATCGACTCTCAGGTGTCAATTACCACCAAGTCGACTTGAACAAACCCAGCTCGCTAGACGCAGCCTTAAGCAAGGCTCGACCAGCCGTTGTTTTTCACACCGCGTCGCCTCGCCCATATCTGCATGACTTGGATTTCTTCATCAAGGTTAATGTGGAGGGAACAAGAAACCTGCTAGACGCGTGTCTCAAAGTGGGCACTGTCAAATCCTTCGTGTATACGTCGAGTTCTTCTGTCATTCACGACCTGGTACATGACCTGATTGATGCCGATGAGACGTATCCTTTAGTTTTCATGCCACAGCAGCGTCAGCCGTATCATCACACCAAAGCCAAGGCCGAATGCCTGGTTCTCGAATACAATCGTAGAGATGGCAGAATGCTGACGACATCCCTCCGTCCATCAGGCATCTTTGGGCCCGGAGATGAACAGTCGATAGCCACCATGGTCGAAAGTGCAAAGATAGGGCGCTTCTCGAACCAGATAGGAGACGGTCGCAACGAGGCTGACTGGACCTACGTTGACAATGTCGCTAGAGCTCACTCCCTGGCAGCTGAGCGTCTACTGGAGGCTTCTGAAGCCTCTCAACCAGTTGCAAATGACCTACGAGTGGAGGGAGAAGCCTTTACTATCACCAATGATCAACACTACAAGTTCTGGGATTTTGTGAGAGCTGTAGGCGCTGCAGCTGGGTATCCTACTAAGCCTGAGTCCATTCGGGTCATTCCCAGGAATGTTGGCCTAACGCTGGCCTTCATCACCCAATGGTTTGTCTGGCTGTTTTCCCTTGGCACAAAGACGACCAGCTTCAACGTGGTCAATATCAACCATAGCACGCTCAACCGAACCTTTGATATTTCCAAGGCGAAGAAGCGCCTGGGGTATAGGCCAGAGATCAGCATAGACGAGGGCATCAAAAGAGCTGTAGCTCCCCTATTGGCCGAGGACCAAAAGTCCAAGTAAAAGCTTCGGACGATGAAGAATCGTCTTTCAATCTCCAAGGTATGGCAATATTCGGGCTAGATTTGGCGGTTGAGACTGAGGATTGGAGTTATTACTTGTAGTCATTCATCAAACATTAGACTCGGGCATGAGTTCAGCATAGTAGTCAATGGAGGAAATTTGTGTTTCCCTGCAATCAATTCATACTAATAGCTACCTGATTCACTATGTTCTCGTCTGCCAAAGCCTAGACTCTGTTCGCCATTCCAGCCCGCCACTGTCATACTTCGTCGTGAACGCCATCCTGTTCCTGCGATACGACTGCTGTGATCTTGGCCTCTCGATAATAAGGCTCTCCAGTACTGCTGCGACGTGGTGTTGATGAACGGCGGCGGATTCGGAGCCGCAAGAGGCTGATTTGAGATCCCCAAGACCAAACCTGAGAATTCTTGATGTAGCTAACCAGCACAGACTCGGACAATTTGGGAAAGGTCGACAACGAAGCAGCTACAATAGCCACATCCATTTCAACAATCCTAATGATTTGAAAAGTTAGTGAAAGTCGTCCTGAGTGCTGCAAAGTAGCAAGTCAGCAGTAGTGGTATTATTGGTACGGCTTACGTGGGGATCGAATTAGCTGCACCAGCATAGATGGAGTCGAAATTGTGCAAGTCGACAATAGTCAAAACCAGGCGAGCAATACTGCTTACGCATGCTCTAGAAATCAACGTCAGTAACGAGCTCAAGCGTAACACTCGACTGAACCTACAATCCTCCAGCACTCAAAACCAGTATCGTACCGACCTTCTTCCTCCTGTTCATCTTCAATTCGGAGATGAGCTTGACTGGAAGGAAGAGAAGGAATAAATCAGTAATGACGTTGAGCACGCCGGACGCAATAGCATATTTTCCAACTCCAAGACGACAGTAGTTGTTACTGAGTGCCTTGAGTGCATCACTGCAGATCACTAGCGCTGCGACTTGGGAACCAAAACATGCCAGATAGTAAGCCGTGCAAAAAGCAATGAAGCCTATCAAAGTTCTTCTCAGCGCAGGACTGACAGCTCCGAATATACGCAAGTACAGCAACGAGATGGAAATCTTGACAAATAGAATACCAAACGGGTACACGACACCCGTAGAAGTGAAAATCTGTGCAGAGCGTCAGACAGAGACAGACAATATGATTTTATAGTCGATAAGGGCGTTACCTGGATTGTTCGAGGTGTCAGTGCCCTCGCTCTGATACCCCACAGGTGCTTGCCGAAGCCGCGTTCAAGTCCTTGATTGAGGTCAATGGTACACCGTTACAGCATGAGCTCTACAACAAACCTATCAAGGTCAAGATGGTATGTACTATTGCCGCCAGCTTTGGGGACCCATGTCAGAAAAGCTCATGTTTCGCTGTAATATACGCTTACGGCCGCAGCTCCAATAAAAGCTGCCACTAGTCAGAGAATGTAACCTGCGGAGCTGAACTTGAGAATTCATACAGTCGTCCCACCACCATCTACGAATAAGCCAGGCTCGCACATAGATGCGTAGAGCGACGGCGATGATCATGAGCGCCAGGAACGCTGAATTGACCCCTAAAATCGCTGGCGCTAGCGGTGAGGGGCTGTCAAAGTTGGACTTCAACCCTGCTGGAGGCGGAGTCGCTGGCAAGGTAGGTGGTAACTTGGAAATGTCGAAGGCCATTATATCAGGTGGAACACTGCGCTGTGAGCAAAGTGAGGCCAGTGGTAATATACGCGATCAGAAGCCGAGAATCGAGATCAGAAGAATTGAGCAATGCTGCGAGGCAGATAATAAGGCGTGTGCGTAGATGCTATGGGTGTTTTAGAAGCTGTTCGATTGAAGCTTCAACCACACTACCAACGTATGACTAGGACACTTGCAGGCAAAGTCGAATTTCCTGCCTGCACATGCTTATTCACCGTCAAACCTAAAGAGCTTTCTGTCCAATCACTATCACGTCGCCGCCAGTCATCAGACTAGCGAGCCTGCCGCCATTCCCGTACGGGCCGAGATAAGAGCAGTCGTGTCAGACGCCAAAGCAGGCAACGACCCTTGCGGCCCTTCAAATTCGGCCCCCATCTCCACCTCATCGTAGAACTTGCATTCGCTTCTCTATCCGCGATTGAAACGAGTCAGACCGCCTCTTAGCCAGTCGCTCAGCTGGCCTCGGTTCCAATAGGGAGGGCAGACTGAGTATGCTCCTCTCCCGAGACCAAATCAATCTCGGAATGGAATGCTCCTCGCATATCCTGCAGGAAGGCTGAAACTGCCTATTGTCATGATGAAGCACAGCAGGACTAGCGCTGAAATGTCGCCTGCTCGACGGCGGGCACAAGGCTCAAACATGAGTTGCACAGTTGGAGGTGATGGAGTATCCCGGGCAGAGCACTCTCACATCCTCTGAGCACTTATTGCTTTGCAGTTTGTTCCTACGAGAGCATTCTCTGTCACCATGGGTTTCAGCTTTTTATTTACCAGTATGTGGGCTATTCAACTTCTCGTAGCATGCTCATGTGCTTTCGGCACTGTTCTCCATGTGTTGTCGACGTATAGGCGTTCCAAGAACGCCATTCCGCCAAACAAGAGTGTTTATGGCTGGAGTCACCTCTTGGAATGCATCAGACATCTGTGGGGACTGTCTCTCTACAAGATGAACTATCTGGTCCTGTTGGGGTGAGCTTGAGATGTTCACGTGTTGCCTGACCTCTCTAATAAGTTCCAGTACAAAAAACAAGATGACAACGATGAACCTTCCCGGAATGAGAGCGTATGTGATAACAGACGTGCATCTCATCGCCGAGATCCAGAAACAGACAGACTGCTTTTCTTTCTTCCTTTTGGCGTCCAAATTCTCGGCACATTTGAGTGGTATGAGTCCTGTTAGCCAAGCCAAAATATGCAGGAAACCTAGCAACAACAACGAGGCTGGTCCGAATTTGTTTTTAGAAGGCGTGAAAGAAATCTCCATCAATCTACAGCCCGGTCCGCTTCAGGAAGAGCTCTTGGAGGTCATATTTGTGGGCATCAATCGCGCCATCAACGGCATTACAGAGCTTCCAAGCAATACAATCGATCTTTATCAATGGATACAGCATGAGTTATTGCTAGCAAGCACGGATAGCCTCTACCGGAACCATAACCCGTACCGCGACCCCGAGATCGAACAAGCTTTTTGGGATTTCGCCTCTGACACCATGGGTATGATCGGACTTCCTGCATTATTACAGCCAATCTGTTCTCGTCGCGCATACATAGGACGCGAAAGATGCGTCGAGGCTTTCAAGGATTATCTCTCCAATCGCCACTATGAGACAGCGTCATCCCTTGTACAGATGAGAAACGAGACGATGCACCGCTACAAGATCAACTGCGAGGATCAGGCCAGGATCGAAACCATCAACTGCATTGCATTTTTGGACAATACTATTCCTGCTACATTTTGGACTGTCTACAACGCTATATCCAACCCTCATATTCTAGAAAAGGTTCGTGAAGAGCTTGGGGAGTGTACGACTTTGAACGAATTAGGCGAGATTCAAGTCGACATCAAGAAGATGCGCCAGGCCTCGTTCTCGTCAGCCCTCGTCTGCGAGTCGCTAAGACTCGCAAGTCAAGCAGTTGAGGCTCGGGCCGTGACAAGTGACTGCGTTCTGGGTGGACGTTTTCCGCTGCAAAAAGATAGCATAATTTTGATACCCGCTCGCAAAATTCACCTTGACGAGGAGCTCTGGAAGGGCGTTGATCCCACAGTCGTGGAACCTGGCCGCTTCACCAAGCAAAAGGGCAGACAGAACAGAGCTCCTGCAGGATCCTTCCGAGCTTTTGGCGCTGGTCAGTCGCTCTGTCCCGGCCGCCACTTTGCAATCATGGAAGTCTTTTCCGTCTTGTCTTTGCTCTTGCTTTACTTTGACCTAGGGATTGAGGCGAATGACAGCTCTCAAGCTCCATCGAACCCAGAGCCAGACACTTTTGGTTCTAATCTCGGCTTGATGAGGCCAGATAAATCCGTCAAGGTCAAATGCTCGCCCAGGATCATTCTGGCTCAACCAGAAATTGTCTTTGCCTGAAACTTGGTCTTCTGAGAAGAAGTTTGAAAGGGTTTTCCGTTTCGTTCAATGTGTGTTTATGGTATTTGCATATCCCGAAAACATTTGAGATGGCTCGAGCTGAAAACCTGCCTGCTCCTCATCGGATAATTTACACACGATTTGCCACCGGCATCATCAGGCTGAACAGGCAGATTCGCTGCCTCGTAAGCTTCCGAATGAGAGTGACTGGGGCCAAAACCTTTCCAGTGCCTCGTTATGTCCTGATAATCTTTTGACCAATTGATTGACTTGCTCAGCTGTTCTGGGTGGCAGTGCGAGATCGTTCGCTGAGACTAAGCGACACTCTGTCGCTTGGCCGATCAGCCTTGATTCATGCATGACTCGCGCATACCTTACAGGC
Source organism: Erythroxylum mucronatum (assembly GCA_027563825.1). NCBI lineage: Eukaryota > Viridiplantae > Streptophyta > Magnoliopsida > Malpighiales > Erythroxylaceae > Erythroxylum > Erythroxylum mucronatum. The sequence goes on along the minus strand of JAOSBP010202052.1, from coordinate 146,141 downwards.
CTGGCTAATGAAACGCCTCATGATGCAGGCTCTCTGGATCGGATCCTGCGACATGCCTACAGAAGCCCGACGGTGCCTTGTCAGCGCTCCTCTTTGCTACTCCCCAAAAAAGTTGCCCCAGCACCTCCTGCTGGACAATTTGGTTTGGTATACAATACGCAAGAGAAGAGCATTGGAAAATTTCAATCGATACTGAATATCTGTGTCGTCCTGTTGATACAATGCCGTTCCTCACTGCCTTTGCCACTATTCTGATTGGCGCAAGCCTCGCATCATGGTTGCTACTCTCTTCAAGATCAGGAAAGAAGGAGGAGCAAGGACTGAGAGAGCCTGTGCGAGCACCTTCACCGATACCTTTGTTGAGTCCCATCTTTGGACTGCTCCGGAGTAATTGGAAATATCTGGTCGCGGTAAGGTATGTTTGCTGTTTCGCCCCCGAGAAGTGAACAAAGTACTCAGGCTTTGTCAGTCAGCAGGTGGGCGAGCCCATCTTCACTCTCGTAATCCCTGGAAGGAAGATCTATGTCGTCACCCAACCAAAAGTCTTCCACTCGATGGAGAAGCTGTTCCCAGCTATCGACTTTACACCCATTAAGGCTGAGTTTGCTGCTGTGCTGTATGGCCTGAGTTCACAGGCGAATCGAATTCTCAAAATCAACGTCAGTGGCGAAGATGGCGACTGGGGCCTTTTTGTTGACACGCACACTGCCATGTTTAATGCTTTGAAAGCAGGTTCGAAGGATTTGGATGTCCTGAACCATGACATGTGCCAGCAGATGACTATGCTACTGGAAAACGAAGCGCCAATATCATCTCAAAAGAGGTTGCTGACGCTACATGGATGGGTCCAAAATATTATGAGCTCAGTCTCGACTAATATTGTGTATGGTCCCAAAAATCCCTTCCAAGATCCTGCACTTATTCAAGCATTCTGGTGAGCACCGTTCCTACTCTCTCTCTTTCTCTCTCTCTCTCTCTCTCTCTCTCTCTCTCTAATTCAATGCGTAAGGGACTATGAGAGAGGCATTGCACCCCTCCTTATCAGTCCTGTGACGGCATGGTTTGCGCTAAAAGCCCGTCGCGGCCGTGACAAGCTCAAATATGCCTTCGCTCAATACTACAGGACTGGTGGTGCTGAAACTGCCTCTGCTTTCGTCAGAGGTCGGTTCGCGGCAGCCACAAAGAACAAGGTGCCGCTTCTCGATATTGCACGCTTTGAGATAGGCGGTTCGTCGGCTATCCTCCAGAACACTGGCTTTGCCGCCTACTGGACGCTACTTTCTTGGCTGGGCTGTCCAGGACTGGTTGACGAAATTCGCGCTGAGTTGCACGCCAGGGCTGTCACTAGTAATTCTGGTCAAGGGCATGCCGATTTGGTGCTTGACGTGGCTCGTATCATGTCTGAATGCTCATTGACAGTTGCAGCTTGCCGTGAGGCTCTTCGTGCTCATACAGTTGGCAACATTGTTCGTGCTGTAGCCCAGGATACGCCTCTGCTGAATAGGTGGAATCTGGAGAAGGGTGCTATTGTGCAAATGCCAGGCCGTATCATTCATTATGATTCAAGTGTGTGGGGCGACGACGTGCAGAGCTACAACCCTCGCCGCTTCCTGGAAGGCAATCCGGCTCAGCGGCTCAAAAGTCTCCGCGTCTTTGGCACGGGCCGGACTCTATGCCCTGGGCGTCAGCTAGCCATGCACGAGGTGCTTGCTTTTTGCTGTCTTACGGTGCTCCGCTTCGACCTGGTGCCAACAGCAGGTGCCTGGAGCGTGGCAACGACAACGGGTACTGGCGTCACATCGATCCTGGAGCGGCCTGACTGGGACCAGTCCTTTCATCTTACCACGAGGGCTGGATTTGAGGAGGGCTACTCATGGCGGGTGGAGCTGAAAAGGGATGTCACTGGACATGGAAACGGCGGGACGGACGAGACGGTGGAACTGTGAACAGTCTAAGGTTAAAGTTTGCCTTTGATAGCCTTGAGCGTGTAAAGGCGCACGTCTGGCTGCGGAACCTTGAGATTCTTCCGCAGAACAGATGCGTACTTGTATTGGACCATCAACAGTTGGCGGTGCGCCTTGTTCTTGACTACCTTCTGCAGCACACGAATGTGGTTGATAAGCGAGAAGAAGTTGCGTCCACACCAATTTATATCTAACTTCTCACTCCCATTCTTCTACCATCAATCTTTCTTCTTACCTCTACACCTTCGCTTCCTTCGGCCTCAACATACCCCATCCCAAACCCTATGTGACGCTTCTTCAAAGTCTTATTTGCTATCGGATCTGCCCTTAATTCCCGGCTGTGCTACGTATGCAATCTCGCTCCGCGCTTTCTGCCTGGTCTATATCGCCACACTTTTCAAACTGGGCGGACTATACCTCTTCGGCCCGGCTGTGACAATGACTAGATTCTTGGATACCTATCTAGAACCACGCAGCTGTTTATGATCCGCCTTAGACCGTATCTGGACCGTTATGAAGACAGTCGCAATTCCCTTGAGCGGATCTAAGTCTGCATAGAGGTCGATGAGAGTCGGCTTAACTGCACCCGTCATGACTGTCTTCACCCTCTCGTGTACGCGCGTCCTACGCTATAGATACACTACCGGCTTCCTCCTTGCCTGCCTAAGTCGACAGGAAGGCACGTCATACGTACGCAAACCCAGCGGGAGCTGTTCTCTGCGCATAACACAAATGTGGGCTTGACATGGATGCCGCCAACACCACCACTACTGTTGCTGCTGCTGCTACTACGTTATCCATCGTCTCTTGCAGCGCTGTAGCTTGGTCTTTAGCTCGCAGTTTGTGCTGTAGCAATTGCAAACGTCAGGCGAAGCGTAATCAGCCGCATTTACCGTGCGCATTATACAAGAGCTTTCATGTACAAGGCAGACATTGCTTCGATTATCCCCTATAGCTGCGTCTAGCCCTAAAGGCGGCCTAGTATATGCATCGAATGTGACGTATTAGCTTTACGAATCAGACGTACCTACTCAGCACGCGGAACTTTCTGCTGGCTCCCCTTCCACTTCTTCTAATACACATCGTATCAATAATAAGAATGCACAAAATTCATGACAAGTTCTCCTTCTCGCCTTCAAAGAGAAGGCATCATATTCACCCTCTTCGCGCTTATGCCGTCAAAGGAGCCACGAGTGTCAAGACACGTGCTGACTGGCGATGCACACATAAATCATGTACCAGGTTCTACACGCACAAGCATCAACAGAGCTGTTTGCCAAGTAGAGTATTCCCAAAAGCAACCTCATCAACCACAGGCCGCAAACTGATCAGTCATGACGGCCGCTAAACTTTACAGACTATGATATGATTAGACCATAGCGGCATGACGCATACAACATTGAAGCTGTCTTCGCGTCCAAAAACGAACATAAATATGGAGTTGAATTTGATCATCTCTTCTGGTTGACGCCACCAAAGATGTTGCCTGCAAAGTTCCCCTGCCTGAGCTCGCTGCCCATGGCGAAAGTGGATCCGAAGTTATTACTGCCCTGACGGACGGATCCTGGGGCCGCCTGAGTATCTTTCTCGCCAGCTTGGCCCCTAAGCCCAGGAACAACCTTTAAGAGCTCTCTAGCATAGGCTGCTGCAACCGCGGCAGCATATCCCTGCCAGACCTTGTTCTTGTGCGAGTCGCAGTAGTCGCAGATGCCCCGAATAACTAAGCAGCCAGCTTCAGTCATGAGCCCAGCTGCCTCCATCTCGAAACATAGGACGTCTATCTCTTTAGCAAGGCGATCCCGCTCCTGGGCGTCTCGCATGACCTCGTTACCGGACGCTATTAGGCCTTGGTGAACGTGAGGATGGGGATCTCCACCACGCGACTGCTGGGGCTCGAGTAGAGTCACGTCACACCTAGCTTGCTCACACGTTAGACTCCTGTCTCGATGAACATACTCTGAATTGAAGAGCTGGTCCAACTCAGGTCGACGGCTGCCCTGCATCTGCGGATATTTGTCCGTGAGGCTGTTGGCGTATTCAGATAACTTCTCGCCGAGTCTGCTTCCATGAAGTGACTGTGTCTGCAGAGTTGTGACGGCTGTGATGAGAACTTCAGGCGGCCTGGCAAGCTGTGTGTCTCTGATTTCTAGATGATCGTCCTGGATCCTGGTGCCAAAGTCATACTGCACCACACCTCTATACCTTTTCGTTGGCATATTGACGACGACGTCCCCGAGACGAATGTCATGCCTTGTCGGTACCCCTCCACCCACGCCCACCAGCAGAACAAATCTCAGCGACGCGAAGCTGGCCTGCAGCCTCACAAGACAGCGTGCGGCTGCATTGTTGCCAACTTCTGGGAGACACGCCACCACTACATTGTGCACATCGATTCTGCCCAGCAAGTAGGTAGTGTCGTGCCTGCCGAGTGGCAGCTTGTCGTGGGTTTCGTCGAGCAGGGCAGCAGCCTGCTCGCTAGGCAAGGCGCAGATCCAGCCCACTGTATAGTCCGTATGCTTCGTTGTTGACATTCTTACATATAATCTGCTTACAAAGTACTCTTTTTAGGTCTTCTTAAGCGAGAGACATCAAGGTGATGGTCAATTCATACCAGAAGGTGGCCGACCGTAGCATCACCTAAAAGGGGCGGTCAAAGGGCTACATATCGTCCGATTGGGTCAAATACGGCGAGGCTGACTTGCATGTGCAAATGCACCGCCCACGAGAGAAAGAGGAGATGTACATCGACAGTCTCAGCCAATCTCTGCCTTTCCAGAAGGATGATCATCTACCCATTGATTCGGGGGATGTTACTGAGGCTTACACAGCCCCCCTTCCCTCCAAGCGGCCATTTGCATCCAATGGGAGAATTGTCAAGCTTTTCGCCTTCATGGGAGGCGACAATCACAGAAGCCAACAGGGAGGGTGGTTCTTTGCTTGTTCTTTTGAAACAAAGGCACACACATAGAGTATCTTTCCCCCTTGAAGCTTGGTCCAATAGAAGATGACTCAAAAGCACAGGAGAAAAGAAAATCTCCAAGCATACTTGGCTTTCCCTCTTCTTTTGGTTTGGCTGATCGAGATCGAGATATGGATAATATTACATTTCTTGCTCTTCAAACCTAGATATTTGTCCTGCTCCCTCTTGGTGTCTCTCTAACACAAACACGAAAGACACACATATACACATCTACCTCCATACCAGGAACCTTTCCCTCCTTGAGTGTGCCTCCCATCCCATGTACAAGACAAGCAAACAAGCGTACCAAAAAAAAGAAAAAGAAAGCCTTTGATCGTCCTTCCGTCGTGACACAAAGAAAAAGAAAAGTCATGAATCCAAACCATGTACCACACCTGAATTCTACCGTCGTGGCGGTGGCGGCTCTCCGTAGCGATTCTGCCCGTACCTGGACTGGGCCAGCTGCGCCTCACGCTGTCTGTCCCTCTCCTGCTGCTCGTACGATGTCGTGTGCTCGCCATACCTTGCCGGTGGCGGCGCAGGAGCCCCATATTGAGCTTGTTGCTGCTGCTGCTGTTGTTGACCCTGTTGATACCCGCCGCTTGAACTGTACATGTGTGCTTGGTGGTTGGACGGTGTTCCATATCTGTTCGGCGGCGGCACAGACGAGGCAGCTGGTGCAGGCGGTGGGGGCGCATAACTCGACGCATAACTTGGCTGAGGCGTCTCCGAAGCCGAATGCGGTGCTCCATACTGTGATCGCTCGGCATACTGGCTGCCACGGTCTGGTGGGCCATACTGAGACATCGAAGGCCCGTATGCTGATGCTGGCTGTCGCGAGTAGGACGAGTCACGGGAGTGGCCTGGGCCTGGAGTGGGAGTGCCTGAGCCTGAGCTGAAGCCATACCGCTGCGGTGGCGGCGACGGGTGCATGCTGTGGCCCTGCATGTTCTGAGCTGGGGGCGCGGTACTGGTGCGGCCGAGCAGACCAGCTGGCTCGGGGGCACGACTATACGCCGAAGAGGGTGTCGCTGAGGGGTACTGCGAGTGCGCCTGCATCGGATGCCAGTCTTGACGCCTGTCAGGCTCCCGCGGCGGCTCCCTGCTCATCTGGTGTGGCGACGAGTGGGCGCCATGGCCCAGAGGAGGAGGTGGCTGGTATGAGCCTGAAGCTGGTCTGCCCATGTCTCCGTACAGGTCACGCCTCTCGGTGACTGAAGGCGGCCGTGAAGGAGCATACTGAGGTGGTGTCCGCGTGCGCGTCACGTTGCTGCTGGGAGTTGCATGTGAACGTGCTGGCTTGGGGTCTTCTGGCTCTGGGTTGAGCATGGAGAATATGCTCGACTTCTTCGGCTCTGCACGCGGTGGAGCTGGCGTGACAGGCTGCTGTTGTTTGGGCTGAGCTGGAGGAGGCGGAGGAGGCGCTCGTGCATTGACGGGCGTGGAACCATGCGCGGCCATCTGCTGATGCTGCTGCTGTTGTTGCTGGTGGTGGGCCGCGCTCCTGGTATCTTCCTCTCCTCCTCGACTACTAACCTGGCGCATGTGATCATATTGGCCGAGACTCGAGAGTGACCTTGGTGGCGGCGCTCGCTCTGTGCCGTACGGTCCAGCCATGGAACCATCTCTAGCGCCGGCCTCTGGGCCTGTCGTTGGTGGCACCTCATACCTAGAATCGACATGAGGTCGTGCTTGTGCCACCAATGGTGTCTGACTAGGTGAGAATGTCGAAGTTGCCGGTGGGTATCCACGTTGCACAGTATCGCGATGGAATGCCGACAGCCCAGGCTGTGTGACTGGCCCACGTTCCGCTGGGGGCGGCCCGTAAGGCTCTCGAGCAGAATGCATAGGAGCCTCTCGAGCAGGATGTATAGGAGTTTCTCTCGCTGGCCCCCTGTCGGTCCACGACGACCGCTCCAGAGGTGGCCCGTACTGTTGCCGTGGGGCCTGTCGCAGATGAGCAGGCGACTCTCCAGGAGGCGGTGGTGGTGCACCTGTCATGTGGCCTGCATGATTGTAGTACTCTGGATTCTTGCGGGAGGGGATGTTGAGAAAGCGCGTCCTGCCTTCGGAGCTGATCCTGCTCCGTTCCTCATCCGTGAGTCGCATGGGCTCCTCAAAAGAGCCATCAGCATGCTTGATAGCTGTGGGAGGCGGCACCCGCTGGTGCCTTGCAGCATCCTCGATTGATGTCGGCCTTCCCTGGTTGGCCCAGTTCATGGCGTGCGACGGCTGCACGGCCACCTTGGTCCCCTGAACCCAGTCCACGGGACCCGTCTCGCTCCGGTGGCCTCCACTCACCTGGCGGGAATGTGTGCGAGCTGGCAGCATGTCAGGCTGCAAGCCACGCGCTGGAGCACGTGGGCTGGCATCCCAAGCCGCATAGCGACCCTGCAGCTCTGACGTCGGCCGCGGCTGAGGAGGTGGGACAACGGAGGGCTTGTCGTCGACAATCTCAATCACATTGTCAGGATTGGGAGCCAAGCTTCGCGGCGGCCCACCTGTGTGGGGAACTGTATCAAGGTGGTGCCTCTGTGGCGGTGCGGCACTGGCTGGTGGGAGATCCGCGTAGGATGTGCCCGGCTCTGCAAAGGCACTGGTCGAAGGCGCTGCAGCAGCGCCTGACGATGCGGCAACCGATGCCGACGATGCTGCTGCTGCAGCAGAAGCGGCCGCATTTCTCTTTGCGTCGGCAGCAGCGGCCATTTCTCCAAGATCAGTCTTGCCTCCAGAGACCAGACGTCCATAGTAGTTCTTGCACTGTAGAGACCAAAAGTCAGAAAGAGATATGGATCAAGTCAAGCAAAGAAATCTTACCATTGTCGCAGATTTGCCGCCGCCCATGTGCAGTGAGATTGCATGCCAGTCGGTGCCAAAGCGCTTGACGAGCTCCGGGAAGCTGTTGGTCTCATGCACGGCCCAGTAGCTCGAGGGGGCACCCTTGGTTGTCGACTGGCTCGGTGGTCGACCGCTCTCGTGTACGCCTGGCACGTTTGATGGCTGCGAAAAGTGTAGGTCTTGCACGGTACCCTGCGACAGATCGCCCAGGCGGGAGTGTGGCAGTAGGGAGCGGGTAGTCTCTGTATGGGACATGCCGTGCACGGTTCTCGCAAAGTACTCGTCTCTGGCGGAGGCGTCGGCGTACGCAGCACCTGATGCTCGAGAATCTGGCACAGTAGATAAAGGAGCGCCGGTAGCACCAGCAGATTCTGGTGGTATCTCGGCCTTTTGCGGTGACGCTGAGCGCTTGGCCGTGACCTGAGGTACCCGGCCGCGCCGTTGGGTGTTGCCTCGTGCGCCAACCTTAGTCTTGCGAGACACTTTTTCGCTGCTTGCCTCTGAGGACACGACAGGCCTGCCAGGCTTCTTTCCTGGCGTCTGGGTCTGATCGTCAGTCTTACTGTCTCCGAAGCTTGGTGCAGCGGCACGACGCGGACGGCCTCGCTCCGTGACAGAGACGAGCGGCACGTTGGCCTCGTCGCCGCCGTACAGGTCTGGCTCGGCGCCACCCAGGTTGGAGATGAGGGCGTTGGTCTTGCCCTTCCCGCCGGCCCTGGCACTGCGCACGCCCCTCTTGCCCTTGCCCTTGATGGGCCGCTGCTTGAACTCCTTGTTCCACTTGGTGGCGTAGTAGTGGTTGATGCAGTCCTTGTAGTCGCGGCCCTCGAGGCCCTGGGTCAGCTTGCCCCACTTCTTGGGGTACTCTCTGAAGTTTTCCACCATGGTGCGGTGCTCGTCGTCGGTGAAGGTGTCTGGTGGAGGGCGCAGCTGGAAGAAGAAGATGGCCTCATCCGGGTCGCGCAGACAGCTGGTGTCTTTGAATAGGCGCAAGCGAGCTTCTGCGTCGGTCAGCATATCTGGAATCTCGGCTTCCCTGCTGTAGTCAGGGCCAAGGGCCTCGAGTGCATCCTTCCTCCGCGTGGCCTCCTCCTCTTCTTGAGAGCGCTTCGACTCTTCCATGGCCTTCTGAAAGGCGTATTCGGAGTGGAAGGCTCTTGCGCGTCTAGAGCCTTCCACTGGAGCAGGAACCGCAGGCACCGGGTCGGGAACTTCTGGAGCCAAGGCTCTCTCTGCGGAAAGTTGCCTTTCTTTCTCCTCTTTCTCCTGAGCAGCCCTTTCGTCGAGCTCCTTGATGTTGATCTTCCACGCGCGATACAGGCAGGCATATTCGTGCGAGATATCCTCCTCTGTCGTCAGTTGAGAATCGAGATCGTCCAGCATGCGAAGCTTTGCAATTCCCTTCAGCGTCTCGTAACGCGCAATATTATCCTGGTACGTCTCAAGCTCGGAAAGCGGCGTCAGAGGCTCACGGTTAAGGAACGGCAAGTTGAGAAGCTCTGGAGTCCGAATGGGCGGAGGAGACTGTGAGGGTGGGCTGTCGTAGGCAAGTGAGGGGCTTCTGAACTTGTCTCCGGACGCGGCCATGGGTGTTTCTACTGGCAGGCTGGACTCGGCCCTGTCTTCAGTCTTTGGAGTCTGCATGCCATTGAATGACTTAACGGCAGCGGGTCTTTCGACCGAGTCTTTGTTGCGCAGAGCCAGTAATAGTTGGAGCTCTTGCTGCACCAGAGCACCCAGCAAGCCGAGCTCCTCCAGAGGGGATGCTCCACGGAGGTGGCGTGACATGAGATCATGCTTCTTGGCCTCGAGCAGGGCCTTCTTCTTCTCAAATCTTGCTTCGTTGCCGTCAAAGTCAGTTTCGTCCAGATCCATCAGGTCATCCTCATCTACAGCGTTGTCGTCGGGCTCTTCGGCGAGAATCTCTTGCTTGGCCGGCACGTCAAGATTACGCGTGCGCTGTGCATCTGGAGAGGCGCTGGAACGGGGAAATTTGACCGGGGCGTCGGCAAAGTAGCTGTCCCTCAGCTCGCCGTTGGTGCTCCGCTTTGCTGGAATGACGGGCGTGGGTTGAGGGGACATTTGGGGAATCGGTGGGCGGCCACCTTGCCAGGACATGGATGGGCGAGCACCCATGCTTCGCGGACCCGTCGGTATGGAACCCGCTGGCAGTGGGCCATTTGGCATGGACGAACGTGGACCAGATGGAGGAACAGGATAGGCTGGAGAGACAGGAGGGCTCCTTGCTGAGTGGCTCATAGGGGCCACCATACCATCCTGCCTCATGCTAGGCCTGCGGGCAGGAAGTGTAGCGTTTCTTGGGCCACTTGGCGGAGATTTTGCCAATACGGGGGAGGCTTGGAGTTGAGAGCTTGGACCTTTGGGCGCACCAGGGACTGGAGAAGTCTGCATGGCAACTTGACTGGGGGCATCCTTGGATGAAGCATTGCTGAGCATGCGATCAGCTCGTGGCGCGTGGGGAGGTAGCTTTGCCTGCTGGTCTGACCTTGGCAGAATCGGCGACGTCTTGAGCATCTGGGCTGGGGCTTTGGGTGGTTCCGCAGGGGGCTTCTTGACACTCCAGCCTTCGTTCATTGGGGCGTTTGGGACAGAGACAGAGCCAAAGGCAGGGACTTCGGGGGCCCTGGGAGGGGAGGCAGGGCGACTGCTCTGGCCTCCGCCGCCACGGGATGCTTCGCTCCTCCAGACATTGCTTCCCGGCTGTCTTGTTGGGTCAGAAGCGTTGGAGATTGAAGTACGCTTCAGAGAGGATAGCATCGACGGTGGGGCAGACGGAAGACTCGAACGTCGTGCAGGTGCCTCTTCAGGAGGCAAAGGGCCATCCCTGAAGCGCTCTGTGTCTCTGGCACGGTCATCGCGTGGTTGGCGGGGCCAAGCGTCGTCTCGACGGGCGGCAGGGCGTTCGTCGACATCGCGGCGTCGGTCTCGTGGGGAGCGACTCCGTTGAGAGAAGACATCTCGTTCGTCGGCATAGCCTCGTCCTCTGCCGCGAGTACCGTCCCAGTCTCCTCGTCCCCTGCCACGACCTACGCCTCGGCCAAAGCCACGGGGAGCGGCAGGAGGGCCGGAGGCAGAGAAGGCAGATGCTGGGGGAGGCCTGTCTGGAGAAGCCCTTCGCGTTCTGTTGAAATCACTGTCTCGCCAGTCCGAGTCTCGAAAGTCTCGAAAGTCGCGCCCCCGGGGGGGACTACGCGGTCTGGCTTGGTCCGAGGCGCGCCAAGACCTGTCGCTCTCTATGGCAGACCTGGGAGGCGAGTCTCTTCGATCCCTGGCTGGCGGATCGCGGTCGCGGTAGTCTGCGCGATAGTCGCCGCGGGAAGAGAACCCTCGACCTCTGGATGCATACGGCGGCAGCGGCGGCCCACTCGTCCTGGCCGTGTCGTCGAAGCTTCTAGGCGGTGGTTGGCCTTCTCGATTCTGGCCGAAGGCAGCTTGCCGGCTGGGGTGGACAGACGGGCCTGCAGCCTGAGCAGAAGCGAAGCGATCATTCTGTCGAGGGGGCGACCGGTCGCGACTGGGCCCGTTGCTGTAGGATGGCCGAGCTCTAGACATTAGAGTAAAAATCCTCGCGGGAAGAATGTCACGTGACCGAGGCTTAAATCAGGTGCAGCCGTTTGTTGTCGCAACATTGCATGCTGGGGGAACTGGCTCTTTGAATTCGGAAACGATTTGGATGAGTCTCTGGGCCGAAACAGGTACGGCGACGGATTCTTCTTGTCGCCCTTGCTTCCTGCTTTCTGATGCTGCCTTCTCTTTTTGTGGGGGGGGGGTCCCCAAACTGGTGAGGAGCTGCCTAGCTCTGCGGATTGACAGTCGCCAGAGCCACCACCTTGACTCTGAGAATCCTACAAGAGAGACAGAGAGGTGACAAGGCACAAAATGGCGACAGGCTGTTGCACAGGCCGTGGCGAGCGCAACTTGGCGAGCACAAGTTTGGTGGAAGGGGCCGAAGCCGAGACTGCAGGGCACTATTCCAACGCAGGTGGCTGTGCACGGGCGACAAACGCAGCGACAGGAGGTGAAGAAATTGCGACGTCGACAGCAGGTTGTCGCATGCGCACAACAAAGACAAAGTCTTGATGCAGAGAGGGCGAAAGAGCGGGTAAAGGAAGGGAAAGAGAATGAGACTCGCACACATCTGGCGCCAGGTTTGGGGATTGGCAGCTTGGCGATCGACGGCATCAGCATCAGCCCTAAGCGCCAGCCGCAGCGACCAAGTTAGCCGCGGAGGGCTTGTCTGGACTTTGGGTCTGGTTGTCTGTGGGATAACATTTGTCATTTTGTTTGGTGCTGGCAACAGTAGATCACTGGAAGTGGATAACAGCCCCCCCTTCTTTTGATTAACAGCCTTCACAAGCAACTCCCATACAGGAAGCTTATTCCCGAAGGCCTCTGTGCTGGGCAAACATGTGCTGACGCCTACCCAATAATAGTACCATTATTAGTGACCTCTATAACGATTGTGCCACCTGCCTCCCGCTCGACAGCATAGGAATTGAGTTTGCCGACGATTTTGCCCTCCCTGATACACGTCTCTTGTCATTTAAAGGATTGGAAACATGCTGTTTGATTATTTCTTGCAAAACCTGCCTATACTGGCGGCTTAGTCAAATTGGCCACTGATGTTCTCCTCCATTGGGGGGGGGGTTCCTGGCCCACTCTGGCGCCCCTTTACGGTGTGTGACCGAGCTCCCTGTCCAAATGCACAGATGAGTTATCACGCAGTTTTGAGAGCATCCTCTTGGGAGCATCTTCTTTAGTGCATCCTCCCCGCCCTGAAACAAGAGAAAGGAAAAAAGCCCCGAAACCCAGAGAGCCACGCGGACCGGCAAAGTCAGCAGCGCAAAAGCGCAAAAACTGGTGCGGCAAGGGGCGGCAACACGGCGGCGGCGGCAAAGGAACGCCCCAGCAGAAAGGCTGCCCTTCCCCAAAAAAAATTTAAAGGGCGGCGACCCAAGGGCCCGGCCTTGCATTTGCATGACACGGCACGGCCGCTTTTCCCCTCTTTTCGTTTTTCTTATTCCTTGGGGCGCCATTCCCCTCCGGGTTCGGCTCTTGGCCTGCACACATTAGGCCGTTTTTTTCTCTCAGGAGCTTGGCACTGGAGATTGATTTGATAATCCCGCGCCTGTGACTGCGTGCACCAGTTGTCTACTGAAGAAAATTCTCTTTTGTCCAATCTTTATATTAATTTAATTGAAAAATAGATTCTTCACTTTAATAGTATCTTGAAACAATATCGACCTTGAAAAATTGGGCATTTTGCTGACATCTGCAAATCCTTTGGTGTGCAATACAATTTAGCTATAGCATCTGCCAACACAAAAAATCCACATTAGTCTGTCCATGACTAGACAGCAACCAAATGGCGGCAGAATCTCAAGAGGCCAAGAGCGTGCCTAATGCAGCTGCGTCGGCCGTGCTGAAGCCCTCGACTGGCGTGCCCGCGTCTGCCGTTGAGATTCAAGGCCTCGACTATAACAAGTTTCAGCCTGACCAAACAACCTTGAAGACGCTGATCGAGTCGCTGGCGACCACAGGCTTCCAGGCGACAGCATTGGCTGAAGCGGTGCGCATCATTGACCGAATGATACAATGGCGCGACCCGGCCGATCCAACATCTCGTACAACTATTTTCCTTGGATACACGTCCAACCTGGTATCGTCAGGCCTGCGAGAGGTGATACGATACCTGGTCGAACATCGACACGTGTCATGCATTGTGACAACGGCGGGAGGGGTCGAAGAGGACCTCATCAAGTGTCTGGGCCCCACGTACCTGGGTGACTTTGCCGCAGCGGGAGCCACGCTTCGAGAGCAGGGCATCAACCGCATTGGCAATCTGTTTGTGCCAAACGACAACTACTGCAAGTTTGAGGACTGGATCGTGCCCATCTTTGACCGTATGCTGGCGGAGCAAGACGAGAAGCGGGCGGCGTCGCGGCAGGCTAACGCAAAGCTGCCCAATGGGGGTGCTGGCAGCGACCCAAACTACGAAGAAGACTTCCACTGGACTCCAAGTAAGATTATTGCACGCCTGGGCCAAGAGCTGAACGATGAACGAAGCATCTACACCTGGGCTGCGCGCAATGACATTCCCGTCTTCTGCCCTGCCCTGACGGACGGAAGCTTGGGCGACATGCTCTTCTTCCACTCGTATCGTAGCTCGCCACGTCGGCTGCATGTCGACATCAACGAAGACATTCGCCGCATTAATGACATTGCCCTCAAGGCGGCCAACTCGGGCATCATCATTTTAGGTGGAGGCATCGTCAAGCATCATATTGCAAATGCGAACCTCATGCGCAATGGTGCTGAGCATGCCGTCTTCATCAACACGGCCAATGAATTTGACGGTAGCGATGCGGGGGCACGCCCAGACGAGGCTGTGAGCTGGGGCAAAGTCAAAGGAGCGGCTGACGGTGGTGAAAATGTAAAGGTGTATGCCGAAGCCACAGTCGTCTGGCCACTGATTGTTGGGGCAACGTTCAAACGAGAAGACATGGAACGCAACGGCAGATGCTGGCGGGACCAAGCCAGCCAGGCAGATACCAAGCCTGATGAGACCACCGAGAGAAATTGGAGGGGCCCTGTCAAGTGCTGATTACTGCCAAGCGGGCGACATGACGTATCATGAAACAGTCATCTAATGTAAATTAAGAATAAAAGGATGCATAAAGGTCATAATTCGCGAGGCTAGCACTCGTCCTCTGTCTCGTCCTCGTCGCTTTCCACATCATGTCCTGCACCATATAGCACCTCGCAGACGCCTCCAATGGGTATATCGAGCACTCCGTCAGTGCCCTCATTCCACACACGTTTCCAATCCAGCTTCTGTTCTGCTTGCTTGTTGACTTCATATCTTTGCTTCTTCTGCTTGGAGCTCTGCCGCCGTCCCTCTTGTTGTCCCTGTCCGGCCCTGTTCAGCTTGCTCCCTTCGTTGCGAATAATCTGACCTGTAGCGTCTACTGCGGCTACATTGCTGGCGTCGTCGACGAGGCACTCTAGATTGCTCATGTCAAGTGTAAGATGGCCCGTGTTGTACCCCGCCAATGCCACATATATCCATACCAGACTCATGACGATCCAGCTGGGTATGGCAAGCGACCACCATCTGTCAGGATAGTAATAGATGCCAATCTTGTGCAGAAAGGGAGTGGGCAGGTAGCTCCACAATACGTATACCAGGAATGCCAACGACGAACCTAGGTAGACAACGAAGCCGTAGTATTCATAAGTTGGCACCTTGGGCGACGCCCTGGGCACTGTTTTGGCATTGCGCGCAGAAGCCTGGATGGCTGCAGCAGTCGATGGTCTCGTCCCTCCAAGATTGACAGCTTCAGTATCAGACGAATCTGGCGTCGTTGGTCGGGAAGTGTGGGCGCTAAAGGGCGGTCGTAGCAGCGACGTCAGAGACGGTGACGGTGGCAGAGGTGTAGGCGGGCGATTGTAGAAAGGCGGCGCAAAGGTCTTGGGACTCAAATGTGACTGCGGCTGTTTGGATGTGGGCGTTGTCTTTGCATGCTTTGGCCAAGAGTCTTGTCTAGCATTTTTCGTAGAGCCTGCTTCGCTGGTGTTTTCGCCTGAAGCAGTAGACTCGCTGACTTCTGCATCTTCCAAAGAGTGAGCGCCAATTTCTCTTATACCCCTGCTTTGTGGCGGCATCTCGTATCATTCGCTTCTACTACGACAGCTATCTCCACATTTATCTGAAGCAAGTACGAAGTAGAGAGGGGGGAGGCTCAGCACATGCAAGGTGTGCCTTGCCAGATCTGGACCCCCTCTAACCCCAAAGCGGGAATACGTCAACACCACTCGCAATCTCGATCGTGATGGCATGGAATTCCCATGATGACAACTCACAATTCCCATCCGACCCCTTTTGAGCATGAGGCTGACGTTGCTTGTGGCATCCACGCAAGAGCATGGCAGAACCACTTGGTCGATCAAATGGCACAGCCCACTGAGGCGCAGAGATCGATCGAGCTGCGAGGCACATCTTTTCGGTTGACGGCTCGCTTTGAGCCCCCTTTTGGTGTAATTGTTGTCTATAGTCCCCCAAATGCTTAAGTCTTGCATGTTAGACTCTTGCTGCATTCTGCATTGCAACAGCTAGCTCCTGCAAATCATTCCAAGCTCGTCATATCCTGACCAAGTCTTGAGGAAGGTGCGTCATGAATTCTCCACAGGACCCAAGTGCTGTGTTTGGAGGATAAAAAAGGAATGACCTGCATCTACTTCTCGCTGGACTTCTTTCGAGTAACAATCAAAGTCTCTTAAAACAAAATCCACTATTGTCCCTTTTCTCCCACGAAAAACTCCAATTTGTACCCAACACAATGAGTCCATCAAACAAAACCGCCGGTGGAGTCATGGATAACGTCAAGGCCACAGTCAACAAGGTCGTCAACAAAGCCGGGCACCACGACACTAGTGTCCATGAGACTGTCAACCCTGCCGTTGTCCACGAGGATGTGCAGCCCACCCACCACGAGAATGTGACGACGGCCATCGACAGGGAGGTCCACCAGGACCACCACCACACCACAGTGCAGCCTGTTCAAGACCGTCAGGTCCTTCCAGAGCAGCACCGTCACAATGTCGTTCCCACCGAGCACCGTCACGTCGAGCACTCCAACGCCAAGGACACCGAGGCTCGCCTTGCCAGTGAGGCCGCCAAGTACAAGGACGAGCAGTACGTACAAGACACCAAGCAAACCCACACCGTGGCTCCCACAGTTGCTGGCGAACACGTCCATCACCACGTTCATGAGCACGTGCAGCCCGTCATCGAGCGCGAGACCGTCCAGCCCGAAGTTGTCCACACCACCGTTCCCGTCCACGAGACGCATCACAATGCCACCAAGCACCACTCGAGTACTGTTGCTCCAGCCATGACCATGGATGAATTCCAGAAGAAAGGCGGCGTGCTCAACGGACAGGCTGAGCGTTCGCACACTCTTCAAGGCGAACCTACTCACCTCGCCGGCGTCGGCACCAAGTGATTCGTCTCTTCTTTTTCTCCGGGGAACAGCGTCTTACTCAATAAAAGATAGAGACGGCATGTCCATAATCATGAAGCATGACTAATGAATATCTCCCTCTCATATTTACGCATCTTTTGACTTGACCAAGTCTTGCCGTTGCCAGTAGTGCCGTGGACCTACGTGAGCGAAAAGTAAGAATCACCTTTGCCCTTGCAGCCACGTCAGCATGCCCACCCCAAGCCGTGTTACTTGTTCGTAGGCAACCTCAAAGCCCTCACTGCCGCCGTAGTAGGGGTCATCAATCTCCTCGCCGCGCTTGCCCCGCCCGCCAAACTCGGGGCAGCCGTACAGCATCACGCGGCCCTTTGTGTCGTCATGCAGCTTGCCGTTCTTCACCAGGCGCGCCCTCAGCTCCTGCAGGTCGGCCACGTTGTCACGGTCCATGCCCACCAGCAGATCAAACTCGGCAAAGTCGCTGTCGCGCACACGCCGCGCAGAGTGCTTGTAGTCGCCTATGCCCCTGCTCCTCAGCACGGTGGTGGTGCGGCTGTCTGGCGGTGCGCCCGCGTGGTACGCGCCCGTGCCGGCCGAGTCGACGCGATCCACAAGAGCATTGATCTGAGACGAAGATTTCTTCAGGTGATTCAGAAACGCGCCCTCGGCCATTGTGGAGCGGCAGATGTTGCCGAGGCAGACAAAAAGGATAGAGACTGGCGGCGTGGGTGGAGGCGGCGACGATGCTTGGGCAGACATGATGCGAGAGGAATTGATTTTAACTTTATGTTTATGAGAAACTGTGAGAAATTGTATTATGCTAGACACAGCAAGATTCAACGCTGAATGATTTAATTGAAAAAGTTGGGGTTGAGAAAGCAATATCAAGAAAAACAAAAGCTGGCCTATAAATTTCGAGGTGGGGTACAAGGTGCGCCGACGTTTGGCGGAAGAGCCTCATACGTGTCTGGGACATATTAAGGTTTCTATACATAGGGAACGTCAAAGCTAATGACCAAGAAACTGGAAATGTATTTTGTTTTGAAATCTGACAGCTACATGGTTCAATACGCCTCCTCGCGCTCCTCGCCAACCGTCTGCAGCACGTTGTTCTGCCGCTTACCCGCAACGTAGTCCACAGGTCCCCGGTAATGCTTGCGTCCGTAGAGGTAATAGTAGCTAGCAGAAAGCAGCACGACGCCAAAGAAGAGCACAACCACCCAGTTCATTGTGTCCTTCTGGACGGGCACCTCCACCGGGAAGAAGCAGAAGATAAACACAAGGCTGCTCCACAGCACAGCAAAAACATTGATGGGCATACCCCAGCGACCCAGAGACCATCGTGCATGTGGCAGCGATTCACGTCGAAGGCGTGCCGTGATCAGACAGCCAATGGAGAAGAAGTAGGTCGACAGATATCCGCAAGACGACAAGCCAATGATGATGTTGAAGGCAAAGTTCGAGCCAAGATTGATGAGGCACAGCACCGTATTAATGACAATGGCCACGATGATAGAGTTGAGCGGCACGTTCCACTTGGAGTCGATCTTGCTAAGCCAGGTGGAGAAGGGTAACCCGCGGTCGCGTGCAAAGGCCCACATCTGCCGGCTTTCTGTCGTGGTACACGTCGTGTTGCCCACAACCAGCAGGACCAGCAAAACCACAGTCATGGCGGTGGCGACATTCGCGGAGCCCGTGTTAGAAAAGGCCGACAGGAAGGGCGATCCGGTATCAATGGCATCCTGAAGATTCCCCATACAGAAAAGCATGGTAATGAGCATGACAAAGCCCATTGCGCTGTTCAGGACGTAACCCCATACAATGGCTCGTGGAATTGTGACACTGGCATCCTCAACCTCTTCGGAAAGATGCACAGGGGAGTCAGCACCAGCAAGAGTGTAAAAGGTCGAGACCTGACCGACGAGCATGGCCAAGCCTGTGTTGCTCCAGCCTCCGCTATTCACCACCTCTCCAAACACTTCATGCGGCGAGTTCTTGGGCGCCATTACCCATAGGGGAATGATGATGATGAGAAAGCCGAGAAAGTGCAGCACAAAGGTCATGGACTCGAGCATGGGAAGCCACCTGCGCCAGAAAGTGTTGAATGGAATGGTGGTCAAGCCGAGGGCAATCATGAGCAAGGACGCCTGGTATGGCTCGAAGGCAAAATCTGGCTTCCTGTAGATGATGAGCGCCTCAATACAAGAAATGGACGGATAGAGGCCGCCGGCAAGAGCTGGCTGCCATGCGAGTGTGCTTGTCCAGCCAGTGACATAGCTGAAGAACTTTTGGTATCGTGGAGGCGCAAACTCCGAAACCCCTTTTTACGACGTGTGGTCAGCAAACTTTTCACAATCTCTGTCAATCTGGACTTACAGTGATACTGCCCACCCGCAGTGGGTGCCATGCTGGACATCTCTGCTAGAGACAAGCAGACGCTCAAAGAGCCGACAAAGGTCCAGATGTACTGGGCGAACAAGCCAGCGTATCCTCCATCAATCAAGGCTGATCCAGTGGAGATGAGCACAAATTCCCACGTCGCCGTAAATATGGTAGCAAAAGCAATGGTGGACAAGAGGCGGAAGTTTCGTGGGTATAGTTGCTTCTTGCCCATCCTCAGCATGTCCTGCGCATCCTGGTGTGAGCGATTTGCGCCCTTTGTGGCCCTGTCCATTGCCGCGAGCGTGGCATCAGTGACCACCATGCCGCCTTTAACCTCGTGGGCCGTGACATCGGCGACAGACTTCTCGGGCGCGTATGACTCCATGCTGAATTTCGCTGCAGAGGAGAGCAAGAAGTTGCGTTCGATAAAGGACGGGAGCGACGACCTCTATCTATTATTTGCACGTCGACGGCATTAGAGCGCCACCAGGTGGCCTAGATCTGCACGTCGCACCACTAAGCTCGACTATTCGCGCTATTCGGCATATGATGGCCTTGCCTCAAACAGTTAACGGTTGGCTGCAGCGTCTCGGCTCCTGCAAAACCTGGCGCCAATTGCTCGATAAGCCGCATCGGCAAGGGTCATGGGAGTACCACGGTCTGCATCTCTTGGGGCTTGTCGCCTGCTTCCAATGTGCTCATTATGCACATAATCCGCGCGCTCTGGACCCGATTGGAGCTGGTCTATCCCCAACGCCATGGTGGCTGCCCCGACAGATGAATCGCCTTGTGGGGCCTAATGATTCGGCTGCTGGTGGATTATTGGTTGTATCTTGACACTAATGCGCTCCGCCGTTGTGATGGGAGCAAAGAGGTTAATGCTCCGGTCACTTCTGACTCGACGCGTGTCCGACTTTCTATGGAATGCGGGCGCACATGTGATGGCTTGATATTGCCGCAGAGTTGCCTTGATCATGTTGGAGTTCCCTATCACCAAGCAAGAGGCAAACCTGATGCTGAGCAAAGGAAGAAGAAGAAGATAGCGGAGCCAAGCAGCCTAATATTGGTCAACCATTTCCCGCCGCGCCACCATGGATCAGTCACATCTCACACCAATCTTACCCTCACTTCACGTCAATTCTGCGAAACGCTTGGCTATTATGAGTTGCCCCTATACCTGTAAAGTGGCAACTCGAGCAATTCAGATGTCAATGCCATCAGACGAAGAATCTTTGGCTTCCGCTCAGACGTTGCCATGGCATCTGCAGTAACCAAAGCTTCGACCCGGCTGACGCCATGATGAAGAAAGTCGCTGCAAGAATGATCTCACGTTCGTCTTTACTCTAGATTGTCTGCTTGCTTTGAGGTTACAAGTATGATGGCTTCTCTCACCATCGCCTTCTTCTTATTGACCATCTCTCACTCAATCTCACAAAGTCAGGGAACTCTCCTTGTCTCTCACTCTCACAGAATCAGCCACATCTCTTCTCGTTCCAGTCTCCAATATCATCTCCAAAAATGGCATCGCTCAATAAGAAAATTACCATGGACAAGTCTGGCTTCGCTGAATACATGGACCAGCTCAAGGCCACAAAGCAGCGGCCTACAGCAGACAACAGCATCGCGTGGGAGAGCCTTGCAAAACTCCTCAAGGCCTGCAACCTCAAATCTCGCTGTTCGTTTCAGGAGGATGCGACGGCGGCGTCGTCGTTGTCGTTTTCGTCATCGATCTCCTCAACAGCATGGTCTGAGACCACTGCAGAGGGAGTATCAGAGCATCAGAAAAGCGCAGGTCAAGAGTTGCAGCATGGAAACGAGATGGATATCTGTACTGAAGAAACAAGCATTTGCAGCGGTGACACGATAGACGCGTGCATCGAAATCCCTCATAGCTGGATGATGTAAGCATCTTCAGGCTCCTAGCCAATACTCTTTGTACAGATGCTGTTTGATTCTGTCCAGCAAGAGTCGCTTTTTGTTCAAGTTCCATCAAGCCACTGCCTATGCAACTTCGGGACGCAACTAAGAGGCTACTGCCGTGTCCATTATACTCTGTTCAGTCAATTGCCCTGTCCAGGCAACCTTAGCGCGTAATGCCAGAGGCACTGTCGGGTCCAGCAGGTCCTGTTCCCATTTTGCTCCGTTGCAGCCAGTCCCGGCGTCGCCTGACCAGGGATCCTGTCGGCAGCGGGTGCCACTGTTGCTCTAGCATGGTTGCTGGTCTCCAGAGGCTGAAATATCATTGCTGCTGGCAGTAAATTCCTCAAAGCTTTGAGACCAAGTTCATACTCTGTTGAGCTTTCCTCACGGCATCCCATACTTCTAGGCCCCCTTGGAAATATGGGTCTTTCTCAATCTTGGTTTCCCCCTTGCTCGTCAGCAGTCTCCATGACTTGGCTCCAGAGCATCCCCATCGAACATCATCTTCTCCATGAACATATTTTGACAAAGCGTCCACCCACGACCGGGCAATATCCTTTTCTGCAGTCGTCAGACCTTTCCCTACTCCACCGCCCCAGAACCAAACAGAGACCATGTCTGTGCCGTGGGTGACGCCCCAAGCGACTGGAAAATTCTTTTCGCAGTTCTTGCTGCGGTACTCGATCCTCCAGCGACGCACAAGTGGGCCGGCGCCGCCTTGTTCAAGAGCGTTGAGGTAGCCTCGCGACAAGGCATAGACCTGCATATCGGCATAAATCCTGCCAAATGCGTCCCTTTGCCAATTCTTGCACATTTCCCCAAAGCGGGATGGCAGCTGACCGGCTGGTGCCCATATAGCCATGACTTTATCCACTACTGCCTCTGGGTAGTCTGCGCACAATCTGTCCTTCAAGCCCTGTATTGTGTCCTTCAGCGGTGGACGCCAACTGGCATAGACACTGTGCTCATCGCAGACCTCTCCTGTAAGTATCTGCACGTTTCGTTGGCGCATTCTTCTCGCAAAGTCGCCCGACCCGAGATCCTCGAATAGTGACGCACGCACAAAGTGGTTGTCTGTAACAGCGCGGAACTCGTGCTCTCGGGGCATTTTCTCCTGCGCGCTGGCACGGATCAAGTCCACCGTCGATGTCTCGCGCAATAGAGCCAGTTTCTCTGCAGCTGATAGTGAAGCAGGAATATTCAGGTTCTCGCAGAGCCTGTTGAACTGCCTCTGTGCTTCTTGAACCGTCTTGGGCTGCATGCCACTTCCATTGCTTGCCATGAATACCCTCTTAATAATTTGCTGTGATGGCGGCTGGTACAGATCATAGGCCAGCTGATGAAAGGTCGAATGTGCGCCTGCTGAAAGACCGCCCACTGAGATATTGCCTGCGTCGCCGCCAAAATACGAGATGTTGTTGCGCGTCCATGCGAGGGCAAGTCGCTGATCCTGGAAGCCGTAGTTGCCAACCGCGCCGGTGCCAGCCTCACGCTCAAGCTCGCTACTTGCCAGGAATCCAAAGACATTCAAGCGATATGCCGGCAGCACCACAATACAGTCAAAGCCGGCTCCGCCAGTTGACGTTGAAGCCAGAAGCGACTGCATCTGGGGCTCGTTTGGCGAGCCAAATTGCAGCCAGCCGCCATGGATGTAAAACAGAACTGGCCAGCCTTGGGCGGGGGGCTTACCAGCGGGCAGCCAGATGTTCACCTGTAAGCAGTCTTCATCCCACTTCTGGGGCTCTTCGCGTTTCATGTACCCTGGCTGAGGACAGTAGCCACATCCCTGACCATCGAATCCCCCTGGCTGTGTATGCGTGCCGTATCGGTAGCATGGAGGCAGAGGGCGTGGCGGCTTCCAACGAAACGGACCTACAGGAGGCAGTGCATAAGGAATCCCTTTAAAAGCATGGCATTGGATCTGCTTCTTTGACTTGTCCGCATACCATGTGAGGCCACGAATGACGCCGCGCTGCTCTCCCAGGTCGAGCACGTACGGCTCTGTCGTGGCCGACGATGCTGCAGCGCTCCCCATGGCGTCCTCTTGCCAGCCAGAATCTTATCACACCAGCTGGGCTTGATATTTGATGACAGGTGGAAACTCTCTGAGAGGAGAAGTTCAGCTCCAGACCCTTTATTATACTGGCAGGAAAGGTAATACACTCGTCCGCGTCCCGGCAAGGTTTGTGCCGAGTTGCCGAGCACTACGACAACTTCAAGGACAACACGCTATGACAGTACAGGACGTATAATGCGACTCGAAATTACTCTATCAGTCAATGGAATTTCTGAAATAAATCATGTGACGAATCCGTCTGCGGCTTAGACTCGATATCGAAGATGGGCAAGCCAAAAGCGATAGGTGATAGTGGCTGATGCCCTTGCTCATGTATCAAGGTATGTTTTCAATGACATATCCGACAAACCCTGCACATTCCCGCCTGGATTATCTATGGGTACAAATACTCTCAATGTACAGCATGCATGTAAAAGGATCAAGGCTTGCGACGAGGCTGGCACCCAGGTAGAATCGCCCAAATCTCAACACATGCAAGCGATTGGGCCAGCCTTGCACATTAGTTTTGTCCATTCACCATATCTAGATCATTTCTACTTTACAGCGGTTCGATGAGTTTTGAAAATGACCTTTTAAGCATTCACTTCTACGAATGCAAATTTGGTCTGACAAGTCAAAAACAGCGATGTGGATAAATGGACGAGGCTTGTATTTCTGTGTTTGTGCCTGGCATAAGAATTTCTTGTTATATCATACCCAAACTTCTTTGAACACGTTGCAGAAGCAAGACGTAATAATAGAAAAGTTAAAGTAATCAGGCCATCCTGACACAGATTAAAAAGCGCATCGCAGCTTACTCACGCTGAGTATATGCATCTCGAAAAAAAAATGGCGCCTTGATTCAAGCTTAGAGGACCTAACGCCTCATGGGAAGAGCAGATTAGGCATTAGTTTTACTGTGAAAATAGTTGGTCTCATTCATAGATTGTTTATATCCTCATCATTCGATTCGATTAGATGTCCTTAATCACCTAATGCGACTTGAATTTGTCTTGCAGATGAGTGCTGCTGATTGTTAGAGCATCAAGGCGAGAATCAAGTGAATGAGTGAATGAATTGACTATCTAGTACTAAGAACAAGAAGCAAACTGAGCAGCAAAAGGAGTGTGTGTGCCTGATCACGTGAGTAGCCTGTTGTGTAACACTCTCTAATACTGATCAAATCTGGGTCTGACTTCTGTCATTATGATGGTCGAGAGGCCAGGACAATTGTGTTTCACTGTTATTCTCACGGTAGAAAGGCCGGTTTGAGGTTTGGTCATTAAGGTCACTGAGAGGCCAGGATGGCCGTGCCTCTCTCCTATCCTCGAAGTAGAAAGGACGGTCTGATGTTTGAGGACTCAATGGTAATAGTGATGGCAGGGGCCTGGAAATATCACGCGAGTGAAACAAAGAGGCCAGCCCCCCATATAGGGCACGCTTGACCAGTCCAAACCAACCAGGGAGGCAGAGGCAAATAACTCCGAGTGGGGGCTCTACTGCCGACCACTGAAGGAAATCAAAGGCGTTATCTAATAACCAAATCAGCACATTCCAGCGTAGAATTAGTGAATGGATGGGGCATACATGAAAAATCACGTTCGATCTTTGCAGCGGTGGTGGAAATCACGATTAAGCGACCTAGAGACGCGACAAGAGTGCTACTATAAATATTAGTCTCCCAGCTCTGCAAATCAATTTGGCAAAAGGGCATCAAATCTCGAGAGTCAAGTAAGTCCGCAATTTCTGTTCAATATATTTTTGACAAGGGGCTTTAAGTTCCTTTTTGGGGTAGAAGTACTTACCTGTAGCTAAGTATCAGTGCGGCTGCGGCCAGGACCTTATGTCTTGGCTTCAATTGTAAACTCCAGAGCATAGGCAAGGGAAGGATCAAAATATATAGATCAGATATCGCGTCCAGTACGGCACTAATTACAAAAGGCCAGAAGATTGGGATACAGTGGCCAGGGATCCACAGCTTCCAGTATTTCTCTGTTGGAAGGCAAAGTACTGTCATTTGAATCTCGGAATATAGGAAAAATATACTTGTGATAATGTATCCAACCACTGTCGCGATATTAAAGGCCCGATTTGTGCGACCAAACAGCCGGCTGTAAAGACAAAGAGCAGATAGCTTAACAAATGTCATGGCTGTGACGAAAAACCAGTAAGAGATGAACAAAAGTTTGAGTAAAAGCACAATCGAGTTTAATGGCACATCTTTCACGTATGATCCCATGCCATGTGTCGATATTGGGAAGCCTATTCCAAAGATGGGCAAAACACTTAGCTACAGAAATTCAGCCGTCCATCAGCAGAAGCGAAAATGTTTTCTGTACTGACCCAGGCCAGCATGCAGAACCAGTCATCCCAGCTGAATGCGGACTTGGCCACAATAATACGTGACCAAAGCCTTCCTGAAACGGCAACAGTTGATAAGACGATGAGGCTGATCAATAGCCTTCTGATTTCTTCTGGTCGTCCTTCCGGATTCATGCCGGGCGGACTGATAAGATCAGAGCCGCTAAACAACTTTTTCAAGGACGATTTTGGGCCTTAAGAACTCTTACCAAACTCAAGATGCGGCCATGCATGTCTGCGGGAATCTGGCCAATTTCAGATTTGTGGAGAATGTAAAAGTACACAAGGCTGTGACTAAACTCTCAGTGACAAGGCTGAAGGTCAAATACGAGGAAAAGCCTCAATTTTGGATGAGAGCACCGCATTGTTTAGCACAAATAAGAAGTTCTAGTCCGGCTCTGAGAGTGGGGGAAGGCGTAAACAGGGACCTTTCGTTGGCTGCCTTTCAATTCCTGCGCCTACTTGCTAAGAATATATCGGGAAGATTAGCAGCTCCCTCATGACACCATGGTGGTCTCTTCTCTAATTGCCTTCAACTCCCTTCTACATATGTCAGATGATCTAACATTACTCCGTGCTGGCGCGATCCATCACTGTTCGTGGCCATGAGCACGTGCGAAAACTGCTGTACAAGATCGAATGTCAGACCGGACAGCACATTGGCGACCTGATATTATTGGTTACCTCTGTCCTGACCTGTCCATGGTACGCATTCAAGGGCTTTTTTAATGTAATCCAAAAGCAGAAACTTCGGTACAACATGTGATGTAAGCTCGGTGATGCTCCCTTTTGGAGAATGTGGCCTAAGACTATGCAGATCTTGAACCAATCACCTCTAGGGACATTTCGGGCCGGAACGAAGATGACACTGAAGCCCGGGAGCCTTGCTTACACTTCAGCTGAAAAGGCTGCAGAGGCTGAACGCCAGCAACATGCGCCACCTGATTATTTGCCATTGATTTGCGAGGCGTTGGTATGCGAGGCGTTGGTTTGCGAGGCAGTGGGAGCCTGGTAAGTAGCACGTGCGGCTTGACCTTGAGGATGCGCAGGAAAAGCAGTAAAATTGTCGAAACCTCTGTACTTGCTCTGCATATAGCTTTATTTCTCGCGTCATGTGGAAGAGCATCCAGGCTCTCGTTGTAAAGGTGCGATGCACACAAATATGAACAGGAGCAAGGGAGGTTCAGCTGTGCAGGCGCAAAACAACGGCCACTCCTGCCTTGCATTGTCTGATGCTGTGATCCTTTTCAAGCCTCCATATTTGCTTTAAGTTCCATTGCAAGCTGGTAGGATGATGCATTCATCACTAATAAACGGCTAATCGAGCTGCTGCTCTTACTCTCGCTGGCTTCTCCCATTGTCTAAACCCTCTTGAACATCTGTCGAGCACATTTTCTGGAACACATGCTTTCAATAAGAAGCGAGGGTTCAGAAGAGAAGACTCAATATTGGCCGCGGTATTTTCTTGCAGGCTTTGTACAACTTAGACAAGGCGCTGAAACTGCTTCATGATCAGTACAAAAATCAAAGGCAACATACCCAAGCAGTTCAACCTTCGCTCCTACGTGAAGCAGGTCGAGGCTGTCGCTATGCTGCAATATCCATACAAGAAATATGATATTTGCAATAATGGAGCTATTGTGGCTGCAACAGGTTATTGTGCCTGCTCAGTGTTCATGCTGCCAGTAAATTAGCCATAGTGAAATGTCAACTTTGCCCCTGTTGTCGGTTTCGGACTGCAGACCTAGTGTTGATGGGTGCATTGCTTCATTCTGTCTGTGAACACATGTATTCACAGTCAAGCAAAGGCAGGATTTTGAAAGCCTGGTCAAATTGAAGCTAATGAGGATCAAGCCAGTGATGTATCAGCCTCTGAGCAGGAATTCTGAAGTACTTATTCTTGTGCAAGAGGGTTCGGCATGTAATTGGCCTGGTGATCTGAGCCTTGAGTGGTCATATCAGTCCGACTTCGAGGGTCAAGTCGTGTTGTCATTCAGCTTGTCAGAACTCAGTTTTAGATACTCCGATTAGATACATCTGACACAAATCCGCGTCGGTAGCCAACCAATTGCCATTTCTTCACCTACAGGTCTAAGAGTGGCTTTTTTTTTTTGATACACTTCTCTTTGGCAAGGCACAGGCCCAGCTTGCTCGGGGTCTGCTGCTTCTCATATTTTCCCCATTTACCTAAAGCGTAGTACCTAATCTAGACCTGCTTGGGCATTGTGATTCATAATGAACTTTACTACGCTAAACAAAAGCATCTAATGAAGAAGGGATTGCCTGATACCTTGGCAATCGCATCGATCAAAACTGCCTTCAGAGGTGTTAAGATCCAGTCGCATGTACCTCGAAGACTAATATCACAAATCTATTCGGAGTGTTTTGATACAAAGGCCTATATTCGGTGTTGCATGAATTCTAGCGCATGTTTCTTGGCGGAGGGACATGATTGTAACCTCCTCGTCCGCCTCTGCCTCCGCCTCTGCCACGTCCTCGCCCACCACCCCTGCCTCCGCGAGCACCAGGGCCACCGCTGATTCTGCTCTCGAGCGACGACGAGCTGGGAGGACCTTCGCCTCGCAGTGATAGGCCCTGATCTCTTCGGGGCGGTGGTTTTGGTGGCATTCCCGTAGCGTTCATTCCGCCAAATGAGTCAGGCTTGCTGCTCAGCCTTACGGTCTTTTTCTGATGATGAGGCTTCTGTCCGATATCACCTCCACTTCCTCCTCTTCCTCCTCCTCTTCTATGCTTGCCGTTACGATCGGATACAGGCGCATCGCTTTCATCATTTTGCAGGGATTCGTCTCCGTCGTCTTCGTCTTCTGTGAAGATGATGTGAGAGTTTTGTCGAATATCATGATGAGTATGCTCCGAAGACTGAAGACCACCTATGGATATTCGGCCTTGTGGTGGTGTATAGGGATTCAAGGCGAACAGATTTGCCCAAGCCGCCGTAAAAATGCTACTTTGTCGTGTCTGTGAACCACTCTGGCGACCAGGACAGTCATCGCCAAAGTGGCTGCGGCTACCGCAATTACAGCAACTACGATGCAGCGTTGTCTTCGCTGGCTGCTTTCCACCATCGATCAGTGGCGCTCCCGGTTCGATCTGATGCAGGCGCTGTGTTGAAGGAAACGGAAACGGATTATACGTGCGCCAGAGCCACTCACAAAGTTCTTTCTCATGACCAGGCTCTTTGCATATCTCACACGGAACTGCAAAAGCTTCGTCAGACGTAGCCGCTAGCTTGCTAGGACATGTCATCGCATTGTGGCCAACTTCTTTGCAGCGCCGACAGCGGAACATTGCAGGACATGCCGCAGAGAAGTGACCAGTAGGGGAGGTCGAAGATGTTTGACAGAACCGGCAGTGACCTGCGTCGCATACTGCAGCCCTATGACCTGGCTTCGAACAGATATCGCAAACTGCTGGGGATGTAAGGGCACTGCGCGACCAATACCGCTGCTGGAGAGCTTGCGATGTGGGAGAAAGCTCTGAGAGGATTGTTGGTGGTGGGCCCTGGGGTAATGGAGGAGGGGACTGACGCGGCGGAGGCTCATCTTGAGGTGGAGGCGGAGGTGGTGGCGGTGGAGCACCATCATAGCTGGAAGACAGGTCCATCCCTTCACCCATGGAGTTGGTCTTGTCGTCATCCGAGGTAGAGTCGGCGGCTGTTTGGAAGGCATCAGGTCTTTTTGACTTAACAGCCGTGGCCAGATATTGTTGCAAGCTGAACAAGCCCATCTCAAGCTTAGCTGTCACTCTGTGAATGCACCCTTTGAGGAGAGCTTCCCATATTTCGTGACCCCAGTTTGTTGTATACATGCTGGTCATATTTTTCTTTGGCGGAACGGGGATTGCAGCCCTAAAAGCTTGGATCTGAGCAGGAGGGCGGTCGCCTACCTGACATTGTTCGAAGGCTATGTCTTGCGCAAGTTCATCTACGTCCTCCTCGCTGGTCATATGCAACAAGATATGAGCTTGGTGAGCATCAGGGCGAAAGTCTTGCCAAGCTCTGGGTGTCATAAAAAGTACTTGGAGAGCGTTCTCTATCAGCATAGCTTGTCTTCCAACAAATTGCATGAGAGAAGTGCGCAGCAAGCCGACATGGTCGGGCCCATACGTGATGTGTGCCTGGGGTGCGTTCAGGCTAATAGCGAGGACTTGATTCTTCATTTGCTTCAGATGCTTAGGCTTCAGAGGTCCTTTATTTGAATTTCCAATCCAGCGGGTGTTGTCTTTGAGCACTTGTAGGTCTTCCGTCTCGTGTTTTCTGATTTGCTCGTGCTGCTCGTCGCTTGGCTGGAACGCAGAGAGTTCAGATTTGTTGCGAAGTCGCTCCACTTCTGGGGGCGTGCGACGGCCATTTTGTTGAACTGGGCCTGCAAACACACCTTCTCCATCTGAAGGAATTTCACCGCTTTCAGCCGAGCTTTCATTCATGCGATCATCCTCATCATCACCGTCAGAGTCCTGATGAGCTCGCTTCGAGGCGGGCTCATTGTCGTTGTCTTCCAGCAAACGCTTCCTGCCTATCGAAGCGGAGCGGGAATCCATCTCATCAGACATACTGCTACACAGCGGCCCTCCATTGGGCGAGTCAATGTTGTTGGTTGCTTTGGTGGAGCTCAATGTGAGGATTATGCGGTTTGAAGATATCGGTGGCGCTCGGCAGATCTGCGCCACTACCCACGTAGGGCTATATACTCTTTCTTCATCCCTCTACAGCATCCATTCTTGACATGCATAGATGCTAACAGTCAAATACGGTCAAATACGAGATGTTCAAATTAGCCTGGATTTAAAGCTTCCCAAATTTTAACCTTTTTTTTTTTTGCATATGGATCAAACGTCTTCATGCGATAGGATACATGGAAGAACGCAATGCTTTATACTGCTTGGAGATGAGATATCACCCGGAGAGACCATATTCACAAGTATTCTGAGAGTCTCAACAAAAGTTTCAGACATGGAAATAATAGACAGCCTCAAATTCCATATTACATCTACGATAGAAACGTGCTCAAGCCAGGAAAGCTTGCCCTTGTTACATGGACCCGACAAGGAAAGGTGCGCCCAAACAGTGTCTGATCATATGTGGAACACGGCGAACACAGCGTGGGTGCTTAGACTCTGCTATTCAGCAGTCTCTATGCTCATTTGGAAGAGATTTAGGCCCTTCGTAAGAACAGCTTAATGGCTGAGCGTAATAGGTCATGATCTGCCGTGAAATGGAAATGTGCTCAGGCAGTGGATTTCTTCCCCCGTGTCGTAAGGCTCTGTAGCTATATTTAACAAGATGGAATGAGACTTCCGAACGGGATGAGGCCGTCTGGGGCTGGAAGAGCGGACAAAAGAAATAATGGTCATGTGTCATGTCAGCAGCGAAGGAAGCGCCGAGAAAAGGTGGTTGGATGAGGCTCAAAGGCGCATCGACGTCGGCTTCGCTTTATGGACCCCTCCAACAGCCACCTCACTCCATCTCTTTGCCTCCAACACATACACAGACAGTATCTCTCATCTTTTGTGCCACCATCACTGAGTCTTCTTACCCTCTAAGCAATCACCCTCGGCTGATATTCGAATTCGAAGTTCGCCCGGGCTGCTCAGCTGCGGCGGCACAATTTGCCGCACACACCCACTCCGGCCCATATCACATCGTTTTCAGGCCGTCAAGTCCTTGACATTACCACAAGATGGACTCTATGCGGTCTCTCGACACCTCTCTTCCTCGCACCCGTCGACGGCAACACCAGGGCAGCAGCGAGGTCCTGCAGGCCTTCAAGGCAGCAGCGCTGTCGGTGACGCAGCTATACAAAAATGCGTCTGCCGACGTCGAGTCTGCTCGCTCAGCAGGATACCAGGATGCCCTCGATGACTTGCTAGCGTTTCTCGACCAAGAAAATATTGGATTGGGGGATGGCGAGGGCTGGAGAGTCAGGCAGTGGGCTACCGAACGCCTTTCTCCCAGCTCATTCGGCTTCAGCAGCGACAACGAAGATGAGGACCGCGAAGAGCGAGGCAGCACATCATCTCCAAACAGAGTCAGTGCTACCGAGACGACTCACCAGGCCCCTCGAGAGCGTCAGAATCAGTCAGCACCTCCCACCGAAGTTGTACAGCCACAGGCTCGAACACCGACCGCAGACCCTATATCTCACCAGCCCGATGTATTCACGTTTCGTGCTGGAGGCCCCACCATAGCAGACATGGACATGAACTCAGCAGACACCGTCAGTCAGGCCGTCAGGCTAGACATTCTTCCCCGAACATCCCGAACAGGTCTTGCTCGCCACTCTTCACATTCAGGTCGGGCCCAGCTGCCCAGCATATCTATAGGGAATATTGGCTCTGGCGCAGGGTCCAAACGGAAACAGAATTTTGGCGACTTTTTTGACATTAGCGGTATTGGAGGAAAAGATGTTGGTGGACATGGCGGAAGCAGCAAGAGGCATCGCCACGGTTAGAGACGACATTTTGCACTGCATTGCAAGGAGCCTCCCGGTGAAACGAAGTCGCGCGTGTTAGCAAGCATTCCAAGAGAGAAAGAGCAGAGTCGCAAGATGGAGATACCCCACTTATGCATCAATAGACGTCTTTCGTATTGTTCCTTGTCGATTCACAGGATTAGATGAATACGTTCGCACAAGATTATACATATACATATATTTACGTACAGATCATGAAACCATGCCACTAGCGCCCAAACCTTTTCCATGCAGCCTCTGTTTCTTTTTTCCCCTCCCCAACTTCCAGATAAAGCATCATTAGACCTTTTCATACTTCGAATGATTCCAACACCTTTCAGCACAAAAATGGCCCGTCTGAGCTTCAAGGAGCAAGCTCATGCTATAAGCCTGTAGAGTCCCAGGGCGATAAAGGTAGTACCCATGGCCATGGGCACTCTTCCACGGTAGCGCAGGAGTGCCTGGCCGATCCGGCCCTTGGGTGAGATTGACGGTCTTGTATCTTCCTCTTTGATGGTCATGCAATATGCTCCAAGGCCAATAAATGTAGCTCCCCCTTTGTGATGCTTGTTAGTTTCATAAATCAGCCTCAGGCTGGGACCTAAAGAAACACACCCATTACTCGACATGGAATGCAATCCTGATATTCTCCATTTCTGGGCGCCTCACTAGCCATGACTCAGAATCCAATATTTACAGCTAGGGGAATTCCCAAAGACTGGCATAAGCAAAGATGGAGCTCATGTGATGGCCTGACTGACTGGCCGTGGAAAAGCAACCGGACTTGGTGAAAGCGACAACCTTAACTCCGCAGCAATAAACTTGCAACAAACACCTTCATCACACAAGTTCAGACCTCAATTGGCGATGCAATAGAAGAGCAAAATGGGCACGGTCGAGGCGCTCTACATCTTTGATGAACACAAGTTGGTTCTCTGTCAAAGTCACTCTTCCATGACTCGAATCTGACTGATGTACAGCAATCCAATATTGGAACACGTCTATGCTGGTCGACCTGCAGCTGCCTCAAATATCCTGCCGCTATATCTCGCTCACGCCAGACCACGACCCTCATTATTATACCTTCCTAATGCCAATCCTCCCTGTGCATTGGTTTCCATGATACATGACCGACTCCTCCTGCTCTGCCCCACCTCAACCGACACAGAGCCCCTCCTCATCCTTGAATTCTTGCAACGAGTCACGGATGCGCTCGAGGACTTTCTGGGGGCACCTCTGTTGGCGTCCAAGATCGAGGCGTCATACGATGTTGTCGTCCAGATTTTAAGCGAGATGTGCGACGGTGGCATCGTGTGCAACACCGAGCCCAACTCGCTCAGAGAAACGGTGGAGGCGCCTACGATGATGGGAAGCCTGCTAGGAAGCTTGGGATTGCCGGCAAACTCGCCAGCTCTGCCCACACGCGGCCAAAATTCATCGTTTCAGCATTCACATCTACAGTCTCAAGCAAGTTCAACATCAGCCAGTGGATCTGCCATTCCGTGGCGTCGAGCCAATGTGCGGCACACGTCAAATGAGCTCTATGTGGACATTGTAGAAAACCTGTCTGTTATCCTGGCTCCTTCAGGGCGGCCACTGAGTGCTACTGCAAGTGGTACAATCGCCTTCACAGCCAAGATATCTGGCGTCCCTGATCTGCAGCTGTCACTCTCAGCACCAGGCGGAAAGGCAGGTATTGAGCGAGCCATGGATCTGCCTTGCTTCCACCCTTGCGTGCGACTTGCACGGTGGCGAGATCAGCCTGGAGAGCTAAGCTTTGTGCCGCCAGACGGAAGGTTCGTGCTGGCTGGCTATGAGTGTGATCTACTGCCGGACGTGTTTGCATCAAAGCACGTGGGAGACAAGATGGCGACACCCAATCTGAAGCTCCCGGCTTCTGTGGAGGTGTTCCCCTCGCAGGGAACGAACGGCGACGAGCTAGAGGTGCGGCTGACGCTTCCTCTCAAAGCCAGCGGGGCAGCAGAAAGCCTCAGAAATGCAGCAGGCGGCAGATTCGGCACCTCATCACCAGCATTTGGGCAAAGTGGGAACAGCCAGTCCAGTTCAGCGCATGCGGTGGACGCCTTGGTCGTGAGTGTTCCCGTGCCGGCGGGTGTGCGCAACGTTATGGATCTGCGGTCAAGCCGGGGCGAGGCAAATTTCCTGGCGACAGAGCGAGTCATCGAATGGCGCGTCAGCAAGAGCGATGCAGCACAATTAGCGGGCGCCGGCGCGACGATGCGCTGCACCATGGTGGGCCCCAGCGAGGAAGAGGATGAAAGCCCCGCGAGTGAGCGTGGCTTACACTCGAGCACATACGACTATGACGAAGAAGACACGGCAGACTCGCAGCTGGGAAATGGCAATTCAGGGTCAAGACGGCAGCTGAAGCAAGCTACAGATGCAGGCAACGATGCACGGGTGCAACGCAGCAAGTCTCTGATGCCGGCGTCTTGCAGCCTGTCTTTTAGCGTGCAGGGCTGGCTGGCCAGCGGCATCAAGGTCACGGGCTTGAGCGTCAACACCAAGGCCAGCAAGGGCCTGGGTGCGGGTGTGACTCCTTATAAAGGCGTCAAATACCATACCATCAGCCGCCAGGGAGTTGAGATCAGATGCTAAGGCAATCTTGAGATTTGAATCTTGACCCCAGCTACAGCAAGTCGGCACAGTCCACGCTCGGTGTTTGGTGGACCATTGGCAAAGACGATGCACATGGAACACGGTCATCAAGCGAATCAGCGCCATTGCTTGTGATCTGGCGTTTTCTAGGCCCATTGTGATTCCGTTAAAATAGAATGTGATTGCGACTGTGGGACTCGGCTAGAATCTCGGAGGCCACGGCCATTGGCGAACGAACGTGGGCACTAGCAAGCCGATGTGGAAAGGAACCCATGCTTCAGAGACCAGACGACATTTTCGATAACAGTATTAGGAGGGATACTGTTCCTGACGCCGATTCATGACCATCGCCAAAGCATTCTGCTAAGGAAGCGGACAAGGTCGGCCAAGGCGCTTCTTCCGTTTCCGGCTGTCTGGGCGGAGCGGCACGTCGCTCGTTTTTCTTATTGCATTTTAGGTCTAGCACAATTTCCCAAGGACAGTTGTGATTGAACCCACCAATACAGCCGAGGAGAAAAGGCCAAGGTGTGACGAGTGGCTCTTTTAGTCAATCCCATCCGGCGAAGGCGCAGGCAAATCTGGAACGGGCTCACCGCATGGGCGTGGGATTACTGGTTGGCATTTGCCCATATGACTCGGCTACAGACGACCATTTGACAGCAAATGGCAGAGTTTTGCTCTTTCTGCTTGGGCAAGCAGAATTTCGTCTGTTCAAATGATGCAAAGAAATCAGAGATGATACAATGTGGAAAGCAACAAGAAGAAGCAGAAAAAGCCGAGAAATCCGCAAAAGCTCAACGAGCAGGCTGGACATGGCTCCAATTGACCAGAAAGGCGCTCTGGTGATGCAACGTGAGCTGCAGGTTCGCCCCGACGCTTGTCTCTGTTAGCGGCTGATGCAGCTGTCGGGCCACTAGACTCTGCACTTTAGGCGGGTGTTAGTGGCCCAACTAATGTGACAAAGACTGCATATTAGGCAATGGGTTTCTCTGGCGAAACTATAAAGGGAGCCGTTCTCAAGCATCTTCATCCCGACATTCAGAATTCTAGCCAACAAAGTAAGCCACCATGGCCTTGACCAGAACCTTAGCCTTGGGGCTCGTGTTCCTCAGCAGCAGTCTCGCTGCCGATGGTTCAAGTACTTGCGCTGGTCAGAACACCATCTCTGACGTATGTTGCAGGCTTCTTTACTGTTGGCCAGAGTATGTAGACTGACAGGAAACACGCAGTTTGAATACAGTCAGCATGGAGGCGCCTACGATTCACCCTACAATCTTCCAGGTGGTGAAGCTGAGGGACTGTTTTGGGGCCTGAGCTCGGTGTTCGCGCCAGGCTACAACTACGCCATCACGCCTTCGTCTTACCCCGTCTCGCTGTATTTCAAAGGCAACAGCAACGTGCAGGACAACTACATCAGCACCTTTGAGCAAAGTTTCTACAAGTACACCCCTATCGACCACTTTACATTGAACAGCTTTGACTTTGGCTGTACACGAGTCCAGCCGTACAAGAATCAGAATGGAAGCACCATCACCACCGAAGTGCCTGTGAGCTGCAGCCTTGGCATTACTTACATCAGTGGCTATGGAGATGAGGTCGTGTCCAACTACACAGCCAAATACACGCCCAAGGTTGAAAAGAAGGATGGTTACTACGACATGCCGTGGGCGTACCCGACGCACGTGAGTCTGACGCCGCCCAGTGCAACGTACCATACGATCGAATTCAGCGTTTTGGGAAAGCTGGCTGGTGACGGCAACGTGACAGTCTATCTAGACTCATTCAACCACACCAACTACTACTGCCCGGGCTACGTAGCACCAGGATAGTTTTAGGACGTTGTTGATGAGCAGACCCAGCGTCTGCGAACAACGAATTACATATAGCACTCTCAGAATCATGGGAATGATTGTGTGCACGTCTGCTATCTGCTATCTTGTGATTATCTACTTTCTCCCATTACTCGCTTTGATGATGCTTGGAGTTCCCTTCAGACATCTTTCTCAGCACCGTTTCTGCCAAGACAGACCGCCTGATGGGCCTGCCTCAAAAGCAGACGGCAAAAGGAGCTTTTAGAGAAAGAAGAATTTAGCAGGATTAAGCTTTCATGTAGCCTCTTACCCAAGGAGCATCAAGCGTCCTCGGTGGGGTGTGGCGCAGGCCTACCGTGGTGGCGTTGGTGCTCCTTTTCAAGTCTTCCTTTGTTCTTGTGACCGTAGACCAGTGTGACCTCGTCAGTCAGGCACCCAGTCCAGCCAAGGCAGCCGGGCTATTTGCTGGACCTCGTGCCTCCCGGCAGATCTTTGATATCATGTTATCTTTGTTCTGACTTTAATCAGAGGGTTCTTGCAACTTGGTCGTTGCGGCATACGCAGGCGTGAGAAAGGGCCGGCTTCTCAAGCGTGGGCAATACAAGTGTTTGATCGTGGCACATTCTTCCTCAAATCAAAATCTTTAAGAAAGGAAACATTCAGGCAAAAAAGAAAAACAATCTGATTGATGAAAAAAATGAAATGACGTGACCTGCTGGGTACATGTGGTCTCTGAGCCCTCACCCTAAAGGGGGCTCATATTGATCTTGTGCAACAAACTTAGCCATCCTTGTTCACCAGACATGGCAGTCTCGTGGAACTTGATTTGACAGCACTTCCCTGTCATAAGAAGAGTGCCACGCAGCGAGAATTTGAAGCCTCGCCTTACCTCTTTTTCCCTCCAGAGGAAACAACTGCTACTTCCCCTCTGCTCTGCTGCCACTTCCAGCCCTTCTTACTCAAAGCCAGTGAAACCACAATGTCTTCAAGCAACTTTGGGCGCGTTGTGCTTGTGCCAAACCACAAGTACAAGAAGTCTGGGACAAAGTCATACGTCTATGCTCTGCAGAAATATGGCATCTCGCCCACAAAGGTAAGTCAACAGAATGTCAAGAACACTCTCAGCATCGCACTCACAAACCACAGCCAGGACCGTACTTTATGAGCAGGCAAGTCAAGCGACTGAATGCATTCAAGAAGCTTCTCCTCAAGCTGGGCGTCGGCAAGGCCCAAGCACCTCTTCGCGTCCTGATGAAAGAACGCATCGCCACCTCCAGCACAGATGCGCCATCCTCTGGCAAGGTCGGCGCCGAGGACGTGCAACACGATGCGCAATACATCTGCCCAGTCACAATCGGCACTCCTGCTCAGACGGTCAACTTGGACTTTGACACTGGCTCCTCGGACCTGTGGGTCTGGTCGACCAAGCTGCCTCAGGGAACTCTGTCAGCCGCCACCAGCAAGCATGGTGTCTTTGACCCGAGCAAGAGCAGCACCTGGAAAGCATCGTCAGGTTCGTCGTGGAAGATCCAATATGGCGACCAGTCAAGTGCTTCAGGTCTCGTTGGTACCGACAATGTCACCGTTGGGGGCCTGACCATCCGCAACCAAGCTGTTGAGATCGCCAATACGCTGTCGCAACAATTCGTGCAGGATGTCAGCGACGGCTTGCTCGGTCTGGCATGGGGAAACATCAATACGGTCAAACCAAAGGCTGTGCAGACACCTGTTGAGAACATGATCTCGCAGTCCGACATCCCCAAGGACCAGGCACTGTTCACCGCATACCTGGGATCGTGGCGCGATGCTGACGAGGCCGACGGAGGCAAATCATTCTACACCTTTGGCCACATTGACCAAGACGCGCTCAAGGCGGCCAACACCACAGCAGAGGCCATCCATTACGCCCCGGTAGACAACAGCCAGGGCTTTTGGATGTTTGACAGCACCACGGCTTCGGTCAACGGCTCGATGCTGCAACTCGCCGGGAACAAGGCCATTGCAGACACAGGCACCACGCTAGCCCTTGTCAGTGACGACCTCTGCGAGGCTGTGTATCAAGCGATCCCCGGAGCCACATATGACCAGACCCAGCAGGGCTACGTGTTTCCGGCGGGCACCTCTGCCGATCAGCTGCCGGACATCCAAGTCGATGTGGGTGGCAAGCTGTTCACCATCCAGAAGGAAGATCTGGGGTTCGCGGATGCCGGCAACGGCATGGTCTACGGCGGCATCCAGTCGCGTGGAGATATGGACTTTGACATTCTTGGCGACACATTCCTGAAGGGAATCTACGCCATCTTCGACCAGGGCAGCGCGCGGTTCGGCGCAGTGCAGCGCATCGAGAAGACGCAGAACACGGCGGTGGCGGGCAATCAGTAGTTGAAAGGGAACAGAGGCATTACGCGCGTTCAGTGCATGTTTTTTTGAGGTCCATAGTAATGATAGAAATAGTAACAGGCGAAGGCTAAAAGACGGTGGCGGTGCAGGCTTCATCTGGGCCGGTAAGAGGTGCCATGTGTCTGCCTAATTGCTGCAACATGCAAGTCTTTACTCGCTAAAAAGTACATGGCGCGCCACAGCAGTTAGAGGGTGAGATGAGGCTGTTTCCCAAGTGGACGAGACCTTTGTTCCAAACCTCCTCCCTCACTTTCAACCTCTACAACCACCTTCGCTCACGCACACAGACCTCATCTTACAGATAGCACATCTCTGCTGACCCCTGCCAGCGTTCGAACCTTAAAGGGACATTAAGGCTCGGCCTAAACTCGAGACGGTCGTCATTGGGTCGCGGCTGAAACAAGAGCTAAACACCAACCACCGACCAATCTCCCCGCAAGGCAACGCGCCGCGCTCTGAAACCAGGCGCAATACACACTTCTTGTTTCTACCCTACATTTACTCTGGACCAAGCGCACCTGAAAATCCTCGTGTCGCCTGTTGCAGAAGTCCAAAGAGAGTCGCCAGTTGACTCGTCTTTGCGGCAATGTCTGGCTACCACCGCCTAGGTGCATACCTCCTGTTCCCCCCCCTTTACCACTCTTCTTCTCCTGTGCGCCAGTAGACGCGCATTCCACCCAACCCACGTTTCTCCTTTCGCTGTATCCGACTGACAAGAAACAGGACCTCAAGGTCAGGGCGGTCAGGGCGACCAGAACAACGCGTACGACAACCCCTTCAATCACCCCTCAGATCCTCGCAATGGACTCGCCTCTCCTTCTCCAGTCTTCAACGCACCAAATAGCCCAAGCATGCAGCAGCAGCATCCTCCCCGAGGCGCCTCTGCCATGCGCTCTCCGTCTCCAGGCCAGCCGCTGAACCGCGACTACCAGCACCAAGAGTACCAGATGGAGCAATACCCGCAGCACCAGCAGCCTCTCGACATTCCAGTCGGCCCAGGGCCTGGCACGCCTGGAGATCGCATGCAGATGCAACCCAGCTATTCTGTCACGAATCTACCCAACTCTTACGGCCACAATGAGCAGTACAACGAACACTACCCTCCGCAGCATGGCGATGCGCCTCACTACGTCGACCCCGAAGCCCACCACGACTCATACTACAATCAGCCCTACCAACCCTCTCACACGCCAGGAATACATACTCCGGGCAGCGAGTACCCGCCTGGCCAGCAACCGGCACAGTACTGGCAAGATGATGCCGACGACAGGCCTATGCTGCAGAACCAAGGCTCATACGGTCCAGATCCGCATCGTGTGCCGTCACCAATGGCACAAGAAGGAGCCAACGGTGGATACATGGACGCTGCAGGACGTCCAGCACCCACACCAAGCCCAGCACCCATCAAGCGGTGGAAGACGGTCAAGGAGGTGCAGCTGTTCCGCGGCAATCTGGTCCTGGACTGCCCCATCCCTCCGCGTCTCCTGAACCAAGTGCCGCACGTCGAGCCTCCGGAGCGCGACGAGTTCACTCACATGCGCTACTCGGCCGCCACGTGTGACCCCAAGGACTTTTACTCAAAGGGCTTTACCTTGAGGCAACGCCTCTTCGCCAAACCTCGGCACACGGAGCTGTTCATCGTCATTACCATGTACAACGAGGAGGACGAGCTGTTTGCGCGCACCATGATTGGCGTCATCAAGAACATTGAGCACATGAACTCGCGCACCTCGAGCAAGACGTGGGGCAAAGAGGCCTGGAAGAAGATTGTCGTCTGCGTCGTCAGCGACGGCCGCGCCAAGATCAACCCTCGCACGCGCGCCGTGCTGGCCGCCATGGGCGTCTACCAGGAGGGCATCGCCAAGCAGCAGGTCAATGGCCAGGACGTGACGGCCCACATCTACGAGTACACGACGCAGATGGCCATTGAGATCAAGAAGGGCGTCGTCAACGTCAAGAAGGGCAGCACACCCATCCAGATGCTGTTCTGCCTGAAAGAAAAGAACCAGAAGAAGATCAATTCGCACCGCTGGTTCTTCCAGGCTTTTGGCCCTGTGCTTGACCCCAACATCTGCGTGCTCATTGACGCCGGTACGCGCCCCGGCCGCGACTCCATCTACCAGCTGTGGAAGGCCTTTGACATTGAGCCCATGTGCGCTGGCGCCTGCGGTGAGATCAAGGCCATGCTGGAGCACGGCAAGAAGCTGCTCAACCCGCTGGTTGCGGCGCAAAACTTTGAGTACAAGATCAGCAACATCCTCGACAAGCCACTCGAGTCGGTCTTTGGCTTCATCTCGGTGCTGCCTGGTGCCTTTTCCGCCTACCGCTATGTCGCCCTGCAGAACGACAAGACAGGCTCGGGCCCGCTGGAGAAGTATTTTAAGGGTGAGCAGATGCACGGCGCCGACGCCGGCATCTTCACTGCCAACATGTACCTTGCCGAAGACCGCATCCTGTGTTTTGAGCTGGTTGCCAAGCGGAACTGCCACTGGATCCTGCAGTACGTCAAGTCTGCAGAGGGCGAGACCGACGTGCCTACCGAGATGCACGACTTTATCATGCAGCGGCGTCGCTGGCTTAATGGGTCTTTCTTTGCCGCCGTCTACGCCACAGTTCACTTCTACCAGATCTTTACATCTGGTCACTCCATCTTCCGCAAGTTTGCGTTTATGTTTGAGTTTCTGTACCTGACCGTTAACCAACTATTCGCCTGGTTCGCCATTGGCAACTTCTTCCTCGTCTTCCGCATCCTGACCACTAGCCTGGGCAGCGACGACCTGCTGAAAGCTACAGGCCGCGTCCTGGCCGTCATCTTCGAGTGGCTGTATTTGGTCACGCTGGTAACATGCTTTGTGTTGGCTCTCGGCAACCGGCCGCAGGGGTCGCGCAAGTTTTACATGAGCATGGTCATCTTTTGGGTCGTGCTGATGGTGTGAGTTTTTTGTCTTCCTTCTTTCTCCGTCGACTTGTTACTAATTAGCCTCTGCAAAAGATACCTCATGTTTGCGGCCATCTACATTGTCGTCGTGTCCATCGAGAAGCAGGTCGCTGCACAGGACTTTTCCATCGGCCTGCTCTTCCAGAACCAGTTCTTCCTGACGCTTGTAGTCTCGCTGTGCGCCACCTACATCCTATACCTGGTCATGAGCATCCTCTTCTTCGACCCCTGGCACATGTTTACATCCTTTGTGCAGTACATTCTGCTGACGCCCACGTATGTCAACATCCTAAATGTCTACGCCTTCTGCAACACGCACGACGTTACCTGGGGCACAAAGGGCGACGACAAACCGGAAAAGCTGCCAACGGTCAACTCCAAGACCAGTGGCGGCGTCGACGTGTCCATTCCAGGCTCCGACAACGACCTCAACTCGCAGTACGAGCAGGAGCTACTGACGTTCGCCAAGAAGTGGGCGCCCGAGAAGAAGACGGCGTCAGCCTCGGAGAAGCAGGAGGACTACTACAAGGGCTTCCGGTCCGCCGTCGTGCTGGTCTGGATGTTCTGCAACTTGGCGCTCGCGGCCGCCGTTTTGAACACGGGTGGGTTCGACAGGATCAACCTGAAGCAGGACCAGGACGTGACGTCGGCGACCAACGCGACAATCTACATGAGCGTGGTGCTGTGGAGTGTGGCAGGGCTGAGTGCGGTTCGGTTTGTGGGCAGCACGTGGTTCCTATTCCTGCGTATGCTGCGAGGCGTTTGATTTGTGACGAAGTTTTTTCTTTCCTAACAATTTTGTTTTTTGATTGCAGTGACGAGGCAGCTTGTCTATGCAAACACCATTGCAAAACCAAGCGATGTTCCTTTTGGGTCCCAAGTTTTTTTTTAATAGGGGGAAAGAGAAAGAGTGTAAGAAACAATTGGCACAGGGAAGAGGCGGAGGATGACGATGCTGATGACGAAGATCCTTGAATCAAAGAACAGAGAAGATGAGGATGCTCCAGAAGAGACTGAAAGAAATACATGTCCAAGACTGTCCGTCGTGATGCTCGGCTTGCAAGAAGAGATTTGTGTGACTTGGCACTGACGGTGGTGTTTACCATGGCTTGAACTTGATGATGGCCATCGCTAGTGTCCCAACGACAATAAGGATAGGCTTCATCATCACTAAAAGTCCCGATGATGATAATGTTCATTACTGAAGGTCTGATGATAATGTTCACCGCCACCGCTTGACAATAACAATCAACATTATCTTTGTAAATCACACTAAAGTAGAGGGTAACAAAGATGGTTACAAAATGGGAGACATCTTTTTTCTTGCTGCTGCTAATACAAACACACAATACTCTTTTTCTCTCACCAAATATCAACAAACCTACCGCTGGTTCTCGGGCCGCAGCGACCGCACCGCCTTGCCAGCGCGCCAGATCTCCAGGCCGCGAATCTCCTTCATCTCCTCCTCAAACTTCATGCGGTAGTCGGGCGCGCCGTTGTAGTCGAGCGAGCGCTGCGTCTCACGGCCGTCCTCGACCGCATCATACAGGTCGTTGAAGACAGGTTTAAGGGCGTCCTTGAAGCGCTTGCTCCAGTCGATGGCACCACGGCGCGCCGTGGTCGAGCAGGCCTCGTACATGTAGTCCATGCCGTTGGCGCCA
The DNA here is from genome assembly GCA_027563825.1 of Erythroxylum mucronatum. Classification (NCBI taxonomy): domain Eukaryota; kingdom Viridiplantae; phylum Streptophyta; class Magnoliopsida; order Malpighiales; family Erythroxylaceae; genus Erythroxylum; species Erythroxylum mucronatum. The sequence goes on along the minus strand of JAOSBP010202052.1, from coordinate 102,760 downwards.
ATCAAGGGGTACAGCGACTGCGTGGCCTCTTCGACCGTCTCGTTGAAGGCTTCGGAGGGCGAGTGGCCGCGCTCGCGCAGCACGTCGTACTGGGCCAGGAACATGCCGTGAATGCCGCCCATGAGGCAGCCGCGCTCGCCGTACAGGTCTGAGTAGACTTCTTTCTCAAAGGTCGTCTTGTACAGGTAGCCGGAGCCGACGGCCACACCCATGGCGATGGCCTTCTCCTCTGCCTTGCCCGTCACGTCCTGGTAGACGGCAATGGACGAGTTGATGCCGCGACCCTCACGGAACAGGGAGCGCACGGTGCGGCCAGAGCCCTTGGGAGCAACGAGGATGACGTCGACGTCGGTGGGGACCTCAACCTTTGTCTTGTCCTTGAAGACGGGGGAGAAGCCGTGGGAGAAGTAGAGGGTCTGTCTTTCGTCAGTTTACCATCGCCATGTGTAGAGAATGTGGGCTGAAATCATGGCTATTTGTACATGTGGAGATGAATATTGGAAGACTGGATTCAATGAAGCAAAGGAAGGTAGATGATGTGAAACCGTTGAATGAAAGGGATCTCTGTGAATGCAGATGTTCGAAACAAAAGAGAGAGATGGCAGAACAAGTCTGGTATATATGAAGGAGGAGGAGAAGAAGGAGAAGAAGACGAGACTCACCTTGCCCTTCGTGATCTTTGGCTTGATGGCAGGCCACGTCTCACTCTGCGCCGCATCGCTCAGCAGGTTCATGATGATGGTGCCACGGTCGAGGGCTTCATCGATATCAAACAGGTTGGTGCCTGGCACCCAGCCGTCCTGCTGGGCCTCCTTCCACGAAGCACCATCCTTGCGCACGCCAATGATGACGTTGAGGCCGTTGTCGCGCAGGTTGAGGCCCTGGCCGTGGCCCTGGGAGCCGTAGCCGATGAGGGCGAGCGTGTCGTTCTTGAAGTATTCCTTTGCTTCTATTTAGTTTTGAACGGCAAGAAGAAAGGAAAAAAGCATACCAGAAGCTTGTCACGAGGCCAGTCCTCACGCTCGTACACGACCTCCTTGGTACCGGCAAAGTCAATCGTCTTGACGCCGCGCTTCTGCTGGACCTGGAATTGCTGCTGGGCAATAGGCCTCGTAGTTGCCGTGGCAGCTTTGACGGCAGAGGAAAAGGTCCTGCGAGCAGCAGCCCGGGAGGGAGCACCGTAGCCACCGGCGGCGGCGGCGTTCAGAGAGCTGCGCAGAGCCTTGGTGGTAGCAGAGCGAGCAGCCATTGTTGGGGATATGTGTATGATGTGGAGTGGAGATTGGTGAATGAGGAAGAAAGGTTGTGGTAAAAGAAAATCACTCCGGGGAGAGCTATTGGCACACGCACAAACTCAGAAAGAGTCAGAGCTTCCAGACTTTTTTGGCGCCTCACGGGCTTTTCGGCTTACGCTTACCCATTGGCGGCGACCGCCATTTGTTGCGGAGAGACAGAAAGGCTCAAGTGGCCCGATGTCGGCTTATGGCTTTGCCGCGTGCCCTGTTCCTGGCAACGCATGCTGATGTTTGAGATATACCAAGCAACTAGTATTTATGCAGATATAATTTCGTGTCGTCGTCGTCATGATGAATGCGCCAGGAGAGCATACAAGGCCCTCCTGGCGCATGCAAAAAGAAATCAATCTATTTGAGGACGCGCTCAAACGGCTCTCTATTTACAGATCCCCCACCCATGGCCGTCCTGACATTTCTCTTGAAGCCGTCGCGGTTGTTCTTGAGGTCTTCGGCGGCCTCCTTGTTCAGGGGGTCGCTGGCGTTGGGCTCGAGGAAGAGAAACTGCAGGCCCACAATAACGGCGTTGAGGTTGAGGACGGGCTTCCAGTCCTCGCGCAGGATGTTCAGGCACACGTTGCCCTCAAGGTCGATGTTGGGATGGTAGATCTTCTGCGTGCACTTGACTTTCGGCGGCTCGTGCGGGAAGCTCTGGTTGATTGTGAATGAGAAGTCGAACGTGCCGCCCTTGTACATGCCCTCGTCGGGCTCAATGGTGAGGACAAAGTTGAGGATGTTGTCTGGTTCGGGGAAGGACGTCTTCATGGTGCTGCCGAGAGACAGCTCTGAGAGGTCTATCATTCTTGCCAGTTAGGTTTCCTTTCTTCTCTCTCCCTTTAGCAATCAAAACGCACCTTTCTGTACTCGCAGCTGGGCGGCCGTCGTCTTCTTCTTCTTGCCCGTTGATGCAGCAGCATTCTCAGCCTGCTGCTGCTGTTGTTTCTGCAGAGTGCACACATTCGTCGTCAGATTCTTGCGTCTTGTTGCCTTGGGTGCTACTTTGTCATACCATGGACCATATTTTGAGCATCGTGGTCGTGCCCACCGCTGGCTCTCTCTCTCTCTCTCGCTCTTACACTCTCACACAGAGTTTGTGGACCGTCTCAGTCGGTCTGAAGGGGTATATTGATTCCAGAAAGGCAGAAAGGGAAAGAAGAGGCACGTATTAAGCGGACAGGGAAAGATTCGAGAGTGGCGTGGCTCGGGTGCCCACGTGTATGTCACTGTCGGCTCTGTCGTTGTAGGCCTTCTTGTTGTAGATGCACAAGGCAAAAAGGAAAAGGAAAAAGTCTATCCCCCGCTGTTTATACTCGCTGCGTTGTTCGCTTTCTCTAATGCAAAGAAGAAGTCTTGATATGTACAGGCGGTGGCGTGGCGGCGAAATGGTATCCTGCAAATCTGTAAGATAATAGGTTGCCGCGGCCGCCGCACATGAGACATTAGGCAGGGGCCCGAGTGACGCCAGTGTGGCGCTCTGATAGGGCAACCAGGAACTTGTAGTGCCGGCGATAGGGCATCAACATGTATTCAAGGACCGTGTACACCGAGAATCGTATTAAATGCATACAAAAATGTTTAGGCAGGCCTTGTATTGTTGGCTGGTCCCTTCGGCACATCAGCCAGCCCCTTCTGCAGCCTCTTATTCTACAACACCTGCAGGTAGATCAGAGATATTGCAGAAGCACACCAGCTGCCTTGAGATGATGAACTTGACCCCAAACATAATTTTGTACTTGTAGTAGTGATCGCTGACACAAACATATCCATGCAGAACGCGCTGGTCGTGTGATTAGGGGGAAGCAATACATACAGGGATACTCTTACATTAAAGACTACGACATACTATCCCAATGTAGCACCAACAAGGCTAGCTGCAGGATAGGCTAATCTCATATTTTTCAAGTCGTTAACCGCGCCAAATCCTCTATTGAAAGTGCAGGAGCCCAAGAGGAGCACGAGGCTAGGGTAAGCCCATATGCAAAGGTGGTAGAGGCAATATCTGTGCTTGATGAGAGAATGGTCGAGTCTATTGTTGATACGAAGGTGCTAATATCAGTGCTGGTGACATTAGAGAAGACAGCTGGGCTTCCAGAGTGTTGCGAATAGTCATTGTGTCACTCACACAAAAGTCAAGAGAGGAACGCAAATAGAGAGAAGGACAGGAAGAAAGAGAAATAGACAGAAGACATGCCTGTCTTGGATTTTAGATGGAAATTTGTGTGCTCGACCCATTAAGCATTATTAGCAGAGCAAGAAGTAGCAAAAAAAAATACACGGATCACTGTTCCCGAACCTCTTTTCATCTTGCCACCGTTAGATCAGCGTCGCCTACTGCAGGCCAACAGTCCAGACGAGGCCAGGAAGTACACAGCGCCGGAGAAGCGTATGATGGACAGCACGGCCGTAGCCCACAGCAGCGCCGAGAAGAAGTGTGCGGTGCGCACCGTCGAGGTGTTGGTGAGGCCAACCCCCTTAAGGTTGTCGCTCGTGATGAGCAGTGCCAGCAGAGCGTTGGAAAAGATCCAGAAAGACACCAGACGTGTGCGGAAGGACTTGTACGAATCCTCGAGTGACTTGCTTGTGTCCTCCTTGGCCTCAATGTGCGGAGCCAGGGCACGCTTGACCGTCGCCTCGAACTGGCTGTCGATGTCGGCTTGCGGCTTGTCGACCTCTTCGACCACGATGGCTTTGCCGTCTGCGCCTGGTTTGGTCACAGCACTGGGCAGTGCGTCGGCCTTGTCCGAGCCCTTTGTGCCCCACGACACGTCGTGCCAGTTGCTGAAGGCGTAGACGCCAATGATGTTGACGTACGACGACATGAGCACCATGTACTGGGGGAACGAGGTGAACATGTGCCAGGGGTCCATGTAGAGGAACGAGGCCAGGAAGTAGAGTCCGAAGGTTGCTGCGATGGCGACTATGATGACGCCGACGCCGCTTGGAGAGAAGAGATTCTTTGCAAAGTCGGGCGTGTTAGGGTCAAACTGGGAGCTTTGGAAGGCGGCCACGACCAGGTAAACTGTGAGAACAGACAGATAAGCCTGGACCAGACCAAAGAAGCCAAAGGAGACGATGTAACTCCACCGAGATCTGTGTGTGCGACTTGGTTAGTTTTCCTTCTTTGTTTAATTGCAAGACAGAAGAAAACAGAGGAGCGAAAAGGGATGAGCGAGGATAGAAAAGAAGAGACAGAAAACAGAAAAGAGATGGTGAAAACCAAAAAAAAAAAAAAAAAAGACTCACCCTTTGGGACGATTTCCAAGAGCCAGGATGAATTGAAACAGGATAAAGGCAAGATACAGGTACTTGAGCACGGTATTGACAATCTGCGAGCCCGTGTGGCCAAACGGCCAGTTCTTGTAGGCCACCAGGTCCATGATGACGCTGGTCGTCAGCCAGTAGGACGCCAGCTGGAACCAGGCCAGCACCGTAGTACAGATGTTGTAGATCATCTGAATGTGGAAGAACAGCATACGGATTGGGTTGTGCCCACTCTTGTACAGCCGGCCAAAGTGGACGAGCGAGTAGATGCCTGCGGCAAAGGAGCCATTGTTCCAGCGCCGGCGCTGGCTGATGAGCTCGGGCGCACCCTCTGGCACGTCCGTTTCGCCCTTTGACGACTTGATGTACTTGAGATGCCACTTGCAGCCGGCCTTTGCGACCAGTTCGAAGCACAGAATGCGATCTTCGGCCAAGAACATGTTCTTCTTGAAGATGTTCATGCCCTCGATACCCTTCTTGCCGTACTTTGCCGCCAGCGTGTGGTCGCCGTGGAAGTACTGGTCCAGCGGGCGGCCCATGATGGCGCGGTAGCGGTACGCCGAGAAGGCACCAGGAAGCACACTGACGTAGCCAAAGGCACTCTCCAGCGGTTTGTCGAGGATGTTGCTGATCTTGTACTCGAAATTCTGCGTGGCGATCAACGGGTTCAGCAGCTTCTTCCAGCCGCGACCCAACATGGCGTGGATCTCTCCACAGGCGCCTCCAAGATCCTTGTCGTTGTAGAAAGCCTCCCACAGGGCCAGCAGAGACTTGTGGCCCGGCTTGGTGCCGGCATCCAGCAGGATGCAGACCTCGGGCTGCAGGATGCGGCCAAAGGCGGTGAACAGCCAGCGGTGCGAGTTGATCTTCTTGCTGTTCTTCTGCTTGAGGCAGAAAATCATCTGCACGGGCGGAAACGTCGTGTTGCCGCCGTCGTCGTGCGGCTGGCACAGGCGCTGGTTGGGCGTGACGGACAGCTGCGTCGTATACTCGAAGATGTGGGCGACCGTCTCCTTGCCGTTGACGTCCTTCTTCATGACGCCGTCCTGGTAGACGCCGATGGTGGCCAGCAAGTCCAAAGTGCCCTTGTCGCAGGGGTTGATGCCGTCAAAGACGAGGCAGACGACAATCTTCTGCCACGCGGGGCCTCCCTTGTCCCAGAACTCAGTCTTCTTGAGGTTGACAATGTCCCGGATGTTCTGCATGACGCCGTGCAGCGTGCGCGACGTGAGCACCTTGTCCTCGTTGTAGTAGGTGATGGCGATGAGGAGCTCCGTATGGCGGTTGTACATGGCTGGGCGCAGGTTGTAGCCGTTCTGGATGGTGAACTCGTCGGGATCGCAGGTTGCCGCCGTGTAGCGCATGTGTGTAAATTCCTCGCTGCCGCTCTCAAGGTCATTTCGGTACTTTGCCTGCACCGAGTTCTGGACGGCACTGGGCGCTGGGTACTCGAGACTCAGCACCGAACCCTGCTGGAGCCTGACCTTGCGCGTCTTGAAGCGGCGGATGCCACCAGCGCCGGTGTTGGCAGCAGGGTTCTGGCGCTCTTTCCAGGCCTCTGTCGAGTCGGTCTGGGAGCGGTCGTAGGGCGACTGGGATCTGGGCGGCATGCCAAAGGCAGCCGTGGGGTCTTGCAACGTGGTTGCACTCGCATAGGCAGTCTCTTGGTTGGCCTGGTAGAAGTTGGGGCTCTTGTACTGGGGCACGTTGTGCTCATCGTGGTATGAGTCTGCCTGGTTGTAGCTCGGGAGTGGTCGTAGTGGAGGCGTGTTTCCACGCGAGATTGGATCCTCGAAGGGGCCTTGAGGTTGACGCATTGGATTGGTGTTCAGGAGAGAGTGCTGGACCTCTTCGTCTGGCGATCCTCTGCGATGTGGAGGTGCGTATCCCTGGTGGCAATCAGCAGTCGTTCTTCTTTTCTTGATTTTCTTTACAAAGACTTACAGTATCGTGACCTCCGCCATAAGGCCCGCCTCCAGGCGGTTGGTAGGCCATTGTTCTGATCCAAAAGGTTGGAACAAAGGCAGCGTCAATGTGATTGTGGACGTGGCGTCGAAGCGGCTAGCAGGAATGACGACGCTGAGGGACAAAGAATGCCGGAGTGGTAGGACAATGCAAAGAACCAAAAAGAAATAAACGAACGCAGATGCTATGGGGACAAGGGCAAAATTGCAGAGGAGAGGTTTTTGCAAAAGAAGATAAATGTCGAGTTTCAGAGGCGCTTCCAACCAGGGGCCAGGAGAATGCTAAGTCGCAGTTCCCAGTGTGGCTGAGGGCGCGTAGTCATCTGCTGCTTTCTGTCTCCTAACTGTACCTATTTCTGTAACATTTACACAGGCACTTCGCTGGTAGTGTCACTGCCAGCGTCCCTGGATATCTCTGTTGCTCAAGGCAGGCGGTTCAACTTCCAGCTCTCTGCCCATTTTCATCGTCGACAAAGAGGATATTCTCTCTCCTTCAGAAGACATTCAGCACTCGACCAACGGCAGCACCAACAGCGCCACAGTGCAAAAGTAGGAGCCCTACAGCGGCTTTAGCTGCCGTTTTGGAGTGTCTCCTCGCGTCGGCAGTGGGTTTATTTTTGGGGCCACCAGTGCCGTAGCGCCTGGGCGAGTCAGAGGCCATTCGCAATCCAGTAAAGAAGAGGCCAGTCTGACTGAGATTGGCACATGTCTTGTTCTCGTACGAGACGAGTCTGGGCAGGGTCGAGCAAAGCAAATTTCAGTATTATTGTTACAATTAGGCCACGTCTCTACACTTGTCTATTGGACTTCTCATCTCGCCTCTGCTGCCTCAGGCAAACAGGCCCTTCAGCAAGCGTCCAAAGACGCCCCGCACGCGATCTGGGTTCGCTTGCGCGGCAGTCAGGATCACGGCCGCGCTGCTGGCAAAGGCCACCTGCTCGCGCCACGCGTCTTTTCGGTCGTAGCGACGTGGGAAGAGTGTCGCCAGTGCCCTCGGTGCCACGAAAAAGGCAATTTCCTGTCTGCGCGCTGGCTTTTCCAGCAGAATGCTCCAGCCACACAGGAAGCAGCCAGCTCCGACGCACAAGCCCCCGTCAATGTCCATTGGACTTAGAGTCTTTCGGCTGAACAGGTTGGGGCCTAGACGTGTCCTGCAGAGGCAGACTCCATAGTAGAACAGGGCGACAAACATGCCAAGGAATGCAGAGCTGCGTGAAGCCTCCACAATGGCCATGGCGACGTTGCGCTGTGCCCTGGGACGTCGAAGCTGGATCAGCAGATTGATGGGCAGGTACATGTTCATGGCAAACCTCCAGCCCCGGCCAAACTGACAGGCAGCGTGCCATTCGCAGTTTGTGCCCCTCCCGGAGTGCACCAGCTCACATGGGATGGGGATCGACTTGGCCGGGTCGCCCCAGACCTGAGGTAGGTTATAGTCGCGACACATGCTCCCCAGTAATTCTGCCATGCCCGTGTCTTTGCCATACACAAACCCTCCATACCTGAGTTGTCGCAGAGCCTCAATGAGACGTCCATCGCACTGTGCCGCCGTCGAGATCCACCTGTTGTAAGATCTCGGCAACCTGTCTGGGATGTAGAACCAATTCCACATGACCAGTGCTGACGACAGTGCAAAGAGTGTGGAAGCCGCATACTGGTTCTTGGAGGGTCTCTCGGGCTTGCCAGTGCGAGAGCGCCACTGTGACATTGAGGAGGTCACGCATATGTCCAGAGCGCGCACCACGCCAAACAGGGTCAAATCGAGCGTCTTCCCCGCCAGATTGAGTGGAGGCAGCGGTCGAGTCTCTGGGAGTTGTCCCTCTGGAGCAAATGCCACATCCGACTTGCGACGAGCCATACGGTGAGGCTCAGCCGCAGTGGTCGTGCTAGGCCGGTTGAGGAAGCCAAAACTGAGCCATGCTGAAACAAAGATGGACAGGAATCTAATGCAAAGTGCCAGGCGAGTGTACAAACTCGCCAAATGGGGTCTTGTGAGCACGTGTTCCTTGAGCAGCACCAGCGCAGGGATGGGCAATACGGTTGCGCCCCCAATGAGATATGCACAGACGGCGGCAAATTTATTAGGCCTGAGCTGTGTCTTGAGTGCCTGTGCGAGCTAAACACAAGGGAAGAGAAAACTGTCAGCTGAGGTATTGAGGTATAAGATTGGCCAACAAACCCTGTGAGATGCCTCTGTTGCCGACAATTTGCCCTTGAGCAGAGTAATGAGAATGCTGATGACTGCCGGGCTGGTAGTTGACAGCAAGCCCAAGCTCCATGCTCTTATCACCCTTTAATTCGATCAACACGTTGCCTCCAGTGTCAGTCCTATTCCCTGGTATACTCACGGGAGAAATGGTTTGATGCTTGGTTGCAGTCCCCGAGCACGTCGATTTGACGACAACGTGGTCGCGCTCATCGTGACTGTTGTCGCCGTTACGGCTCTGGGCGCGCTGCCCTCAGTGCTGGATATACCCCTTTGATGCGGCAAAGGTGAGCCTGTCTTGGGTGATGCGAAACGAAGAGACCATGTCAGGTCATTCTATTCCCCGGGTCTGCCTGCAGGAGCAACATGCACTGAATGCGCCAGCCCGGATAAACTGCTTCAGGAGGCACGTGAGCCGAGAGTGCAAATTAAGCAGCACGCTGTAAGCCGAGGCGCCAGTACAGCAGGGGTGCGATGGACCAGCTGAAAGCGAAAGACCACCTCTATTTGGGCGGTCAATTTGGCGGTCAAGACCAGAAATGATATGCGTATAAGAGACAGGCAGCGAGAGAGATAGCAGCAGCAGTAGCAGAAGCAGCTAATCGCAATCTTTCACATGTCTCCCTCTCTTGTCTGTGCCGCTGCGCGGTGCCTGGGCGAGAGCCAGCAACAGACATTTTCACATGTCATTTTCTGGCTGGATATGGCGTATGATGTGCAGTAGGCCAGTCCAACAACACCATGTGCAATGCTCGCGCTTTGCTCAACAAAGCAATTAGCCTGCTCTCTCGAAGATCTATTGATCTTGCTGCCTGGTCGTCGTGCTGCCCTTGGAACTATTCGCAGAGACTCCTGGTGCTAGCGCAGGTGCAGCAGTGGTGCACGTAATAGACATTTTTTTCCTGCTTCTTCACCACATGGACGCCTAACTCGCCTGTATAACATCCACCTGCCCGCACCTCCCACTTCCCAACGCCGCCCTGCTTCGCCTTCTGCTGCGTTTCAGACCTGTCTGCGACTCATGTCATCGGCTTGCTAGACAGGTTTCGGCCGTCGTCCCCGGCGGACCATGATTGCGCGCTCGCCAGGCGTGCCCCAGCAGCTTCCCCCAACGCATTCTCTGCTCCTCGCAGCCCGAGCACAGCGCCGTCTACAATGAGCGCGCGCCAGTCGCCTGGACTCGAAGGCCTATTTGGATGTTGGTCTCGCAGCTCAAACGTCTTGGAGCCCGCACTGACAGCCAGCAGACTCCATCGTGGACGGCAACGATGCGCAGCACAAGCCCAACTCACGCCAGCCCACAGGCCCTCCTCTGCTCGACGACGCCCAGTCGGACCTCCTGCACAACTTCTTCCAGAACCCAGACGACGTCGATCCCGCCTTCTTGTCCCATAATGATTTCTCCACCCCGTCCGAGGGCATGCTCAACAACCCGCAAGGCTTCGCCGGCTGGATGTTCAATGGCAACAGTTCTCACGACGCGCCACCCAGCAGCGCACAGCCAGCTCCTGCCCAGTATGCAGCCCTGTCGCATCCACAGCCTCGCACCGCATCGCACGAGTTTGGCCATTCGGGTCCAATGACACCGTCGGACGATGTCTGGGCCGCCGCACAGATGCTCCACGGCCAGAACGGCCACAACCAGATACATTCTACAGGCCAATTCAGCGGCTCTCGTCCAGATTCAGAAGCTTACGGCCAGCAGCACCAGCAGAGTCAGGGTTTTGATTATCCTGCGGGCGCGCAACAGAGTCCCACAAGCTTCTCCTTCAACCAGCAAGGCGTGCCCAATGGCGGCTTCACTCCTGCCAACATGCGCCACCAGCCTACGACACAGGGCGGGCGAACAAACGTCGTCATTTCACAGTTTGGTCCAGCTCTGCAAGGTCCCAAGTCGCGGCCAGCTCCACCTCTCAAGTTTGGCTCGGATGCCCACTTTCGCAGCGACAGTTTCAAAGCTCCCAACAGGTTCGAGCCACCAGATCAGGCTTTCCGCGAGACCATCAACCACAACTTTCGACATGCAGAAAACAATCCTCTTGGCATGAATCCACTGTCTGCAGGCAGCGATTCACAGGATTTGTCGCCTGCGCGCAAGCGACGAGGTCCACAGGCTAAAGTTGGAGCGCAGGAGCAAGAACGCCAGATCGCCGTCAAGCAGAGCTCGGAGCAGGACGAAGAGCCTTCAGCGAAACGGCGCAAGAGCAAAAACATCAAGAGAGAGTCTCCGGCTGACAAAGGAAAACAGACTGGGGCCGTTGGAAAGTCAACTCCTCACGAGACATCAAGCAATCAGTCAGGGACCAAAGGCCCCAAGCATAGCCCTACAGCAGCAGCAGCCTCAACTCCTCACGCTCGGCCATCCATGTCTACTGCTGTAGTCAGCACTCCCTCGGCTGCCGCTGCAGGAGGCGACGAGCAACGGCCCCTACGCGAGAACTTGACCGAGGAGCAGAAGCGCACCAACCACATCCAGTCAGAACAAAAGCGCCGCAACCTGATCAAGCAAGGCTTCGACGACCTCAACCGCATGGTGCCCGAGCTGCGCTCCGGCGGCTTCAGCAAGAGCAACGTGCTGGTCGAGGTGGCCAAGTTTATGCGGCTGCTGGCCGAGGGCAACGCGGCGCTGCGCGACAAGCTGGCCTCTCTTGATAATGGATAATTTTTGCTCTTTGCCTTCCACTCTGGTTGAATTTCCTAGCTTTTTCATCTGGGACGGAGTCATCAAAGAGGAGGAATGGAATATTACTTTTTTCGAAACACAAAAAGGAGAAGCGTTCTAGAGCAAAAGATGGAAGGAGAGAGAAGTACAGACACCGGAGGATCCTGTTATCTTTCCCATTCATTCTCGCCATTCCAGCAAGCAGGAAACGATAAAGATATGTATATACTCTTACAGAGTAGTCTTCCTTGCAGAAAGACAGATATCAAGATACAGGAGGCCCGCCTTTATTTAATGCAGCGAAATGCAACACGCACATTCCGCCAATGACCATTCAACTTTGATACTTTCTTCTTTTGCAGTATTAATGATGTGAGATGAAGGGACATTGTTTCCTTTTCCCAAAAAGACGGGAAAAAAAAGCCCAAAGGTGTCAGGTATGGCCAATGGCCGTCTCCCACTCGACCCGCCCGCGCAACGCATCTTCGACACTATCTTGCAGTCGAGTGGCTGTACCTGCATCTTCAATAGCAACCCCCAGCTCCTGACTGGTAAACATGGACGCCCGGTCGAGGTTGCCGCTGCCAAGCAGAGCGAAGCGCCCGTCCACGGCCGTGAATTTCAAATGCGACCGAACGGGGTGTGCTCTTGAAGAGGCGGCCTCAAGGTCTTGATGTAGACCCAGAGGCACGCGAGGCCGGCGCCAGGGCCATGAGCGTGCTCCAAGGGGACCTCTGGTGGCTTGCCCGGCATCCTCTGGCAGCGCTGTGAACCAGCCCACGCGCAGGGTGCCTCCACGCTGGCTCTGTTCGGCGAGAAAGGCAGAAGCATACCAATCGCGCAACCTCTGCACCTGCGTCTCTGTCGTCGTGCCCGCCGTGGCTCTCTGCTCCAGCACCATGAGGTTCTTGTTGGTGACGACCGTCACGTCAACGCCTCGTTGCAAAGCAGCCTTTAACGCCGCAAGCACAGGCGCCGCCGTCACGTTTGGCGTCAGGATGAAGACAGACGTTCGAGCTGCCGCCAACAGGCTGAGCGTAAAGTGGTTCAGAGGGGTATGGGGAGGCGGTGTGTTCGGACTAAATGGCAGGATAAAGGGAAACTCTTTTGAGAACGTCAAGGAGAAGCGGGGATTGGCGTGATGTGGGTGTGGGAGAAGGACGCTGGTCGGTCCTGTTACGGTTCCCTCTGCTGACGCTGTAGGACCAAAGTCAATGCGTCTTGGCAAGCTCGAGGCATCTTGTAGAGTATCATCGATAGTTTGAGCAGGGCGTGGAGCGCTTGCGGTATGTCCATCTTCATGTATCCAGTCCGACGGAATGTGACGCTCGCTCGTCCGCCAGTAAGTCGGTTTCGAGCGACCAAAGTAGTACCGCTCCAGGCCCCAGAAGTCTCCCCATAGCTCCGCCAGATTGGTTACGAGCCCTTTGTCGGTTGCCACGCGCCATTGAGGATAGTCATCAAGCTTCCACTGCACGGCCTCTCGCACGACGAGCGCGCCCTCGAACCAGTCCTCCCAGCTCACGTTGCAGCTTGGCATGATAGCAAGACTACGGTCACACAAAACGTACTTTGGGTGCATGACGCTGAATGGTTTGACAAAGACAGACTTGACCTTGACATCAAGGCCGGGCAGTTCACTTGGTGGCGGGAGGTTCAATGCGCGAGGCCACTTGGAGGCAGAGTAGATAGACCCCTTGATCGACTGGGTATGAAACAGCTTCTGCCACAGCGATAGACTAGAAAAGCAGATGCGCACTTTGATTTTCCGTGTCTCCTTGCCGGGGTTGCGAGCACATGCCTTTGCCGAAAGCGCGCGGAGAATGTCAGCAACTGCATTGCTGGAGGCAGAGTGAGCCCAGAAGCATGTCGTCAGCAGCAGTTCATGGTCCGTGTTTGCTATGATCAGAGGCGCTAGTTTTGAATAGAGCGTGCTGCCAGTCCCCAGGTGGAATGCTTCTATTGACGTCGTCTGCGGTTTCGGTCCAAGTTGAGGCTCATGTATATGCCTAGCCGAGTCATAGGTTGAATTTACCGTCGACAGCGCGTAATCCGCATACCACTTCTTAACAGTGAATTCATTATGCTCCATTTGTCGCGGTTTGCCCTTTTCAATGCTTGTTGATATTGCAGTGGTATTATCTGTGTTACACAGAGCCTCTCAGTCGTCATCAATTGTGGTCTTTCAAGGCGCCATCATGCCTTCATTCCGAAACCACAGCTTTGACTTCTTTGATCAGAGTGCCTCGATCAACAATATTAGGGCTAGATATAACTCAAAGCCCGGCTCGTTTCGAATGGCGCGTGGAAGAGGTAAGAAATGAGGTCGGCATGTGGTGTGTCCCTTAGGCGGGCCCATCTTAGAAGCCTGGCAGCTATTGATTAGGTGATTTTCCAGCAGATTATGCCTGGGTTATTTTATAGGTCAAATTTGATTCACAGTTGTTAGAGTACTGAAATAAACATTGAAGAATTATTGGATTTTAGACTCAAGTGAATGGCTTCATTTGCGTAGAAATTAGGAATGACTCTTGTACACCTTCTTGCAGATCTAGCTCTTTGCAGGGTAGCTACGTAGTCTATTGATTAGCATTTTTGGGCAACATTCAATTGTTACTATTCCAAATAATAGATACAAATCCTACACGAAGAAATGAGAGGATGGCGATAACAATACTCCCGCCGGCGCCGGCGCCTTTATTACAACCTCAAAAGGCACCTGCTGAGCAGGATTCAGACAGCGACAATGTCGATCCGCAGGGCGACGTCAACATGGACGCAGACGACGACAACGATGAAGCTCCAGTAAAACGAGCACGTCTCAGCAAATCCTACGTCGTCACCCCAGGAGAGGTGGTGACAACAGACCCTCAGTGGATGCGTGGCCACGGCACCTTCATACCTTCAGATGCCATTGGCGCAGCACCTCCCATTATATCAACTGTTGCTGGCACAGTCACAAAGACCAACAAACTGCTGTCTGTGAGACCGCTACGCGCACGATACACACCCGAGATTGGAGATTTAGTCGTCGGGAGGATTGTCGAGGTGCAGGCAAGGCGATGGCGAGTAGATGTCGCTGCACCACTCATGGCAGCGCTGCCCCTCAGCTCCATCAATCTGCCTGGAGGCATCCTGCGAAGGCGCACAGCCGTTGATGAGCTCAACATCCGCGCATTCTTCACAGAGGGTGACCTGCTGGTGGCAGAAGTCCAGAGCATATACCAAGACGGCGGCGCCAGCCTGCATACGCGCAGCCTTAAGTACGGCAAGCTGCGCAATGGCTTGTTTCTATCCGTCAGCGGCACGGGTGGAGGAGCCGGCGGTGTCGTGCGCGCTCGTAGGCAGATTTGGACCATCGCCACTGCCAACGGCGGCGGCGACGTCGACATTGTGCTGGGAGTTAACGGCTACATCTGGATCGCCAAGCACGTCGAGCCCGAGGATGCTGGTGGTCAGGTGTCGATCACGAGGATAGAAGAAAGCGTGTCAGAGAGCATGTACAGTAGCGGCAACAATGAGATCGCCCCAGCTACGCGGCGCGAGATGGCACGCATCGCGGGCTGCATCCAGGCGCTGAGTGAGAGCGGTGCACGAGTCGACGAGGAGATGGTCACAAAGGCCTACGAGGCGGCAGTCGACATGCAATTTGCCGCAGATGCAGACGAGAAGCAGAGCGATTATCTGGGCGGCGACAAAGGGCGGCGACTCGTAGCGAGCATATTGAATTGAGGGAAAGAAAGAAAAGGATCTTTGGTGATTCCGCTATATGATACAATGATGCCACTTCAGGCGTCTTTTGCCAGTGACGACTAAATCAAGTCGAAACGCCAAAACCTCTGCGCTTTTGACTTGTTGCCATAATATGGTATGAAAAAGTAAAATGCATCGTCTGAAGCAAGGGAAAGGGGGTTGATCCTTGATGAAAAGCCTCGAAATGCCCAGTTAGCCTGTCCCACCAAATTCAAAACGCCTATGAATCACATGGTTGCCGTGAGTTGAGCCATAAAAAGAGAATTCCTCCAAACGCCATCTCATTGAAAAATTAGTTGCCGGTCAGGCATGCTGCTGGCTGGCAGGGATGCCGTTGTGCAAATACGTGCAGTCTTTGCCCTTTTTGCATTTGCCCTCCTGGAAGTAACGGCACTCGACCACAAACTGAGGTGGTGGCCGGCCTCCACGGTCAAAGATCTTGCTGTTGCTGTTGCTGTTGCTGTTGTTGTTGCTGTTACTATTGTTGTTGTTGTTCCACTTCTGGCGCTTATTGCTGTAGTTGTCGTCATTATTGCCGTCCATGCCGTTCATCGATTCCTGCTGCTCGCGCCATCGCTTGCGCTCCTCATTCTCGTACGGGAAGCCAGAAGCACTGCCATTTTGGCTGTGCTGCTGCTGCTGCTGCTGCTGCTGCTGGTTTAGGGCGCCGAGAGGAAATCCGCCTTGGGCCATAAAATCCTTCAGAGACGGCATGCCAGGCACCTGGGGCATCTGTGGCGCAGACGACAGACCCTGCAGAATGGCAGCCAGATCTGGAGCTGCTGGGGGAGGGGGTGGTGGAGGAGGCGCTGCATGCTGTGAGGGCATCGAAGCAGGTGGGGTTGGCTGCGTTTGAGGTTGCTGACCTCCCAAAGACGCCAACACAGCAGCGAGATCAAATTGTGCCGGTTGCGCCGGCATGGAAGGCACCGCTTGCTTGTTCCGCATCTGCGATAGGGCTTGATCGAGCGCAGACAGAGCGCCTTGTGGCTGTGTAGATTGGGAGACTGGAGGTGGCTGTGGCGGCTGCTGGGCCCCAATTGATCCAAGGATAGCTGCAAGATCAAATTGAGGCTGCTGAGGTTGCTGCTGAGGTTGCTGCTGTTGCTGAGTTTGTTGTGGAAATTGTGGTTGCTCACGGCGTTGCTCGCGTCGTTCTTGGGCTGAAAGGCGCGAGAGAACTTGAGCAGGAGGTTCGCCAAATGCCCTTAGCTCACCCTCAGCCTGAACAACCTCCTCAACAGGCTCCTGGGGACTATCTGGAGGTGGGAGGTCGGTTTTATTGTAGTAGACTGCTAGGACGTCGGTCTCGCGCTGCTGCTGCGTCTTACTCTCAGCTGACTCAGGCTCCTTGCTGCCGCCTCCGTAAGGTGCGAAGAGCATGCCGTACTGGTCTGGCTCTTTTTCACGAAGCTCCTCAAAGTCAACGCCAAGCAAAGCAGGGTATTCACGACCAAATAGCTTGGCTGCTTCGGCCTCGGCCTCTTCGTCTTCCTCCTCGTCAATCATCTCCGTCTCGTGGCGATGCTGCATCTTGAACATGGCGCCTTCGCTGCCAATATCACCGACATCTCTGACTTGGCTGGCGTCATGACCAAGCTCCTCCTCTGGGTCGTGAGAGAAGAGACGCACATCAACTAGAGCCGATTCAGGCTTCCAGTGCACACGTAGATGACGACGCTTCTCCTTGCGCTCCCGCTTCGTCTTCTCCTCTTCGGTTTCAGGAGCGCGCTTCTCCTCTGCCTTTGCCTTAGGCTTTGCCTCTGGCTTCTTTGACTCTTCAATAAAGTTGAATACGCTGAAAGATCTCGAGTCCCCACCGGTTGCAGCCGCTGGAGTAGTGGCAGCAAAAGTAGCTGCTGCTGGTGTAGAGGTGCCTCCGCTCTTGGCTGCTGCGGCTGCTGCTTGTTGTGCTGCGATCGATGTGCCGGGTCGCTTCGAGGCCGACTGAAGCGAAAAGAAGCCAGATGCTTTGGGCGTGACGGTATTGGTCTTTGGCTTACTGGCTGCGGCAGAAGTTGATGAAGTAGCTTGGCCATTGGCACTGGCTGCGGCTTTGACGGGGGAACCATCTTTGGCAGCGACTTTGGATAGTGACGAGGGCCCAGCAAGCTTCTTCACAGGCTGAGGGTCTGAGGAATCTCCAGTTCGTTCTCGCTTTACACCAGCGACCGTTGTTGACGGCTTGGCATCAGCTGTGTCAGACTGTTTGCTCTCTGCCACGGATGGAGCACTGCTAACACCAGCCTTGGCAGCCTCCTTTTTCTTCTTGGTCGCCGTTATTGCATTGTCAGAAATCTTCTTTGCAAGACTTTTGACGTGGGCGTCGCCACGCTTCCCAAAGCGCGTCAACATCTTTCCAATGTTTGACTTTTCAAGATTTCCGTCTGTCAGCGTTGTGCAGCGGATGAGTAGCTGGTCCATGTCAGTCAGTATTACATAAACGAATGATATTCAGCAACTCACTTCAAGGATGGCCCTGACGAAGCTGCCGCTGTAGTCGGAGTCTTTGGACCGGTCCAGTAAGAAAACAGCTAGAGCACCCATCATGGCCAGGTTCTCGCCAAAACTGTAGTTCATGTCTGGTCAATATCATGTATAGCGCACACACCTTAATTCTCTTCAGGGAAAAAAAGAACTCACTGCTTGACAATGTCTGGGTGGCCGTGCTTGACGGCAGTGCCAAGAGCAATCTCCAGCATTTCACGCTGCTTCGTCACACGTTCCTTGAGCATGGGCAATTCGTTTTCCTTTTTCCTCTCTTCGGCCTGCTTCACAGCTGTCCTGTCAGAGTTCCACCTCTCTCGAATAGTCTGCACAACCTCCCAGAAGGATTTGAGGCCTTCTCGAATCTCAACGACAGACAGAATCCTGTTGCGGGGGCGCCACAGCGCCTTGATCGTGTCGTACTCTGTGGCACCGGACGATGTGTCTGGGCGCCGTGGAGGTAGTGGTGAAGGCTCTTCTTCATCTTCGGACGACTCGTACTCTGATTCCTGCTCAGAGCTCGACTCGGATGCCGATTGAGAAGTCGGTCTGGTAGCCAGCTGCCCACTTGCATCGAGCTGCACGGGCTTCTTGGTCTGCACCAGAGCACCCAGCTTTTTCTTCTTATTGATGCTCGCCGAAAGCTTGCTGTTGCTGGCCAGCAGTGCCTTGATCTCATTTCTTGACTTCCGAGCATTATATGCCGGAATGGTCGCTTCAGGTGAATTAGTCAAAGTTCTTCCAAATATTAGCAATACTTACATCTGGCGATCTCAGCTACGGGCTCGAGGCCAATTTCGGTAAAGGCAGCGAGGCTCTTCACCTGTACGATTTTTGAGAGTTCGTCCAGCGGCGTGAGCACAAATCGAGTGCCGTTGGCTGCTCCTGGAGGAAGCGGCACCAACGCAGCATATTGGAATTTGGGTGTGAAAGAGTGAGATGTCGATACCTGCATGGCATAAGCTGGTGCTTCCAGGTCAAGAAAATAAGAGGGGATTTCACTCACAGGACGCTGCACGGGCGGTGTGTTGGTAGAATGTTGTGCAGGACTCTGGATTGTCTGAAGCACATTCGGCGCAATGGTGTTCATCTGAGTGTCATTAAACTGTGTCTGAGCGGCATGGTTGCGAAAAGGTTGCTGCTGCTGCTGTTGGTGTTGCTGCGGCTGCTGCTGATGCTGATGTTGCTGATCGAGCAAAGACGCCGCGGGGTTGAACGAGGCTCCATTATAATCATTAAATGCATTTTCACTGGGATATGCAGACTGGGTGGTATTTGCTTGCTGAAAGTACGGGGTTGTCTGGTGGTTGTGCAGGCCAGAGTGTGTGGCGTCGATGGAAGGCTGCCAGAAGCCAGCATCAGAGCCCAGGTCGATGCGCTCTGTTGAGTGTGGATGCCAGGCGCCCTCAAACGAGGCATCCTGAGCATCGCTTATTGCAACATTCTGAGCGTAGGCCTCGCCGCCAGCACCGCCATAGGCACTGCTGGCGTTGTCTGCGGTCAAGGGCACGTGATTAGGATGGTGTGCCATATTATAACGACCACTGCAGAGACGGCTCTCGGACACACCCAAAGACACGCTAGCTTGGCACAGGCGCCTTCACGCGGGAAGAAGAGGAAGAAGAATGAGGATGAAGCGGCAAAAGCTGATGCCCCAGGACGTCTGCATGCGCCAGCACGCCCTGATTTATGAGTTGGCCCTGATTGCTGGTGACCCAGATAGATGTTGAGATGTGGGTGTCTTTTTTCTTTGGTCTCATTAACGGCCAGAGCGAAGAGGTTGAATTTCTTTGCGTGCCTTTTCCTCTGGCTGAGGGGGCGCGCCCCCCGAAACAAGAGATTGGCGACGACTATTCAGCTGGCGCACCCAAGACGAAGGGCTACAGCACGCGACTGTCTGCGCCTTTTTGAGCGCGCCCTCTTGCAAATTTTCGAACGTCCCTCTGTCAAACTCCCCAATTTCCTCTCGCCCATGCAGACAAACAAGAAAAAGAACAACGCCTCTCGAGAGCGACGAGCGGCGATGCCTCTTTGCCCTATTCAGCGCGCAAAGCCTCGCCTCGACGCTCCCGCACAGCAAGCCCACTAGTAAAAAAAAACTTTCAAATTCTTGGTCCAACGAAGCTATCTCATTGTTAGAGGTGGATTCAAAGATGCAGGTCGATGCATCTGATGGATTAGGGGACAGTGAAGTGGGTGAAGAGGAGGAGATGAAGGGTAAGTGACTCGCAAGCTCCCGGGGGGGGGACCATGCCCAATCTGCTTAGTAAGCCCCGCCCAGAGGAGGGCAAAGCTGGGGCTGCAAACAAATGCCAGCCTGGATGCAGGGCGCTATATTCACAACCACTAATTTGAGCACTTGTTGATTTTTCGAGCCCTCAATTCTGCGGAACAAGTTTGAGATTGCATTGAACCATGGATTGAGAGCTATTCAGCTTCGCCACAATTTATTCCGTCCGTCCTCCAACCATGTCATCGTCGGCGGCTTCAGCAGCAACTGCGCCAGCGGCCAACCAGAATTCGCTGCGCTCACGCCAGATCGGTGGGTAGGCGTTCAACTGTACTCCAGTCTGAGAGGCCACTAACAGGGGAACTTATAGCTTCCATCGAAAAGATCCTCAATCTAAACACCTCGGCCGAAGCACAACTTGACGGGCATGCAGAAAGCACATCATCCAATAATGGCCTCATTCCCAAGGCCACACCTATACTCAACTCGGACGGCGAGCCCATATGGAAGGTCTTGGTGTTTGACGGTCTTGGGCGCGATGTTATCAGCAGCGTCCTGAGAGTCAACGACTTGCGATCGTGGGGGGTGACAATACACCTGTAGGAGAGAGCCTTTTCTTGCCCAATTAACTCCAAGAGAGATACTGATGGGCCAGAAACATTAATACTGTCCGACATATGATCCCAGATGTGCCAGTCATATACCTCGTCGAGCCCAATGCGTCGAATCTACAGACCATCACATCCGACCTCTCCAAAGGCATCTACTCGCCAGCCTACGTCAACTTTCTGTCGTCAGTCCCGCGGACGGTGCTGGAAGACTTTGCTTCGCAGATAGCCACTGCAGGCGTCGCAGAACATATTGCGCAAATATACGACCAATATATGAACTTCATTGTCACCGAGCCAGACCTGTTCAGCCTGGGCATGGGCCAGGAGACTTACTGGGCCATGAACAGCGCACAGATCAGCGATGATGCCATGGACACCATGGTTGACAGGATTGTCAGCGGTCTCTTTAGCGTTGTTGTGACTATGGGTCAGTATCATGCTGTGCGATTCAAATTGACTTGACTGACGGCTAGTAGGAGTCATTCCAATTATCCGTTGCCCAGGCAAAGGAGCTGCCGAGTTGATTTCGGCAAAACTAGATCGCAAACTGAGGGATCACATCTTAAACTCAAAAGACAACCTGTTCTCAGGTTCAAACCAACGGCCCTCATCGTCAGCAGGCCAGCCAGCAAGTCGGCCTGTGCTCATCATCGTGGACCGCAACGTTGACATTATCCCCATGCTCTCACACTCTTGGACCTACCAGTCCCTAGTTGCCGATGTGCTCAAGATGAAGCTCAACCGTATCACGGTGGAAACTCCTAGCGAGGGCGAGGGCAAGCCAAGCATCAAGAAGGCTTACGATCTTACAGCCAATGATTTCTTCTGGACGAAGAATGCAGCACTGCCTTTTCCCAACGTCGCCGAGGACATTGACATGCAATTGACCAAATACAGAGAGGATGCAAACGACATTACGAAAAAGACGGGAGCGTCTTCGATTGAAGACTTGCAGAACGACACGAGCTCGTCGGCGCAACATCTCAAAGCGGCCATCACACTGCTGCCAGAGCTCAGGGAGCGCAAGGCTGTGCTTGACATGCACATGAATATTCTGTCGGCGCTGCTCAAAGGCATCAAGGACCGACAGCTTGACAACTACTATCAGCTCGAGGAGAACATCACAAAACAGAACAAGACACAAATGCTGGATTTCTTGAAAGATGGCGACAAGGGCACCGAGCCGCTGGACAAGTTGCGGCTGTTCATCATTTGGTTCTTGAGTGTGGAGCAAGAGGTCAGTAAGGCAGAGATGGAGCGATTCGAGGAGGCCATTGCTGCTACAGGCGCGGACCTTGCTCCACTGGCATACGTGCGACGGTACGTTGATTGTTTTTTTTTTCCTTTTTGTTCCCCCTGCTTAGTTTCTGTTGTCTGTATTCTTGTCCTCTTTCTTGTTTGTTTTCCAAGCATCAGCAGGATTTGGGCAACGAAAAAAAAAGAGAGAGTGAACGTTTGGACTAACGGCAACAAGAGTACGCGAAATCACCCGCATGACGATGATGTCCTCTGCACCCGCACAGCAAGCGCAGCAAGGGGCATCAAACGAGCTGTTTAGAGGCTTCAGTGCCATCTCGTCACGTCTGACGGATCGCTTCAAGGACGCCGGCCTAGGCACAAACTTCGACAACCTCATCTCGGGGGTCAAGACATTTCTGCCGGCAAACCGAGATCTTACCTTGACCAAAATCACCGAGTCGCTCATGGATCCGCAGAACGCGTCGTCGTCTGCCATACAGAAGACGGAGAATTACCTGTACTTTGACCCGAGAAACGCCAATGCGCGGGGCACCATGCCCAAGGCGAGCCAAAGCAAGTCCCAGCAGGGCGGCGCGTCTGGCGCACTCAACGGAGTCGGCCGCGGCATCGAGGCGAGCTTCGGGCAGAAACGCCAGGGCTTCAACGAGGCAATTGTGTTTACAGTCGGCGGAGGCAGCATGGACGAGTACGGTAACCTGCAAGAGTGGGCCAAACGGGCTGGAGGCGGTGCGTCGTCGTCATCGTCGTCAGGTGGCAGCGGCGTGCCTCGCAAGCGTATCGTCTACGGCTCGACGGAGCTGATGAACGCAGATGACTTTTTGTCCAAGGAGCTGGCGAGACTTGGGCGTGAGAGTTAAGTGATAGAAGAAAAAATATCAGAAAGTGTCCCTTGGGTGTGTCGCTGAGCGGCTTTGGGGCACCTTCCTCCGCCAGCTTCGGAGTTGGACATGACGGAGACGTGACCGCCCAGTCGTACTTTTTGTTGCTCATCGCCCTGCCATTCGCGCAACCCTCCACCCGTCTTTGTTTGTCACGGAGCTGACGTTGCCCTTTGCTTAAACGTCTGGCTCATAGTCTCTCGCTCGCTCGCAGACCATGGCGTCTGGCGGCCGTCGCAGCAGGGACATCCTAGACAGCTACCGACGTGTGCCCGGCGAAGGCGAAGGCGAGGACGAAGAGGCCAACGCTCCCGACGACTACGACGACGACAGCCACAGCGATGTTTCAATCCTAAGCGACAACGACTTAGCCGACAACAGCGAGCTGAGCGAAGTGGGGGATCCGACGGCAGCAAACAGACCAGCAGATGCGGCAGCGAATGACGCATCCGATGCACGCAAATTGAGAAGACGGAACCAGGCCAACAACGTGGCGGCTGGCAAGCAGTCTGATAAAGCAGATGCTTCTGCTGCTGTAGCAGTCGTTGGCGATGCAAACGTCGTTCCAGATGCGACAAGGGAAGCCGCAGACGAGACATTGCAGACGACCACCACCCGTCAACAAGACACTTCTCGAGGCGCAGCTGCAGGCCGCAGACGCCATCAGAATTCAGCCAGTCGAAACGTCGGAGCTGGGCAAGCCAAGGAATACCACTCAGATCCGGCAACAGTGCCAAATCGAGGTGGCTTCTTCATGCATGATCACAGAGGCGACTCGTTTGCACGGGGCGGGCAGGGACCACATGGGCGAGGCAGAGGAGGAGCGGTAGGGGCAGGGCGTGGCAGACCAGCTGGTAATACAAATCAAACCGGCAGCTTCCAAAGGCGAGTGCTTCTGTTTCCTGTTCAAGTGAAGCTACTGACAAGGTCTCCAGACCTGTGGACGACACGACTGCATCTCGGTGGACCCATGACCTGCACGAAAGCGTTGACAATCTGCCTCCAGACGTTACGAGTGAGCGAGCACCCGCGCATCAAGAATCTGCAAGCAGGCCAGCTTCGATGGCAGCGCTACTTTCCAAGACGGTTGCCATAGGCACGGTGACGGCTCGAGTGTACCTGCCGTTGATGAAAGCGCCCATCAACTTCGAGCGTATGCCCGTCAAACAGCACACACGCTTGCCGGATCTTCGGCCACCACTCCGTCGTGACAAGCCAGTCCGCATATCGATACCAAACGCACCGCCACGCTATATATTCCCGTCGACGGAGAGATCATTCATCTTCATCCCGCGAGCCCAGCGGCCCAACCAGCAGGGTGGCAGGAACAAGGCACGAGGTTACTTCAGCCAGCACGGCAGCCGGAGACAGAGTGTGTACGGCGGCAGCAACTACACTCCCAGTGTCGCCATGAGCAGACGTTCGTCAGTGGCTCTCGACGGCATCGTGTCTCCTACTGGCTCGGTCCGGCCGGTGGTCAAGTTGCCTTTCAACACGCAGGCTATGCCATACGCACCTACCTTCCAGCCAGGCGTCATGCAGGCCCCAGCATACCCTCTGCCTTCACAGCCAACCTTCCACGGGGCGCAGAGCCAGATACCAATGCACCAGCCTCGGCCTCAGAAGGCTGTGTCGCTCGCCACGATTGAAACTCCGAATGCAGACGCTTTCCAGGCGCCACCTCAGCAGGAGCAGCAGCCATTCCACCACCAGGTGCCGATGCAGGTCACTGCCCACACGCGACACATGTCCATGCAGAGCCACGGTAGCGGCAACACTCCACTTTCCAATATCCCGGAGCGAGCAGTCAACGCGCCAGCCTTCCAACCCGCGGGCATGGCACCAATGTTTGCGCAGTATCCAGCGTACCCATATTACTACTCGGATCCCGCATCACACGCGCCCCCACCGTACATGATGCCTGCCATGGTGCCCGTCATGGCTGGGCCTGTCGGCGACATGGGGATGCAGCATCAGCAGCAGCCGCCGCAGCAGCAGCAACAGCAACAACATTTTGCACATCAGGCCAACGGCATGGTCTACTTCTACGACCATTCACAGATGACAGCTGGGGCGGGCATGGAGGGCGCTGGAGGCCTGCACACGCCAGCCCCAGAGGGCTACTGGCAGCCGGCACCGCCAATGATGTATTATGGAGCACCTCAGTAGATGGGGCTATGAATGACACGAACTATTTTTTGGGGGAATGCACCAATCTTGTCACTGTTTTGGCTGTCCACTCGTTCTATGCCATACTTTCATTGCTAGTACGCCCCCTTAATGAGCTATTGGTGATTGATATATGCAGAGCCCACCATCGTTTAGCTCCAATTACTTGAAGTGGGCTTGTGCTCCCAAGATAGATGAGCCCTGTGCCTGAGCCACTCTTCGTAGCCCGGCATGCCTTTGTAGAGTGAGGCAAGATTGCTGAGAATTGGAGGAATGCCAGATGAGGTCCAAGTCAGGCCGAGGTGATGCCCTTTGATTTGACTTGCTTTGTTGAGCTCGTCTCGCCTCAGAAAAAATGGCTTACAATATCAAGACTTAGTCCAACGGCTACGTGGTCAAACACCAGGAACACGTGCTACAAAGTAGATACTGTAGCAAGAACATGTATATGAGGCTGGCACCTCCTGAACAATCTCACAAGTAGAACACGTCCAGCCGCTTTCAACCTGCTTCTTCTGATCCAGCCATCTTTGCTTAAGATGGACACTTGTCGTTTGCTGCTAATGCACCATGTGGGTGGGGGAGGCCACATATCAATAGCACCGCTAGGGCAACGCCAGGCCCATTTTGGGACAGTAGCATCCAGAATTCTACCAGATGCGAGTTCATGCTACCTGCCTGACAGAGATATTGACCGCAGTTGACAAGTATTGAACCACACACATATACCTTGTCACGTGCCTGGCTGAAAGTGGGGGAGAAGTGGAGTTGAATCAGCGGCGTTAAGCAGCCGCAACAGCCGCTGGTCGCCGCCTTCTCTCAGTCAGACGCCGACGTCTTCTCACCGCTGCCTGCTACTCTCTTCTCCGCTCTCTCACTCTCTTCCTTACCCTCTTCCACCTCTTCTTCCTGATTCTGTTCCTTCCCTTCCCCGCCTGCAACTCGTCTGCCTAGACAGAGTGTGGGCTTTTTCCTTTTCTCTTCTCCTCCACAGCCCTTTCCCTATCTCCACGTCAGTGTGTTGCTTGTCCTGGTAGACACAGCCTGATCCTCGCTTCAAAAGCCTCGTCTCGTGTCGTCATCTTGCAGAAAGTGTCTGCAGGAGAAATCACATTAACCAGTTCAACTCCATCAAACAGACTCACAGCATGTCATCAGTTGCAGGCCCCCACCAGATGATGGCATCCCCGGACACTCCAATAGTCGTCAAGGTGTCGATTGACGATACGGTCCGCCGCTTCAAGCTACCTCTGAGCGACGTGACTCCCAGCAAGTTTTCAGCCAAGGTAAGTGATATGTGTTTTGTGGCTACGCCTTTCGATTCCACTAACACATGACTTTCTACCAGCTCCGCCAGTTGCTCCAGGTCGACCTGTCCAAGCAGCTCCTACTTGAGCGTTACTCGGACAGCGCGTCCAGCTACATCACCCTTGACACCAACAACCCTCCTTCATACAAGCAGCTGTACCGTGCAGCAAAGGCCAAGACAAAGCTCCGCCTCAAGGCCACCGTCAAGGACGAGCCTGCAGTCCAACAGAGGGGCAGCCCTGTTTTGCCCGAGGTGCCCGCCTTGACTCCGCTGGACGAGGTCCTGAAATCGCTCAAGCTCAACGCCACCCCTCAGACCATGCCCTTTGGGTCTGCCTGGCACGTATGCTGCAACAACTGCGACAAGGCCATGCTCGACAGCCATTATCACTGCGGCACGTGCGAGAACGGCGACTACGACCTCTGTGAGGCCTGCGTGTCGCGCGGTGTCACCTGCCTCGTGGCTGACCACTGGCTCATCAAGCGCAACATCCGCAACGGCCAGGTCATCAACAGCACCACGGAGCGACTGACGCCCAAGCCCAAGCCAGTGCCAGTCTCTGTGCCTGCTCCCGTTCCAGCTCCAACAGCTGTTCTAGTTTCTGGTCCTGCACCCACCAAGCCGCCAGCAGCAGCTACTGCACCTCCAGCACCCGTCACATTCTCTGCAACCATTCCAGAGAAGACAATCCCCGGCTCATTCGCCTCGGAGTCAAAGGTTCTCCCCGCCGTGCCCGACGAGGCCAACCGCACCTGCAACGCCTGCGTCAAGGTGCTGCCAGAGAAGCTGCTCGTCAACTGCAGCGACTGTGACGATTTCGACCTCTGCATCGCTTGCATCAAGGACAACTCGCATGGCCACCATCCTGGTCACCGCTTCACGGCCATTGCAGACGAGAAGTTGGCTGCCAGCGTGCAGGCGCTGTGCGCCCCCGGCCGCGGCGAGATGCACTGGGCCACGTGTGACGGCTGCGACCAACGCATCAATGGTGTGCGTCACAAGTGCCTCGACTGCCCCGACTGGGATCTGTGCGGCAAGTGCCACAGCAGCGCCAACAGCACGCACCCCAAGCACCGCTTCGTGCCCGTGTACGACAAGATGAGCTGGGCTCTACCCCGCAAGGCGCACCACCAAGGCGTCTTCTGCGACGGTCCCCTGTGCAGGGCCAACAAGGTGCAGTCGTACATCCACGGTGTGCGCTACAAGTGCGCCATCTGCCACGACACGGACTTTTGCGCAAACTGCGAGGCGCACCCCAGTAGCAGGCACAACGCCACGCACCCGCTCATCATGTTCAAGACGCCCGTCAAGAATGCCAGCATCAGCACGCTGGGCGAGACGGGGCTCGGCCAAGCCATGCCTGCCATGGGAGACGTCCCCGCCACCACCGCCACCGCCGCTCCTGGTCCCGTCGAGGCGACCCGCAGCTCTCCTGCGCCCATCTCTGGTGGCCAGCACGCCGGCCACGGCAAGCAGCCATTAGGATATGGACATTCTTGCCGCAGCCCTTTCCGCTTGCGAGACACAGTGGAGGTGGCCGCCCGCAAGCCCGCGCCTCTGGCAAAGCCCAAGCAGGTCGAGGGCTCGGAGCTCGACTCTGAATTTGTGTGCGACTCGACAGCTGACGGCGAAGTCTTCCCGCCCAACATGGAGTTTGAGCAGGAGTGGACGCTGCGCAACCCTGGACCCCATACGTGGCCTGTGGGCATCACCGTGCGCAACACTGGCGGCGACAACATGCTCAACATTGACCCGAACCGCCCTGCCAGCTCGACTGAGCTGTCGGCAGCCCAGAGCTCGCAGGCGACGGACAAGGCCATTGGTCCAAACGAGCAGTTTTCCTTCTCCGTGAAGCTGCGCTCGCCGCTGTCCTCGGGCAACCACATCTCGTACTGGCGTGCCCGTGCTCCCGATGGCACCCCATTCGGACACAAGCTGTGGTGTGAGATTCGAGTCGACCCGGCTACTTCTCATCTTGACGGACGCCCAGCGTCGCCGTTGCCAGCACCCAAAGTGCCCGTGGCGGCAGCTGGTCCCGCCCCCACATCTGACAGAGGCACTGCTCTTGCAGATTACCAGTTCCAGCTCATGCTTCTCGAGATGCAGAATGCGAAGCGCAAGCTGTTGTACAAGCAGCTTGACAACCCCCAGCAGCCCCAGAGCCAGCTCGCCGACAAGGAACAACAACAACAAAACACAAAGGACGAGGAGCAGCTCGAGTCAACCTCGAGCAGCCAGATGATCTTCCCCAAGTTGGACAAGGAGTCGCCAGCAGCCAGCACAAACCTCGAGGCCAAGAACGCCCCAGCTGCATCCCACAACGATCTTGACCGCGTCGAGTTTGACGATGACAGCGACGACGAGACGTTCCTGACCGACGACGAGTACGACATTCTCGATGCCAGCGATGAGGAGGTCATTGTGGACAACGGTGTCCCAATTTCCAAGTAAGGCTGACTTGAACAACAAAAAAGTCCCTTTGGATACGTCACTTCATCCTAAATTCGGCTTTCTTCCACTCTTTTTATTTTCTTTTTTTTTTCCTCAATCACAGGGACAGCACATGTACTGGAGCAGTTTCTGGCTGAGAAAGAGAAAAAGGAAAAGGCAATCTGACGAAAAAGGGAAGGAGAAAGAAGGAAAAGGAGAGAAGAAAAGGAGAAACGATGAATCTGGTTTTACCTTGCTTTTTTTCTTTCCTTTGTACTCATGCTGGGGTTCTGTGCTTTTAGTTAATTCTCTCTACTTTTGACCGTTGAATGTCTCTTATCTATCTGATGACTTGCTGTATCCTTTTCCCTCGTTTGGGTGATGCCCGTCTCTTTACGGTCTGGTCTATTGGTGCCTTGAATGCCTTCTCTGAGACCTGGAATATCGCATGAACTTGCACTCAACGCACCCTCATGAGCTGCTAGCTGATATTTCTCAAGAAGCCCTATCAAATATCTCGTAGAGGGAAGACTTGCCATCAAAGAACAACAACCATGGAATAAACTGCCAAGGCTTGAGGCGGGGCGGAAACCTTGTTGTGGAAATAAGCCGTCGACGACGTTCCGTAAACTGGCGGCCGTCGGCCTGCGGATATGCGCGGGCCTCGCTCTCTGGGGGGCCCTTTTGCGCCCATGTAAGAGTCGCGAACTATTCTGAAATCCCTCCTCTGTCTTCTTTTTTTGTGCGAGTGGGACAGGCTGCTTGCCGAGTCTCTTCGTGGCTCCCGTCAACCAAACAAGCGGCCGCTTCCACCTTGCTTTGCATTTGGCAGAGCTTCCGCTTCGTACTATTGTCCCACGTCCAGCTCTCTGGAGCTCTGCTCAAGCATGTGAATTGGCACGAGGATCAGCGTAGCAATCACACAGGCAAATAAAGATGGCCGGCATGGAGCAGCTCGAGATCCACAGCAGGGTACGTGTTTCTGCTCATGTCCTCGTCATTATATACCTCTCTTCACCTTGTCTTGCTTTCCCCTCCAGGCACCAGCCGATCCCCCACAATGGGAAGAGCAAGACTGACAAGCAACTCAGTCGTATCTCGTCCGCTGGGTCGACGTCCACGCCGGCAACACAATCTCTTGGAGCATCCAACCTCAGAAAAAGTCAATCAACTTTGCCCTCTTCAAGCACCCGGGCACCGCCAGCACAGGTGGCAGCCTCGTCCTGCCCTCAGTCGAACACTCGGTCCCCGCCACGCCCGGCCTGGGCCCCTCGAGCAATGACACGGAAGCACAGTCGACTGTCGTCGACAAGCTCAACAAGCTCGGCATGACATGCATAGCGTGGGTGGGACGATGCGAGCCCAATCGTGTTACCATGGGGTCCCACGATGTCCTGCCAGGCCAGTCGGGCATGTATGGACTGGTCTTTGACAACACGTACTCCAAACAGACGTCAAAGAGTGTCACGTTTGTGCTCATGTCCTATCCTACCACCGCACCGCCTCATTCGGGTCACCATCTCCACTTTGCACAGGCCACGGCCCGCCAGAGCGCCCACAGCCTGCACAGCAACCAGTCTGCCAGCCCTCGCATCTTGGCCCACAGCGACTCGGTGGAAAGCCTGCACGATATAAGCAAGGTCGTCCTCAGCCATCCCGAACCTCGCTCAGGTGCGGGCACCGAGACAAAGGCCAATGGAGATACCTTCTACACGGGCGAGCTGTCCAAGAAACGCCGCAAGCGTAACCAGGGCTACGCTCGCCGCTTCTTCTCGCTCGACTTCACCTCGGCTACGCTTTCGTACTATCGCAACAGGAGCTCCTCTGCTTTGCGGGGTGCTGTACCCTTGTCCATGGCTGTCATCGCCACAGACGAGAAGAGCAGAACCATCTCGATAGATTCGGGCACCGACGTCTGGCTGCTGCGAGCACACAACATCAAGGACTTTGAGGGCTGGCGCGATGCCCTCGAGCGAGCATCCAACCAGCTGCGCACAGCCTCGACCCCAAGAACAGGCAGACCATCGAAGATCAGCACCGGTGTCGACTCGATAGAACAACAGGAGTGGCAGACTGTCGAGAGTCTGGTCGGTCGCGTAGCCGGCATTACCGATGCCGTCAGGCGCATGGCCAAGGACACTGACCCCAAGGAGGCGGCAGGTCTGGGCATCAAGTCGGCCTCGACCACTTCTTCTGGCGACAAGGACTACTTTCAGGACGCCGCTGCCTCTCAGAAACCATCCTTCTGGCGGCGCAAGTCACAGTCTTCTCCCAACCAGCAGCAGCATCCTCCCCACAACACCACCGGCAGGCGTAGCATATCTGGTCGTTCTCTGGCTCCTCCATCTCCTCTGCCGCTCGGTGGTGCAATGTCTGTACCAAAGACAAGACATGTGCAAGATGAGGGTGTGCACAGCCATTGTGTCGCCGTTCTGCGCGACCTCGATGCCGTCGTCGCACAGTTTGCCAGCCTGATTCAGGAGAACAAGCAACGCCGGGCGCCGGAGAGGCCCACACCAATCTCACGCCACAGCGTCGAGTCGGCAAGATCTCAGGAATTCTTCGACGCCGACGACGGTGGCCAGTTCTTGAAGATAAGACGAGGCAGCGAGAGTCCCGAGCGACCCACGTCCATCATAAACGACTCTGCCTCAGACTCGGACAACGACGACGAGGATGTCGACCGCTCCACAACCGCACCCGACGCCTCTGATCACCCGCTGTTCCCACCTCGCTCCAAGTCGCTCTCACCTCTGTCGTCTGATCTGCCGGCAGTGAAGCACCGCGTCACGATCCCCGCCTCTACTGGTCCCCCACCATCTCTCATTTCCTTTTTGCGAAAGAACGTCGGCAAAGACCTGACACAGATTGCAATGCCCGTCACCGCCAACGAGCCTCTGTCGTTACTACAGCGGCAGGCTGAGCTGCTCGAGTATTCTCCTCTGCTCGACGCCGCAGCCGCGTCATTAACGTCGCAAAAGTCACCAACAGGGACGTCATCTACCTCGTTGGACGATGCCGCCACGCAGCGCCTGCTTTTTGTCACAGCTTTTGCCATTTCATCGCTCTCTTCGAACCGCGACAAGTCTCGTGCCACCCGCAAACCCTTCAATCCTCTGCTTGGAGAAACGTATGAGCTTGTGCGGCCAGACATGGGCTGGCGATTCATTGCGGAAAAGGTCTCCCACCGGCCTGTGCGCGTCGCCTGTGCGGCAGAGTCGACTAAAGGCTGGTCCTTTGCCACTGCTGTCGCTCCAGACCAAAAGTTCTGGGGCAAGAGTGCAGAGATCATCACTGACGGCCGCGTGCGCGTCTCACTCTTCTCCAACGACGGTAGCGGCCACACGGAGCGCTACAGCTGGATCCCGCCTACTTGCTTTTTGCGCAACATCATTGCAGGCGAAAAGTACGTCGAACCTGTCGGGACGTTCAACATCAACGAGGAGACATCAGGCAGACGAGCGATCGTCACATTCAAGGCTGGTGGAGTCTTCTCAGGCCGCAGCGAGGAAGTGTCTGTGCGCGCCTTTGCGCCCGATGGCAGCGAAGAACGCTGCGGACTGTCAGGCAAGTGGACGCAGTCGCTGTCTCTGACGCCATCTGGTGACGAGATCTGGCACGTTGGCGCCATGGTCTCGCCAGATCCAGCCAGCCGTTTCGGTCTGACGGCCTTTGCCGCATCGCTCAACGAGATCACGCCTCTCGAGGAGGGCAAGCTGCCGGCCACCGACAGTAGGCTGCGGCCCGACCAGCGCGCCTATGAGAATGGCCGCACCACCGAGGCCGAGACGCTCAAGGCTGCCCTCGAGGAGCGCCAGCGGGATCGCCGCAAGGACGGCTCCGATCTGCACGCGCGCTGGTTCGTGGCCGTCGACGCAGACGGCGCCGAACTGGACGCTTCAAACAACTCTGGCAGTAAGGAGTGGCGGCGGCGTGACGGCGACGATGAGGGCAGCTACTGGCGGCGGCGCGAGGGCACCTACGGTTGGGGCGGCGAGCGGGCGCGAGGCGACATTTTCAAGGCCTGAGGTTGTGTTTCAATTTGTTTGTGTTGTTATTGTTTGTTTGTTTTGGAAAAAAGAAAAGGTATTGTTTGGCAACCATATGCAGGTAGAAGTCGGTTAAAAAAAGTAAGAGAAGAAGAATCGAAAGAAGGCAAAACGTTCATTAAGCATATGCATTCACAAGAGATCAAGTAGGTGCCATGACTACTCTAGAGCACTACGTTGTTATTTGGAATGAATACCAACTCTTCCTGATATATTTGCGTTTTTGTAGATGTCTCTGAGATGTGTGTCTTGACAGTCTTCTCCATCCAAGATATATTGAGGCTTATGCTTGTTTTCTGCCCCAGATGACTCTCTCGCAGTACCTCCACCCTTTCCATCTCGATGCTTTTCAAAAATCTCTTTCTTTGGTTTGCAACAAAACAACCTTCTATGATGGCCCTCTGGCAGGTCGCACCATGGGCAGCCGCCGGCCGCCGTGCTTGAACTCAATCCAATCCGACGCATCAGCAAAGCCTGCCTTTCGATAGACGGCGAGCCCTGCATCGCTGCTCTCCACATAGCATTTAGCTTGTTGCTCATCGGCTCGCGCGGTGCCCCAGGCCACCAGCGCGCCACCTGCACCTCGGCCTTGGGCGGCGGCGTCGACGGCCAGCGCGCGAAGGTGCCAGCAGTCTCGGGGCTCGTCAGTGCCAAAGAGCTGACGGCAGCTGTGTGTGAGCTTTTCTTCAATATCTTTATCGACGGCGGCGTTCCAGAAGGGAGGAGGCGTGGTGTTGGGGACTTCGAACACATCCAGGGGGTTTTCAGGTTCTTCAGCTATAGACCCATGCGATGCGTACCACAGGGCCATGCCGATTACTTGACCGTCAAGCAGCGCCACAAGCGTATAGACTGGCTTTCCAGGAGCTTGGTCGTAGTGCCTCCGTACGCCTGCTCTAGTACGTGCAACACGGAGTGCATGCACCTCATTCGCGTGCTTGCCTGGGTCTGTTTCTAGTATGACACCAGGCCCTGGAGTGTTGAAGAGCGACCGGTGCAGCGGATCCTGGCCAAATGAAGCCGGCAAGAAGCTCGCGACGGCTTCTGCGTCAGATCCTCTAGCGAGTCGCACCTCCACGGCCGGCCTTGGAGGCATTGTCTCTATTCCTGGGAAGTGAATCCACGAAAACTCTACCCCTTTTTGCCACAGGGGCGTGAACGAAAACCAGGAGACAATCAAGTGATGCACAAGTCGAAGCGATAATCTTCTTCTTGCTGCTCCTCACCAATCCCCTTCCTCAGCCAGAATATCCAGACAGAGTAGATTGTGGGCTGGGTAGAAAGGAGATAAGGGTTCCAGAAAGTCCAAAGATGACAGGCAGCCACATATACACAAGTTCGACAGGAGGCAGACTTAGTCACACTGGAAGAATCACTTCATCACATGCTTATTTGGCAAAGAAATGAAAAAAAGTTCTATCAGTAAAAGAGGATTTCAAAAGAAAAGCGGAGTTGGGGATGCTCTCTTTCTCTTGGTGCCTAGTGGTCTCTTCTCTTAGTCATCCTCTCGTCCGTCTGTCTTCCTTGAACATGCCGATCTACATCCACCCTTTCAATGAACAAATACCTTCAATCACATTGAAATCGAATTGAATGACTGAAGAATAAAGCAAATGTCAAGATAGAATAACTGAATTCTTCTGCGGCTTTCTATGCGGGAATATTTTTTGGCTTTGTATTGTACAAGTTAAAATAAAGGCTAATGGAGAGAGAAATAGTTTTGGGGAAAAGGGGGGAGATTCTTTTTGTCGTATGTTTAAAGGTTTTTCTTTTCTTTCCTTGCACGCCTGGCTCCAAAGAGACAAGATCTGTAGAAACCTCATTGGGTAGCGCCAATTGTCGTCGTCCCGCCTAGCCACAAAAACCCTTGGGCGAAGAGGTCGGTATGCATTATAAACAACGTATTTTTTCTATACCTTCACAAAACATCAAAAGTAGACAATGATCTACTTTGTCTCGTTCTGCAGGAAGGTGATGAGGTCGTTTCGGTCCTTGGCCTTCTTCAGGCCACCAAAGGCCATCTTAGTGCCGGGAATATACTTCTTGGGGTTCTCGAGGTACGCGAACTGTTTAAATCGTCAGTCAACCGCTTCACTAAGAAATGAAAGAAAAGGACAAACCAGAGTGTCCGTCTCCCAGGTGATGCCCTTCTGCTTGTTGGCCTCGGTGTAGCTGAAGCCCTCGACCTGGCCCGTCTTGCGGCCAAACAGGCCGTGAAGGTTGGGGCCGACCTTGTTGCCTTCACCCTCCTTGAGGTTGTGGCACTGAGCGCAGCGAGTCTTTCACTCTTGTCAGCTGTTGTTTCTGTGGATCGAAAGTCTCGACCGGTTCGTTCGGCTATTCGCATATGGGCACGAGAGTGCGGAAGTCGCCGGGTAGTTGGGAAGATTTACCTTGAAGAGACCGGCACCCTTGCTAGCATCACCTAGAGTCTGTCAGCATATTGAATATGAAAGCGCATCGCATGGGGTGTAGGACAATGAGGCAGAAACAAGAGCTCCGTCGTCATGACGTATTGCAACGCAATCGCCAGAGCCAAAGAGGCAAGCCACAATAAATGTCAGATGGCACAGACAGCAAGAGGAATCGAGTCGTTTGTCTGCTTGCCCAAGGACTGGTGGCGATGGCTGCGCTTCCTCGACAAAGCAACTTGTTTCGCCAACTTTTTTTTTCGGGGATTCCAAGATAAGGAGTAAAGCTCCTTTGAGCTTGGGAAGAGGGAGCTGAGCTTACCGGGAGAGTAGGAATCCTTGGCCATTTTGATAGAAGCGACGGATCAATTGATGAAAGGAATCTAAAGCAAATAGCAAAGGCTGGTGCGTGAAAGAAGAAAGAATAAAAACCAAGAGGCGAGATGTCAACCGAGATGAGAGAGAAAGGCCAGGAGGAAAAGTTTTGGGGGAACCAGAGCTACGCATTCCTTTGCCCAACCAGCCAATCAGCAAAGAGCAGATCTAAGCCGGCGTGGCGTTGACGAGAATCGGCCGAGCCGGAGCCTCCCGGAAAGGGCAGTGTGTCTCTTGTCTCGTTTGGGAGCATCAGCCTGCGCTATTACCGAAGAGATGAGTATCGCGGATTTCTACCCTTTCAAATGAGAAGCTTATGACGGCGGTTTGCAAGGTGGAAGAGGTGGATAGAAAGATAGGGCACCGATGATCTAGATATCAAGCCAAATGTGGCGCATGTGGCAAGATGAGGCAGACAGAGATGCAGTTGAGTCGAAGTGCAGAGAGTACATGACTACTATATGATCGTTATAATAGGAAAATCTGGACCTGGAATGAAATGTGCCACTTGAGTCCTCCAAAAGGCGACTAGAAACTCTTCTGTAAAAGGTTCATCACAGATCAGCGTTGTCACAATCCGGCCCTATAACCTTGTTCTGTGTCGTGCTACATTGCACATCATTTAACGAGTTTGTTAAAAGAGTAGATCTTCCAACTCCAATGGTGTAGATCATTTGGGATCCATGTCTTCCATTCTGAGATGCACAACATGCATAAGACGTATACCTCAAAGCCAGGTCTCCAGGTAGCGACCCCTCAGTTGAGGTGTAGCTTAAATTGTTATCGTTTGTGTATATTTTTATCTTGCAAGTTGGAATTCGGACAAGGGGTGATGTGGATGAGATGTCCTTAATTTTGGCTTGGTCCAACAAGGGGTAACCAAGAGAAGAGATTCACGAGCAGAAGAACAGGTACAAGGTCAAGGAGAAAGAGAAGAACAAGGCCACAAGAAAGAAGAAGAAGAAGAAATGCCATTGTAATTTGCCCATTTTGCTCCACCTAATGTCACGCTCAGCGTCAGAAGAACAAAGTACATGAAGCATCCCCGTCTTAGCCATTCTCCTTCATGCCACACTCTACTTCTAGCACCATCTCTAACAGTCTTCTGACCTCTGATGTATAAAAACCGCTAATCTCAAATAACAAGCAGAAGAAAATCACCCTACTCGGCCTCGGCAAGCTGGATGATGAGCCTGCTAGCAACATCCAGAAAGGGAAATGGGGAGCTGACGTCCTTCTCGCCAGCAGCTCGCCCTGAACACTCATAGCCGTCATTCGTCACGCGTTTCGGCTCATCATCGTTCTGGCCATTGTTTGAACTTGTGTCTGGCTCATCGCCATTGGGCTCGTGGCCTGCCGTAGTCATCTGCAGCTTCACCTCGGACTTTGCCCTCCGCACCAGACGCTCGTAGCCGGCACACTTGAAGTCGACAAGGTAAAACTCTCTCTCTATGCTGTACAGCTGGATGGTCAGGTACACGTACGCACTCTCTTCGTACTTTGTCCTCCTGCCCGCACCGCCAGAGTCAGGCCGTGACTGTGGCGTCGACGTGTTCTTGCGCTCTCCGTCAACTGACGACACGGTGTTGCTGCGGCTATCGCGACTTGGAATTGCTTCACCGTTTTGTGCAGTGCTGCTGTCAGCCGCCGCTGCCGCCGAAGAAGAAGAAGAAGAAGCATTCGCAAAAGACATGACCAGGTTCGCATGGCTGCTGTGAGCTGAGCCTGCGTTGATGTCGTCGGCAGGCTCCATGCTGTCTTTCCTGAAGCGAGCGTTGATGATCCACGGATCATAGGGGATGCGGTAGCCCCAGTCATTCCAGCTGCCCACCCGCCGGTTTCCACGGCCCATGGCCCCAGAAGAGCTCGTGCTGGCTGTGCCATTACTGTCACGCTTGTCGTCGCGCGCATCCTCTTCGCTGTCGTACTCTTCCGACACGGCGCCGCTGCCATCCTCTTCGCCTCCAGAGCCAGGCTCAGACTGATGTCCCTCATCTCGCCCGCCTGGACGTCTGATGCGCGGAACCTCCCACTCGGCGCCCATCTGCTTGAGCGCCTTGTAGATGGCCAGCATAGCCTCGGCAGGCTGGTTCCGAGACCTGATGCCAAATTGCCACTTTGTCGGCTTGGTCTTCTTCTGCGGTGCTGGCGCGCCCGGTGCATTCGGATTGATGGGTGTCATGCCTTCTGGCCGGTGTGCCTTGTCCAGTGCCACCTGAGATCCACGATTACTAGAGCCACGGAGTCGTCGTGCTGTGGCTGCCTGCTGCTCCGCCGACTGCTTGGTCTCTTCGTCGCCAGTATTTTTATTGCTCTGACTGCTGTCTTGGTCATCTTGAATAGAGGCAGCAGAATTACCATGGGGTTGACCACGCATGTAGGCCAGATGGTAATCCGGCAGACTGCTTGGCAGCACGCCGATTGTGCTGACAGGGCTGCGCGTGTCGGACAAGCTTCCAGCGCCTGGACCTAGCCGTGGTCGTTCTGAAGGAGGAGGCACGCCCATGGGTGACGGAGAGCGCAGCCCATTCTCTCTCTCAAGCACCTGAGCCAGCGGGGATTTGGTGTCATGCACGGGAGGGGACGCCAAAAATGGCTTCAGCGTCGGATCGTTTGCTAGTGAGGCTGCATGAGAGAGAGAGAAAAGGCTTGGTCAGCAGAGAGAAAGTGAGACTGAAATTCCAAATAATGACTCACGGGTTTCTTTCATGATTTGATTTTCTCGCACAATCATGTACGCATCCTTGATGGCGTTTGGTTGCTGGTCGTCCAGAGCTTGCTTGACATCTTCGGCACCGTAGCCCATTGTCTTGCCCAGCTTGCCGACTACAGCATTGTGGATCTTGTCCTGCATCTCAACCGGCTGATTCGGAGCCAGCTGGCGCGGATCAATGGCCTTGTTTGGATCGACTCCCGTGTCGAGAAAGTCTTGCACCGGCGGGCGCAGGTACTCTGGCAGGTCCTGGTTGAACCAGGGGTCCTCACGGATGCCTTCGACCGTGATGCGGTAGACGGGGCTGACCTGAAGCATCTTCTTAATCAGCTTGGACGCACCCGACGACAGCTCCGGTGGCACACGGTACTGGCCCTGGGCAATCTTCTTAAATAGTGCTGGGATGTACTCGTCGTCGAACGGGAGCTTGCCCACGAGCAAGACGTAGAGGATGACGCCGCAGCTCCACACGTCGACCTCTGGGCCAGCGTAGAGCTTTCCGGAGATGACTTCTGGCGCGGCGTAGTTGGGGCTGCCGCAGCTCGTCTTCAGAAAGTTGCCGTCCGTCATGATGTTGCTCAAACCAAAGTCGGCAATCTTGACGTGCAGATGGTCGTCCAGGAGCAGATTTTCGGGCTTCAGATCGCGATGCACAATCTTGTGGCGATGGCAGTATTCCACGGCACACACTATCTGTTGGAAGAACTTGCGTGCCTTTGCTTCGCGCATGGCTCCGTGGTCGACTATGTATTGGAACAGCTCCGACCCGGCATACTCGAGCACCATGATGATCTCGGATGGGGTGGTGATGACGGTGTACAACTTGATGATGTGAGGGTGTCGCAGGAGCTGCAGGTACTGGATCTCGCGCTCGATCCTGCCCGCCATGTCTCGGGCCATGAGCTTGCGGCGCGATATGATCTTCAGGGCGACCTGCTGGCCCGTCGTCTGGTGCACGGCCAGCTTGACCTTGCCGAACGAGCCCTCACCCAGAGTGCGGAGCACGTGGTACTGGCCGAGGCGCTGGTTGACGCGGTGCAGGCCATGGCCATGTGAGCGGCTCGGCTGCTCGGCCGGTGTGGGAGGGGTGTCGTGCGAGGACGAGACGTCACCGCGGGTCGAGCCACGGCGCGTGTGCGAAGGGTTGATGGAGAGGGCGAGATCCTCTTCGTCGAGAGCAGAGGCCATGCCGAGCGCTCATCCGGCAGGGGGAAGTTAGAGAGTGGGAGACAAGATATCACAACAAGAGAGGGTCCCAAAAAAGAACAGATGCGGCGGGGTCGAGTCAAGTCTTGGCTGGCTGCGTGGACCGAGCGTCGAGGTCAACATGTATAGACATGGAAGAGCGGAAATGACAGGATCCGGTCGGCGAGAGGAAGCAAGAGGCAAGGGGGGACAAGACGAAGCAGCGTTCAAGGTTCCAGGCCAAGCTGTTTGATGTGTCTTCCCCGACGGCCTACTGGCAGCCTCAAAAATAGATGACGTTGGTTGGCTGGCTGGCCAGGTGGGCGCGCGTGCTTGGTGGAATTGGCTTTCTCCTGTGCAGACGCGGTGGCTGCACCGTCCGTCCAATGCTCGACTGACAAAGATCCTGGCCCAAGGAATTTCATACAGGGTTTGTGCTGACGTCCAGATGCACCTAGAGGATCGCTGCGCTGGCTGACTCTACAAGTAGCTCAGCGTGTTGATCTCCGGCAGAATAATTGCTTTGCAGGGTAGGCCAAAGATACGGAGTCCAAGGAGGGAATCAGTCGCCGACTGGCGACCAGGCCTCTTCGTCTCTGCCAGCACCATCCCCAGAGCATTGCTCTTGAAATTTAACTTGTTTGCTTCGTAGATCCGGTATCTACAGTTCTCAGGTTCGAAAAGACTAGAATAGACCGAGTTGAATCTTCAAACTTGGCCAGATCAACCCCTGCGATTCGTTTTCCCGCAACACGCGGCCAGGCTCCACCAGAACAAGGCAGCACTACAGTTGCTCTTGTCCACTGCGGCACCAAGAAGGAGGTTCTCGAATCCGTCCCCAGCATCTGCAGCAATCTGCAGACCCTCTCTCCGCATAGCTCTACCGGCTTAAAAGGGGAGCCACAGCATACATGGCTACATTGGCGGCTCCCTCTCACACAGGCGTCATGGGCGAAGAGAAGAAGGGGCGGAGGCGTCGGTCTAGCAGTCTGATGTACACCGAACCGGCCGAGTCGATGGAGCACATCAGCGACCAGTCAGCGATGCCGAACCTGAACGCAAAATGGGTGCACTCAAAAGGTGGGCAGCCTGGGCAGATTGCAGACGCCAGGGAGAACTAACAGGCGACACACAGGCGCATGGGCGATTCACTTTGTCATCATCGCCTGTCTCAAGATCTTCTACGACATCAACCCGCTGCCCGTGTCGCAGGAGATGTCGTGGACTCTCACAAACATCACATACATGGCTGGGTCATACCTCATGTTCCACTGGGTGCAGGGCGTACCGTTTGAGTTCAACGCGGGTGCCTACGACAACCTCAACATGTGGGAACAGATTGACGACGGCGAGCAGTACACGCCGACCAAGAAGTTCCTGCTCAGCGTGCCCGTCATCTTGTTCCTGGTCAGCACCCACTACACGCACTACGACATGACCTACTTTACCATCAACCTCCTTGCGACACTGGCTGTCGTGATACCGAAACTTCCAGCGGTATGTTGTTTTGTATCAGCTGCCAATGTGACCTTGACTGATTTTTGTTGAATT
The DNA here is from genome assembly GCA_027563825.1 of Erythroxylum mucronatum. Taxonomy (NCBI): domain Eukaryota; kingdom Viridiplantae; phylum Streptophyta; class Magnoliopsida; order Malpighiales; family Erythroxylaceae; genus Erythroxylum; species Erythroxylum mucronatum. The sequence continues at coordinate 61,964 of JAOSBP010202052.1, read as the reverse complement.
GTAGCTACATCGTCTGCGATTCGGCCTTTTTTCAGGGGACCCATCAGAGCGTCCATGAAGAAGTGGGTTCGAGCAAAAATGGAGAGAGGGAGAGAGAGACACACACAGACAGACAGAGAGGAGGGAAGAGAGACACTGAAGTGACGAAAAGAAAAAAAAAGGAAGAGAGCATAGACTAGAGATACCAATGACAGCAGAATAATAAGGCCATTTCTCACAGCCTATCCATTTGATATTCTGGCTGCGCAGTCCATGCTCTTACAATTACTGATGTTGCTTCTGCTGAAGTGAAGCAATACTTCCATGCGTCAATTTAAGGAATTGCGAATGTCTTCTACATGACAGATTTCGCGTCGTATTCAGCCTGTCTTGAAACACGAAGCGCCCTCTATGTAAATCTGGTGCTGCCCGCTAAAGAGGCTCTGCTGCTTAACGCACGATGCGCCTCGCCTGCGCCCAGGAAAGGTGTAGGTTCAAATGGCACAATGCGATCCTGCGAACAGTCTCGTCTCATTGGTGGCACAAACGGGCCAGGCTAGACGCCCATGCAGCCTTGCAGGATCACAGAGAAGAGAGGGGGCGGCGTGAAACCAGGCCTTTTTTTGCGTCTGCCAATCGAGGCCTTGACGCCCGGCGCTCCCACCATATATGGCTTCCCATCCTTGTCTCACTCCCTCTCCAAGGACGGAACGTCTAGTTTTTCTCCTCCAACACTCTCGCTGCCGTTGAAAGAAACAGACACCACGTTGGCAAAAGGGCTGACCAAGCGCTTGCCGTTGGCCGCCGTGAAATTAGCTTCTTGGCTTAGACGCCAGGCCCAGGGACACGCGGAACGCCGGCTGTCTCACTCTCCTCCTCTCTTTTCCTCTCTCTCCCTCTCCGCAGCGAAGCCCCAGTCTCTGCCTCTCGGACAGGCAAGCTGCCCACAGTCCAAGCCGCCTGCTCGGTGTTCTCTGTCACTCGTTCCAGAGACACGACTTTCCTTCATTTCTTTCCGTCTGCGTTTCAGTTACCTGCGCTGGCCTCTTACTCTCTCAGAGAGTGGCACGCCAGGACGGACTTTCGGACGACAGTTGAGGCTTTTTTGAGGCTCTTCTGACCTTGTTTCTCTTCTTTCTTTTCTTCCATCTGTTTGCCCAGCATGGATGGGTTTACTTCATATGGTATGCCGCCAGCAACAACAACAGCAAGCGCACCCAAAGAGATTCGCATACTGACTGTGACCAGGCTTTGCCGACACCGTGAGGCTCTTCACTCGCGGCTGCGTCGAGTGCCCCAACATTTCTCCTTCTTGCCCCGTCTGTCCCGCTGGGCAGTGGTGCACACAGGTCCCGGCGTCATGCTCGACCTGTTCGTACCGCATCTGCAAGCCCAGCGATGACACGGGCGCCGTCAATACTGGATCCAACAGCACAAAGGGCGACAGCGTAAACATTGGCGCGATTGTCGGTGGAGTGGTGGGCGGGATTGTCTTCATCGCTCTGGTCACTTTCTTGATCTGGCGCTTCTGCCTCAAGGGCCGACGACAGCAGCACGAGGAGTGGATCGAGGATGAAAAGGAACAGGACAGCCCCTGGTTGCAGCAACGATCTCAGGCCCGCGCTTCGACGCTCACGGTGGGCTCTCTGGCCTCCACAGTCATGACACGGGCCTCCAACGTCATCCAGATTGCATTCATTCCTGGCATCGAAGGTCGTGGCAACGAACACACGCCGCCGGTACCAGCGATCCCCATGCACGCCCACGATCCCTACAGCCCAACAACGCCCACGTCACCCTACCACGATAACCCACACAACTCTCTCCAATCGAGCCAACAGGACCACTACTTCTTGCCACGCGGCTCCACTTACTCTGGGTTCACGGATGGCAGCAGTCTGCGCTACAGCACCGCACAGAGCATCGCCCCCAGCCTTGCGACCCGTGCCAGCATGACGCCCAGCATCTCCCCAAGTCTTGCGCGGCAGTCTGTCTCGTCGACAATCTACCACGACAGCAATGCTTCTGTCGGGCCCGCCCAGACTGCTTTCCGTGGCCGCGCAAACGTGGTCAGCGTCAAGCCTGGAGCTGTGAATGGCCCAGGTGGCGCAACTGTGCCTGACATGCCGGATATCGATCTGTCCAAGTACGAGCAGGGTGAGATTCAGACTCAGCACGCGACGCAGATGCCTGTTCTCAAAGTCAACGGCGCCATGGTGGTGCAGGAGCACTCTGAAGAGAACAGCATCACCTCATCACCGGCCAGCAAGATTGGCGTGGCGAAGCCGCAGAGAGTCGCCTCACGCGAGAGCAGCCACATTGCAGCCCAGATCCAGGCGGCAGCGCGCAAGGCCAGCCAGCAACCAGACCACGCGGGCCTGGGAGGCATCAAGCGTGATCCTTCGCCCTTTTCCGATGAGAACGCCGTTAGCAGCCCCAAGCTGGACTGAGCTGTGTTGTCATTTGACTGATTCTGATTCTGATTCAACGAGGCGTTCAGGTGATGGATGGGTTTCTGGAAAGCAAATGGGAAGGGGAATGAAACACTGGAAAGGCGGGGAGAGGAGTATGAAAGGAACCAACTTGGTGCATGAGCACTACCAACATCTACTCTTTTCTAAAACTTAACATTCATCTTTTTTGACGACCTCCAAACTTTTGCTCTGTTGGCTTGTGACCTGCTTTGAGTATATCTTTGATTGTCTTTTGGGGGAGCTCAAATAAGTCTCTTGTGCTTGTCTCATCATGAAGTCCCTAAATGATCTCACCCTTTTTTGCCATTTACTGTCGCTCGAGCAAAGACTGAGAATTCCTGTCAGCGATGTTGACCACTGCTTTTCCCATTGCTCTTAGCATCATGGAGAGAGAGACTTTCTACACCTCTAACAACAATTCGCTGCTATTGCAGAGTTGGCGTTTAAAAATCGCCAATAAACATGATATTAATCTCATCTTGCTTTTCTTGCAGAAGAGGGCATGGACCCGTAGCTGGCCCAAAAAAGATGATATACGATTCCTGTGGGGGAAGAAAATGAATTCACTGGGGGACAGACTAGCCTAGAAGCTTGCTACAAGCATTTGGCTTCAGATATGGGGATAATCTTTTTTCTCTGGAGAGGCTCTTTCTGGTTCATCTTTTTTTAACATCAAAGGAAGCTACATCCATCATCTCGACAAAGATGAAACACCCACTTCTCATAAAATTGAAAATGAGGATCAGCAGAGCACATGCAAAGATAGCCCGAGGTAAAAACAACATATACATTTTCTCATTTCTCCTCTCTTATGTAAAAAGACAGACTAAGTTGAAAAAAGAAACTGAACTTCTAGCTACGTATGTCACTGTGCATGTCGTCTTGTAAATATGTACAGTTTTGCTGTCCAATGAAAATCATTTCGATCGTCGACGGCGATTCTTGCGGGGCAATGTCGGGTTTAGCCGCGGACCAACTTTCTCCTTTCCCCAACACGAAGCCACTTGTACCTCCATGGGTCTAGAACTTCTGTTCCTTTTAACCGTAGGTGGTGCCGATCTGTGGGCTGTAGGGGACGGTGCAAAAGTCCTTCTTGCAGTAGATGTAGGTTCCCTGTTTTGAGCCAGTCAGCGCCCTCTGTATGCCGCATTGGCCTCGGTAGAATGAACAACAAGACTTACCAGGTCCTTGCCGGGCTTGTCGGTGCAGTTGCCCCGGATGGGAGCCACACGCCTCAGGGCATCAGCTGTCGAGAAGGGCGAGATGTTGAAACCAATGGGACCGTTGGGGATCTTCTGGCGGAACAGAGAGATCTCGTCTACTTTTGCATTAGCAATTGAGAGAAGAGGAAAGAAAGAGGGAGGGCCATACTCTCGAGCTGAGCAGTCAGATTGACGTAGAGGGCAGCACGAACGCCGGCGCCGATGATTGCAGCATCGTACCTGACCCCAGCTGGCTTGTTGAGCTCATTGATGGTGTTGCTGATTGGCTGCTCAGGTCCTTGCAGGACGGCTGTTTCCTCCCCATTAGCTTTCACATGTCTACTGTCACACAGAGCAGGACAACCACTCACTCTTAACATTGTAGCCAGCCTTGAGGATGCCCTGCTTGTCGGTGGCGATGGAGCTGGCAACAAAGTCTGGAGGATAGCCCTGGGAGATGACGAGCGGGTGGTTGGGCGGGAGGCCACTGCAGGACGTTCACACGTTAGAGATGCCGTCATTCACACTCGATTTTTCACTTTGCACATACGTGAAGAAGACATCCACCTTGCCACATTCGAAAGGAGCGTGTGGTGGGTAGCCGTAGTATGGGGGAACACCGACGCCTGGATCAGTGACTGGCGTGCGTGTGCAATTCTGCTGCGCAAGAGCAGTCGAGGCCACGAGGGCGGTGGTGAGGAATGTCTGGATGGAAAGCATTCTGATCAACAATGGAGAAGGAACCGGTACTCTGGTGGGTTGGAGATTCGAGTCTGAGTGATACAAATTCCTTCCATGAGGCGGCGCGCCATTCTTTTATATAGTCTCTTGACAAGGGCACCATGACGACCATGATTGCATTTCCGCACTATTCATAAGCCGCTACTCGAGACAGCTTCAAAGCGTCGGTGCCTCGATGTGGCCATGGACGGCAGCCATGTGCTAGACCCAGCAAGGTAAACCAAGTGCCAGTTGGCCAAGCGCAAGCGAAGGGGTCCGCCACCGACATGTGGGCAGAGCGCCCTCAGGGAAACCCGTTTTGGGGCAGTGGCTGGGAGGTACCTCGCAGCTAATGTAGCCAAAGTAGACCCCACGGCGTTAGCCCTCAACAGCAATGGCTTTGTCCATCATGTCGGCCTCGAACTTGGCCGTCTCCCCGACTGTAATATCGGCCAGTATATGCGCCGTCGCGCCAGCGGCAACGACACGCTGGGTCTGTGGGTTTTGGGGCGGCGTAGGTCTTGTGTCAGTATGTCCAGTAGCGTTTTCCACATCTGTCAGTGAGTGAGTAAGGTGAGGTACTCCCGCGCGGAACGGCCAGGAAAGCGCCCATCACGTGCGCCTCGGGCCGCCCCCAAAACGTTCAGGGTCGTTCCGCGGGGGATCAATATCCACTGTAAGAGCGCTATTTATGTTTGACGTATTACGCTGTCTCACTCAGGTGTGGCCTGTCTCACGTAAACCCTAGGTCTCTTCTGTGCATTCGACAAGATTGGCTGTTGTCACTTACTCGAATGACTTTTTGCTTTCTCAGGCTTATCCACTGGCGGCCCCCAAACGAAAGACAGATGACCCCCTGTGGATTTCCAACATGTTCTTCTCCGCTAATCTTCCATGGGACTGTGCCCGTCAGAACCTACTGAAGAGGTCCATGTTGCCAATGTTTCATAATTAATTCTCCAGGATAGACAATGGATATCTGCCACGCTGCTGATTTAGCAAGAGCCTGACTTGGATTCAGAATGACTCGAGTCTCAGCCCACAGAGCTTCTTGGTGGCGAAAGATGTTTCACACCTCCCTCTTCAGATCAGTAATTGGATGGCTTCACTTGAAAACTGTTGAAAGTCGTCTCCGACTTGCAGAAAGATGATGTTGCACAATTGAGTCGGAAGGTCACGTGATGTCACTCTGCCACTACACCACACCACACCATTGGAAACAATATCCCTCCTCTACTGCCCCGCCTACTCAACATGAAACGGAGATGGACTGTACAATAGAGTTTGACAGCTAATGGCTACCAATTACACTCGGGCCGTTGCAAGTATGACTAGGGAAATGTCCGGTGGTTGTGGTGCGCATTGCGCAAGATTGAGAAGGTTTTCCAAGCCGCTCCAGACTCGCTCATCCGCCCAGAGCGTCAGCGAGGAAAAAAACGTGCTCACCCGGGCTTCTATATCGGATCTTGCCTGCTTGACTTCTCCCTGACCTCTGCTCTGACGGACATTGTTGTTTGGAAGTGGGCTGGCTCATAGAAAACTTATTTTTCTGGCCAACCAAGAAAAAAAACCCTCGGCCTGCAAATTCTGACGAGCAGCAAATAATCACCATTGGCAACATCAGCTGCCCACTATGGAAGACATGCCGGTGCCAGACGGCACTCCATGGCTCGATATGCCCATCATGCTCCATTCTAGTCGAGAGAACGAATGTGACATGACGCCTGAACAATGTGCCTACAAGAGCTCGCACTGGCGATACTGGTACATTGCTGACCTTGTCTACGCCCACAACACCATCTACTTTGCCATTGCCATGATTGTCTTCTTTGCCATTGCAAGAGCTCTTCCGAGAATTCTTCCCACAAGGCTGCAGAAGACGCCTACTTATCGGAAAGCTCTGTCTGCTTCAAGATATCTGTCTTATCGAAGCTACCATTTCACTTCTCTGAGGTGGTACACGGCTCCTCTGGGCCTGCTGCTACTGCTTGCTGCGTCACTGGTTTTCTTCTTCGGTATGTCTGACCACTTTCTGTCGTTTGGATAACAAAGCTAATCACGATTTCTCTCTCTTTAGGAATGACACTCGGCCCCAAGCCCTACTATTGGCCCAGACTGGCGGACGGAGAGTCATATGGGGATTCACAGCCCATTGCAACTCGAGCCGGCTGGATGGCCCTTGCGCTGCTGCCCTTTGTCCTGTACGAATCTTATCTCTTCTTTCAAACCCACAACATCATTTACTGACTCAAGGCAGCGTCCTTCCCACAAAGATGAACTTTGTCACCGCCGTCACCGGCGTCCCGCACGAGAAATTGCAGATATTCCACCAGTGGTCCGCCTGGATCATGTTCGTCCTCGCCCTCGTCCACACTTTCCCTTTCATCATCTACAGCATCAGGACCGGCATGATGGTCATGAATTGGCGCACCAGTGTCTTCTACTGGACTGGCGTTGTCGCCCTCCTGGCCCAGGCTTGGCTGACATTTTTCTCCATCGGCTTCCTGCGCCGGCGCTACTATGAGCTTTTCAAGGCCACCCACCTGCTGGCTGCACTCATCTTTGTCCTCTTCTTCTTCTTCCACTGCGACTTTACTCTGACCTCGGTCGACTACTTTATCGCTGCCGCTGTCCTGTACTGGTCTTCCTGGCTACTGTCTGCCCTACGGACATTCTACGAGCATGGTATCAAGCGAGCCCGCGTTTCCGTCTTGCCCAACGACACCATTCGCATCGTCATCCCAAGCACCTCCGAGTGGCTCCCAGGACAGCACGTCTTCCTTCGCTTTCCCACTCTAGGTCTCCACCACGCCTGGACCTCGCACCCCTTTACCATTTGCTCTCTTGAGGACTCTGACGAGATGGTCTTTTACGTCAAGCCGCACCATGGCCTTACCGCCCGGCTGCACAGGGTCTGCGCATCGCGACCAGAGACCTCACTGGCGGTCCTCCTCGATGGACCATATGGTGGCATGTCGCCTAGCAAGCTGACGACCAGCGACAAGGCCCTGATTGTTGCTGGCGGCTCCGGAGCAGGTTTCGTGCTGCCCATGGTCGAACATGTCCTGCGCCAGCGCTGCCTCGAGCCCGCAACTGCCACGCAGCTGCAGGTCGTGCTGGCCACGCGCAAGGCAGAAACGGTCGCCTGGTTCCGGGCCCAGCTGTGCAGTCTGTTTGCACGCTACAAGGCCTACGAGCCCGCCAGCCTGCCACATGTGGCCATCCACCTGACCGACGGCAATGGCTTGCCGGTCGAGGAGGACAGCCTCTTCCAACAGCAAGAAGACAAAAAGGATGTCTTATCATCAGAACAGGAAGACGACGACGCCTGGCACCCGAGCATCTCGACACACCGCGGCCGCCCCGCCTTGAGTCAGATTGTCGCGCAAGAGGCTGCCGGAGCTGTTGATGAACGATTGTGCGTTGTGGCATGTGGGCCGGCGTCGATGCTGTACGACGTGCGCAACGCCGCCGCTGCCGTTGAATTGAGCTTGGTCAAGGGCAACAGGCGAGGGTGCCGGGAGCTGTACCTGCACACGGAGCACTTTGGGCTATAGAGAAAAAAATTGCTGGAGCGGCACAAAATTTTCGAGATTAAATGTAGCATTAGAATTGACAAAAGGCATGACATGCAGTTCTTTCAACATCCAATCGGGGTTCAATGTGTGCAACATTCAGAGTCAGTGACGGTCAACAAGACATCAATTCAAGCCTGGCGATTAAGAAGAACCTTTGTTCGTCGTTTCTTGCCTTTTCTCTCTACTTCATTAGGTCTCATCATTTCCACCTCCCCAATTTTCTCCCAGGCTTCAATCATTATAAAAGATCTTTTTGCTTTACAAACAGTCAAGCCCAGGCTTAGGCCTCGCCAGTAATGCCCAGTTTGCCCCAGTAGGAAAACGGCACCGCCAGCCGCAGCAACTTTTGGAAGTTGGGTGTACCGTAGCCCGTGACTGGGTCCCATCCCACAGTGGCGTTCCAGCTAGCATAGGGCACAAACGGCGTGGGCAGCCCACTGTACTGGTCCGTGCCTGTGCATCCTTTGCTGCCGCCGGCCGTGATATCAGTGAGACCGAAGCGGCCGACGCTGTAGATCCAGGGGTTCAAGAATCCCAGGCCGGGCAGACCGGCCTGACGACGCGCGTTGTTGAGCAGCGCGACGATGCCGGCAAATGCGGGAGCTGAGGCCGACGTGCCTCCAACGAGAATCTCCTTCGACTTGTCAATGACGTGGAAGCGGTATGACTGCGCCGCCACGTCTGGGAATCCACGACCCTTTGGATTGTAGAGGCCCTTCCAGCGGTTGCCCAGCTTGGCCAGATACTGGCGGACGGCGAATTCCTGGTAGGCGGGCCGGGGAAACAGGTCGGAAAAGCCACCAGACGAAAAGGCAATGGCAATCTCGGGCTCCACGTGGTACGTGCCACCGACTGAAGTGACATAGGGGCACGCCGCAGGGAAGATTGGCAGGAAACGGGTCGTGTTCTTGCCATCGTTGGTCTGGCAGGCTGAGCCAGGGCCAGTGTCGCCGCTGGAGAAGATGACGGACACGCCGCGTGCGCCCAGCTGTCCAAACATGCTGCAGACCTGGCGGACGTACTTTTCGGGCACAGACTGCTCGTCCTCGCCATATGAAGTCGTCAAAGTGCGGGGCAGCTTGCTGTCGGGCAGGCGCAGAATGTAGTTCAAGAAGTCCAGGTATGGCTCGTTGCTGCCTGGCGGCGTGGGTTGGTCGAGATCTGGGACAAGAGGTGCACGGCCTCCAGTCGAGTAGGCGTTGACGTTGACTGGATACCCGATGGAAATGCCGTACTGCATATCGAGATTTGCCTCAATGGAGTCAGAAGCAGAGTTCTGGTCAAGCAGTCCGCCGTTGATCAGAGTGTAAGTAAAGTTTTTGTCGACGGCGTAGTTGGCGTACTCGGCCTCAAAGGCCGCCAGGTCGGCGAAGCGTGGGTACTCCTCGAGGAAGTTGTTGATGCCAAGGAAGTCACCCAGACCAGCCTTGCCTTTGTATCCGTTGATCTTGTAGAGATCCTGCAGACATTGGGGAGTGATTGTTGCATTGCTGTGAAGTTGTTAGTCACGTGATGTTGGTGCTCAAGGAAGAAAATGGCAACTCACCAAGCAGTCACGTTCAGGGTTTGGGTGGTGAAGCCAAGGTCCTCAAGAGGCTCCACCTCAAAGATGGTGCTGCGCTGTGCACGAATCTGGCCAAAGCGTGTCGTGGGCTGGATCATGTCGACGTGCTCGGCAATGGCCTTTGGCACTGAGTAGGCCAATGACCGCACGCGCTCGACGCCATTGACCTCGTTGCGGTAGATGTTGAAGCGCGTGTGCATCATCTCCTCTGCTTGCTGGACCGTGGCATAGAAGTTGATCCAGTCGCCGTCATCGTCAATGTCGTTTGCCTGCACGCCAGCAGTGTCGAGCCAGGCCTTGATGGCCTCGGTCGCGTCGGCAGAAGGCCGCAGCAGGGCCTTGAGTTCGTCGCGCTTCAGGTGCTGGCCGTAGCGCTTGCTCTCCGGGTCCGACACGGCCATGAGCGTCTGGTCCAGGATGTTGGGGTCCAGCTGCTTGACCGCAATGCGGAAGTGCAGTCGATCGGATGGCACGGGCGTGGCAATCTTGGCCCAACCCTCTGGCACATTGCGCAGCTGCTCGACGAGCTCGAAGGCAGTATCCTTGAAGCCAAGGCCATTAACGGCCACAGCAAAAGCTGCGAGAATGGTGGCGCACCTCATGTTGTTGTTGGTGTCTGGACAGCAATCCAAGCACTGAACAGCTCCTGCCAGCCGTCAGGATGATGCTGCAGGGCATGTGAGAGAATATAAACTGCTCCAATCGCACGCCATGGCCGGAGTTGGTCTGGAGGCCCATCAACCTTGACAAGTCTTAGTGACCTCCCTTTAGTCGCACACCGAGATACGACGTCGCCGCCCGCTAGTCTGTAGGCTGTCTTCCCCAGCAGCCGCCACTCCTCATCTGGACTGGTTTTGAGAGGGGAGCTTCCTGAACGGGCCTTAGAGCAGGTGAGGATCGGCGCCTTGTTATCAGCGTAATTCGGCTGAGCGGCAGGGCATTGGACGGAAGAGGACCTCATTCGGCCACAAGGTTTGCCCGTCGAAGAGCAGGTTCCAGCATCGCATCTTCGATTTCGTTTAGCCCTTCTTGTCATTGCTCTCTAGTGCGGTTTTTGCACAACTCCCCCTCGCACGCAACGTCTGACTAGAAGCTGCGCTAGGACCCGGCTTATGCATGTGATGTTGCCAAGGGAGAGGGGGGAACTGAGCATGGATAAGACCTTGTTTGCTGCACAGTGCATTGCTTTGCTCCTTATCTCTTGTTGCTCCACATTTGGTGTGGAGCCACGGTGACCTCTAATCCTCGCAAAGATACTTGGAGGGGTTTGATGTGCGTTGTGTTGTCCTGTTTGGGCCAATGGGCGATCCTGTGAGATGGCACAGCTGTGCGATCATTGGAGAGGAAAAGGAACTCGAGGCATGTCCATTTGTGCCGTCTTTGTGCCTTTCAGATTTCTTGGGCATTGAGAGGTGTTGGTACCTTGTACAGTTTCGCTGGTCAATGAAGCCCATTCCCGGTGAATGAGGAGCGGCTGGCGCGTCGAGCGATTCTCATGGACGTTCCTGGAAGTCACCTTTCCGTATGCAGGAGAGATGTGTTTGACCTGGCTCGCCTTGCCTATTGGCTGGCATGTGGCTCAATCTGCCAGGACTTGGCTGAGTACATATGTGTGTGGAAATGATCGCTGCTATGAGAGACATAAAAGAGTTATGCAGAGCCAAGCAAACGTATGACCTTGACTCTGCATATAGCAGTACAACTATTATCCACCCTACTCCACGACTCTACAAAATGCATCAATGTGGACAGGAGGGCACCTCTTAGTCTTTCACTAAACTTTGCTTCTGCTAAATTACAAAATGAAATTTGTCCTTTTCCAGTATTATCTATCCAAAGATAGGAGCTATCCTACAAGCGACCACCAAAGCTGCAGATGGTAGAGTCGAATAGTGAGATTCGAAACGATGCTGAGACAAGGAAACTGAAGACGCTACCGTGCCGATCCGATTGTATGCTGTTCCCCATTCGCAGAAATGAAAGAGGCTGTGTTCACTAGATCGGCCGAAGGACGAGGACAAGAAAAACAAAGAAAAACTATTTCAGAAGCAGACGCTAGGAGAGAACCTTGAGCAGAGCCTTGACAGCCCCCTCTGCCTTGGCCCGCTTCTTTGGATAGATCTTATCTTGTTCGTATGAATAGACAGCCAAGGCGTGGCATGTCGGGAACCTTTGGGGCGCTTTGCCCACCATACGACTATAGTGGAGGTCAAAGATGTTGATGTTCACTTTGGAGAGAGCCTGATATGTGGTCAGCGAATTCCGTTTGTATTCGTAAGATCGGCAATCAAACAGCAAGAGTAGCTTACCTGGCGGCACTGGGTGATGCTCGTCGGTATCTTAGAGATTCCAACATCGGCACAGAGAGCTTGTAGTTGGTCCAACTTGTTGGCTCCGCCATATCGCTGTTCCATAGCTAGCTCAAGAGCATAATAACGACCCCCCTTATTCATCTCCTTCGATTGTTGCTGCTGGTTTGAGGGTGCGTCGTCGTTGAGATTGACACCGGTGAGGCCAACCGCAAGCTGCGTCAGATCTGTGTCGTCACTGTCACAGTCGCTACCTGCGCTGGTGGAGCTGTTGCTAGACTCTGTTGAAGTGCTCTGCCCACAAGCAAACGAGTCGCGGATGTGCTGGCCGAGAGATTCGGGTTTGGCAAATGACCTTCCGCAGTCGTTACAGCTAAAGGTAGGCTGATGCGCTGGTGAGTCTCGAATGTGAGCATCGAGAGCCCCCTCGCTTTTGAATGTCTTGTTACACTCCTGACACTCGAACATGATTTGATGAGCTGGTGCATACTTGAGGTGTTTGTCCAGAGTATGCTGGCTGTTGAAGTCGCGATTGCAGTCGACGCATTTGAAGCCGCGTTGGTGTGCGGGAGAGTATAGAATGTGCTGGACCAAGGCTTCTTGGCTGGAGAAGGTCTTGTCGCAGTCGTCGCAATCATAGCTTACATTATGGGCTGGCGAATCCTGCTCATGCTGTTCCAGGGCACGAGCAGTGCCGAATGTCTTGGTGCAAAGCTCACAGTAAGGCATTTTGTTGAGACGGCCTTGATCGAATAGAGTCTGTATGGGCTGCTCAGTCGTCAGCCTGAAAATAAAAAGATATCAATTGAGACGATACAAGCAAGATTCACTCGGGCACGGGCTTGTATCAAGGCTATACTCCAGGATTGCAGTTAGACTGGAATGCGAATGAGCAGGTGGAAACTGGAAAGATCAGGAACAAATAAGTTGAAGACAAACTCAAGTCTTGCGGGCAGTGCAAAGATCAAGAGAAGCAAACAGACTGGCCCGAGAGGTCGCGGCGCAGGTGGCGCAGGCGTCTCGTGGCCATCTGGGAGGCCTCCACCTCTGCGGCGTAGTCAACCCAGCCTTTCCAGAGATCTTGACCTACAGAGAGAAGAACCCCAAATCATTTCCTTCAGCAAAATTCGAGCCGGGTTGATGCACGAGATGGATACATGGCCGACTAAAAGTAGATAACAAGCCTCGTTCAGGGCTACTCGAGAATGATAACACCAAAAAAGGGATCAGTCTCGAATCTTTCAGGCCAATAACGGAAGTGTACGTGGCTGTGAAAGAGGCCTTTTCAAATCTCTCTGGGGCTGTTTGGTTGGCAGTGGCTGCCTTGATCTCTTTGCGGCACAGTCAGCAGTCACTCGCAGAGCACTTGTCAAAGAAAGCGTTTCAAAGCCGAGAAAGGGTATCCAGTCAATTCGATAGTCGTGAGTCAAAGCTAAATCAAAACAAACAATAAAGTCAAGGAGACGGCACCAACTGCGGCAAGTAGGCCTCTGGCGGACGAGTCTCGAGTTGCGCCAGCTTCATAGCTGCCCCCATTGTTGTTCAGCTCACTGCCACTGCCAAAATTGGTACTTGCAGTGGCGTCTTGTCCCTTGCCTTGCTCCTGCACGACACTGCCGCTGACACAGCTGGTGGCGTTGATGCCGCCGTTGGGCCCGGACCAAGCGGCGAGAGCCACTTGATTCCAGATGACGCCAACGTCGAGCGTCATGTCGTCAGTGATGAACAGGCGGCAGCCGGCCAGGTCTTGAACAAACTGAAGTGGAACATCGCTGCCCTTGGCGTACTGGTTCTGCGAATTCACAGATAGCAGTCCCCAGATGGGAAGGCGTTGCGGCAGGCCTGCTGCTGAGCTCGAAGCAGAGTTCGGTCCGCGATACTGGCTGTACCAGCCCACAAACTGATCGAGCTGCGGGTCAAGGAGCACAACACCTCCCCGTGTGCCGCCAATGGCCTGCATGGGCCCAAGCTGCTGGCGGCCGCCAATGGCGATTGAAGAAACGTTGCCCTGACTCGACATGAATTGCTTGAACAGGGCGCAGGCTGACGCGCATATGCCGTTTGTGAGGATAATGAGGTCCTCACTCGCAAATGGCCGGTTCAGATTGGCGCCAGTGCCGCAGCCGGTGGCGCGGAATTGGCTAGGGGCGAGCTGCGTGTCGACGGCGTCACACATGTCGACGGTGAGAGCCGAGGTGAAGGACCCGATGCCGAAATCTTGCGGTCCGTACAGCTCACCCCAAGAGGAAAAATCAGCTCCACTCGGCTTGAACCATGTGTCCTTGCTGAAAAGGGCGCCCTCGAAAGCGGAATAATTGGATATGACGCCGCCCATGAGGTTGAGGGGCTGTGTGGCGCGGAATCGTGAAGTCGTGGCAAAGCCCTGGTCTGGGAAGAATTGCCTAAACGCCTCGTAGGCTAGTAGCGCAGTGCCTCCAGCGTTCCATGACAGGTCAATAATCATCTTTTGTGTATTCCTGCGCCGAGCTTCGGCCAGAAAGTCTGCAATGGTGCTTTGAAAGTCAAGGGTTTCCGAGTCGCCCAGAGCCAGGAATGACTGGAGGGCCAGGATTCCGAGGCCAGAGGGGTTTTCCTCGTAGGGTGCAAAGTAGCCAGAGAGAAAGATGTTCTCGTTGTCAGCGGCCGACTGGGTGATGAAGGGCTCTGGGTAGCCGTAGGGTACATCTCGTTTGACGTGTTGTTTCCCGTGGTCGACTGAAATCTTGGGAAGGTTCTTGGCAGGCGGGCGTCTGAAAGGGAAGTTTTTCCAGCCCTTGACCGATGAGTGCGATTCAGCGTTGGTCCCGTCATTTGCTGCTGCGGAGCGCGCATAGAAGATGCCACGGTCATAGTATGGTCGCACAACGTAGTTGTCATAGAAGTCGTCTCCGTCTCCGTCCAGGGGGTAAGAACCAACGAGGGGCTCCGCATAATTTGGGAAAGTGGTTGTGGAACCATTCTGGAAAGTTAGCGTCGTGCTGGGACCCGGATAGCGTGGAGGTTCGATGAAGTAGCCATACGAGGGCCCGCCGGCCATGGAGAAGAACATGGTGTTCCACCTTGCATCTGGGTCGTGGAACGACTGCTTGTCGGCCTCGGCGGCGAGGAAGTCGGTGGCATTCTGCCCGTTGATCTGCACGACTGGAGAGGCGATCGTGCCAGTTTGATTCAGGTCCACGACGCGATATATCTGCGGCAGAGTGTCTGTGCCATGCACCACAGATGCTAGAGTGAGTCTCGGGTCCCTGAGCCAGGTGGCGGTGAAGAAGTTTATGGCGCCAGCAAAGGCAATGTGACCGTCGTATGCCCTGCTCAGCAGACTTGAGAGGGCATCTTCAAACTCAAGCTCGTTCTTGTAGCCATTGTCAAGCACCGTGGACCTGAGGCCCTGCAGTTCAGCGACCAGATCGATGGGTGGGTTACCGGGAACGTAAGACTCTGGCGGGGCTTTGAGATAGTCGAGGTTCGACTGGAATTCCAGAACGGAGAGCACGTGGTCGACAACGGCCAAAGCATCAGGCTGTCTGACAGGCACGGATGTGAGACAATCGTACATGAGCTTGGCAGGGACCAGCGGGGGAACGAAGTTGGGGTCGTTGCTTTCATCAGGATCATGTGTAGCGATGCTGACGTTCTGACAGGCTGATGGGTTTAGATCACCCCATAGCATGGCATCGGGTGTGAACACTGGCGCAGGGGTGCCAACTGCAGTGGGCAGAGAGATTGTCGAGGCTTGTGCCACTGCTGCTGCTGTGAGTGACAGCAGGACAAGGGCTGGTCGGAGGGGCGCCATTCTTTGTTGGCGCGAATTTCAAAGAGTCCTCTCGCAACGATCCTAAGTCAGAGGGGAAATTTCAGACTGCCAGATTGATCCACGAGGTCAATTAATACGCGTCGGGCGACATTGTCTTTACGTTGGCCAAGGCAACCTCAAGGCTCAAGGCGTGCCGGGCCCTCGTGGCGCTGGGCGCACTCTGCCCGTCACAGGTAGAGGCGGCATCGAGCATGGAAGGATTTGGAAGCCGAGAGTGACCAATCCAGAAGGTTGCCAAGCAGCAGACGAGGAATTCATCTCTCATGATGTGGATGCAATTGGTGAGGCTCCATCTTGGCGGTGGGCTGTGCCAAGTCGAGATGCGGTCAGCCAGGGCGGTATGTCGGCACACTCAATGTGGTGTGGGGATGCAGAGAGGCGCAGTGGTATTTGGTGCCGCTTTGGACCATCTTTTGAAGGTTGTGTGGCTCTGGGAAGCAAGAGATGAGGCGACGATCAGAGAGGTGCGGATGCAGAAGATAAGGCTGCGCCGCCACCATGAGATGACGCGAGTGGCAGATATTCGCTTTTGGCGTTATTGCTTTAAGAAATCTGTTTGTTTGAGGTTTGTTGCTTTTCTCCAGTGCTTGAAACAATGTCTCCGTCCTTCTTGCGCTCTTTCCTTTTCTTCGGCCAGGTGTTCTATGACATAGAGGTTAGACCAGCTGGCTGGGGATGCCAAGCTATCAGAAATCCAGGCGCCCTGTGTATGCCTCGGCTGTAAATGTACATTATTGTTCTCGCACATATGCTCTAAACTGGAATAATGTACGACAGATCGGAACGGGATCTGTGCGTCGTTCTAAAGATAGAGACATCAAAGAGAGCAGATGCAGGGTGCAGAGACATGTCAGAATTAATTCTCCTAAACTAAGGTGGCGCAGCAGCTTCATAGCTGTCTGGCCTTTCCAATTGGTTGCGTCCTGCCCAATACAGCACTATATCATTTTACAGACAATGATTTTACACTGCTTTCTTAGCCTTTCTCAAGCTTGAATTGATCCGATTAGAACTTCCACTGGGTCAAGGTCTCGACACCGCCCTCAAGCACCAGGCCGGCAAGCGCGGCCGAGGGAGCCAAGAACAGCAGCAGACCAGCTGGCAGCTCACCCACACTCAGGTAGCCGAGCGAGGAGAGCCAGTTGCCAACGGCTGAGACGACCAGGATGGCGCGCTCCTCACGCGTGCGCACAGCCTTTGGGTTAAGGGACAGCTGGTAGGCGACGAGTGCTGTTGCGAGGCGTCAGTCTTGTCTTACTTGTATAGAAAAGAGGAGCAAAGGAGAGGAAAGACAGAGAAAGAAATGAGTCATTACCCATGACACCGGCAAAGGCGTTCCATGCGTTCCACGCATTCTGCGCGCCCCGGAGGCCAACGCGCTCCTCCTGCCGCAGCTTGAGCTGACCGTTGGCCTTGTTCCTGTACGTCGTTGAGGCCGTCTCAAGGCGCTGGATGGATGGAGACACCTTGGTCCAGCCCATCAGAATGTGCCCTGGAATCAAGGTTACAAAGATGGTGGCAGAGGCGCGGTAGAGGAGGGTGGGGGTGATGTCGAAGCCGGCAACCTGAATCGAGGCCATTGCGGTAGAGGGACTGGTGAGGGGTAGAGGGGTTTGGCGAGGAAGTTTGATGTCCTGTCGGTGGTGGTGGTGGTAGTACCGTAGCAGTAGTAGTAGTAATGCTAGTGATATGAGCACTGAATACAAATCCTGTGCAAAGAGGAACTATATCAAAAATTGCAAAGAAGCTAGGTACCTGGCTGCCTGATAGCACGCGCCTGATGTCAGAATCTCTGTCTCGGCCTCGGCTTTCATCAGCAAGGCGTCAGTGGCCGAGGCTGCCCGCAAATGATTGGCTGGCGCATCGCGGGAAATAAGGGGTTCAAATCACGTGCCAAGACGACAGCTTTTTCAATTCATATTCATTGATTTTGTCTTTCTCATACATATGCAGGTCTTCACAATCACACCTCATGCCGTTTATATGCACAAAGAACCCTGGATATCATCTTCGTTATCGTCATGGTCATCATCTATGCGCCGTTGCCGTTGTAGGCAATCTTGTTGACGGTGCCAGATGGCACGCCAGAAGCTGCGCCGCTGGTGGCCAGGGCGACGATGCGAGCGCACAGAGCAGCTGGGGTGCGGGCGCCCTCGAGACCCAGCAGGTAGGCAGCCAGACCGGTGATGTGGGGTGTGGCCATGCTGGTGCCCGAGATGGTGTTGGTGCCGCCGTTGTTCCAGGTCGACTTGACGTTGACACCAGGAGCCAGGATGTCGACGGAAGAGCCGTAGTTGGAGAAGGAGGCAAAGGCGTCGTTGCTGTCAATGGCGCCCACGGTGCAAGCCGAGGGCTCGGAGGCGGGCGAGGTGTTGCCGGCATCCTGCGACTCGTTGCCAGCAGCAACAGCCAGGAAGAGGCCTGAGGACGTGGCCGACTTGACGGCGTTGTTGGTGGCAGTTGAGAAGGTGCCGCCCAGTGACATGTTGGCCACAGCCTTGCCCGAGTGCTTCTTTGCGTCGTTGGCAGCCCACTGGATGCCCGAGATGACGCCAGAGTTGGTGCCAGAGCCGTCGGAGCCCAGCACCTTGACGGCGATCAGGTTCGTCTTCTTGGCCACGCCGTAGGTTGCGGAGCCTGTGGTGCCAGCGACGTGGGTGCCGTGACCGTTGCCGTCAGAGTTGGAGCCGTCGCCGGCGTAGTTGGCGCCGAAGGTGGCGCGGCCGCCAAAGTCGGGGTGGGCAGTGTAGATGCCAGTGTCGATAATGTAGGCGTAGGTGCCGCTGCCAGCTGTCGAGTCGTAGATGTACGAAGTGGAGCCCTTTGCGCGGTGCGAGATGCGACCCAGGCCGTACGTGGCGCCAGTCTGCGTCGTCAGAGCCTGGGTGCGGACGATCGAGTCCTTCTCGATGAAGTCGACGCCGGCAATGTTCTGGAGGGTGCTGACCAGGGCGTCGTCGGCGGTGATGGCGTAGCCCTTGAAGCCAGCCATGTTGTACGTAGCCGTGGGCGCGTTGGCACCCAGGGCGCTGATGACCTCGTCCGAGGCAGCGCTGAGCAGGTTGCTGGCGAGGTCGTTCTTCAGCACGACAATGTACTTGCCCGGGATGACGGGAGCCTCAGGGTTGCGGGGAGCGATGAGGGGTGCGGCCAGGGCACCAGTGGCCGCGAGAAGACCCAGAGAGAAGTGCATAGTGATGGAGACTGCTTGAGGCTGAGAAATGAAATTCTGATGTTGATATTCCAAAAAACACAGTCGTGTGCGAGCCTGTGTTTATATATTCGCTCGCGTCACGAGGGTGTGATTCTCCATATCGGCGCGCCAGGAGCATTGCAGAAGTAGCTCCGAGATCTACAGGCACGCATCCAGGCAGGAGATGGCGACAGAAGACGAAACAGCTACCATGAGTGGAGCCTCGGGTGTATGGTGATGATAGCGACTCAGGTCTACTGTAATTGTCGTGGCGCATCGACTGCTGAGGTTGCATCTCGCGGGCAAATGTGCGTTAGGGGCGCTTGGCGAGCACGGCAGCCCGCAAATCCTATTTGTCTGCACCTCCCTCTGCCAAGGGCGCCTCTTGGGACGAACTTTTGCCCTCCTGCCTGGTCGGGTTTGGCCACCGAGAGCCAATTCCTGAAGATGATGCTGCTAGGCATTAGACGCCCGCTACATCTAAGCGAAAGGGAATCTCTGCTATCGCGAAACAGGGTTCAGGGGAGAGGCGAGTGACTCTGTGGCTTGATATCCGTGATAATCCCTATCTGAGCCACAACCTTGGTCACCCGCTCACTCACTCACGCAATTACTCAATTGCCGCGCAGCAAGTTGCACCAAGCGCAAAAATGCCAAAAGCAGGCATCCGTAAAGAAAAGGGGGAAGGGTTCTGACGCTGACTGTGTGTGTGTGCCTGGCAGCTACCCTGGCACAAGACGTCCATGCCTGCTGACCCTTGTCCTTGTCCTCATCCTCCTCAAAAATCAATCCAAGCACGAATCATTGCATGATCCGACGGTCAAGACGGGGGCGATCGACTAGCCGTCGCCTGTTCGACTGCAAGGGAGGAGCCGCCCATTGGATGGTGGGCCTTTGCTCCACTTATCTCGGCCGTCCACCATGCACATAACCGCCTTGGCTAGCTCAGCAAGCCCAGTAAACAGCTCCCTTGCAATCAACGGCTAGTCTCGGCGCAGCATCACGGAGTCAGAAGGCGTCTTCCAGAAGGACAAGAAGAAGGTTACATGGCGCTCGACCTGCACCTGTGGCTTCTTATCGTGGCCATAAAAGCCTCGGGAGGCATACTTCAAAGTGAATCA
Organism: Erythroxylum mucronatum; assembly: GCA_027563825.1. Lineage (NCBI taxonomy): Eukaryota > Viridiplantae > Streptophyta > Magnoliopsida > Malpighiales > Erythroxylaceae > Erythroxylum > Erythroxylum mucronatum. The sequence goes on along the minus strand of JAOSBP010202052.1, from coordinate 42,010 downwards.
AGGCACGCGCTAAGTCCAAAGAGACGGACTGGCTTGCCACCTCATTAGTTTGACATTAATCGCGCTCGCATTAGCCTCGTCAGGCGAGGGATCCCGGACAGACTGTGGGAACTCCAAGTCTGAGTGATTGATTGCGCGACTCTGGGCATTTTGTCAACACATGGATCAAATGCGCCCATTTGAAACCTGACTCTTGACATGTGATTTGTTTGCATTCGGTTTTCTAATTGGCTGCTTGTCGCTTGTTCCATGGGTAAGGCAAAAGCAAAGTGGAGAGAGAGGCGCGCCTTTACCCCGCAAAATTGCAGCCAAAAGTTCTAAGAGCAAATTGCCGTTTGCTTGAAGGATCATCGTCCAAGTGCTGCCAATCCCTCGCTTGGTTGTTATTGCAAGCCTCGTTAAGCGCCACCTTGGACAGCCTGCAAGCCCACCTGTAGTCGCCTTCCTCTTTGGTAACGCTGGAAACCCCCACGTTGGCTGGGAATGCGTCGGAAATATTCTGACTTGCACCGACTGTGCCTGCAGCCTCGCACGTAATAGTGATATACCTCTGCACTGACGCCTGGCTGACTGCGTGTACCTTCCCCCGCGCATGCATGAGCAATACACAAATGGAGAACTTATGCGTGTGACTGATAAATGCAAGGCAAACCTTGTCGTTGCGGTGGGATGAGGAGCAGACAGGCCGTTGTTTTTGCGTTACATGCATCTGCGTCTCCACAAGCGGCCAGACTAAAGGCGACAGCACAGTATTCCTGCCCTGCCCCTTCCCGTCAGAACTAGCCTAGTTTCGTGAATGTGGATCCGGCCGGAAAGTTTGATTGGCTTCGTCCTGTTTCTTTGTTACTTCAAACGAGAGCGGACGCGCTACCTGCTTGCCTTTATGTCACATGGGCTGGGCTCACCATTGCACTGCCTCTGTGGCGTGCTAGCCTTGTACACTGTACAACAGAGAGCTTTTTCAAAGGGTCATTGCATTAGACTTGAAGTTTTAAATGGAAATTCAAGGCTGTGGGTTGGGCCTTGAGGTATGTTTACAAGCAGAGTAGACATGTGCTCTGATAAGACGATTATATCGCAAAGTTGTGCTCGTGCTGCCCTCATTGTATTGATCGAGTCGTCCTTCCCAGCTATTAGCCAGACAAGCGCAAGGGTTTCGGAACTAACCTCGTTTGAATTATGGCTTCAAGATGCACTTCCAAGGTTCGCCACAGAAGGTTTTCTGGGATATCAGCATGTTCGTCAAGGTGTATCACATCGACGGCGAAGGAGATGGTGGAGAGCTTTGATAACTCTGCTCTTCTGTTATTTTATATAGGTTATAGAGAGATTCTGTTTGATCTCCGCGATAAACCTCGATATGACCGTTTTGTCTTTTTAGTAGATGAAGTAAACACGAGAAGCCGCTGATGAGGAGACTGAGGTTCCCAGTTGGACCTGTAAGATCCCCCGGAAGATTGACTCTATCAGGACTTGGACGGACTTAAAAACATCAGCAAGGAAGCTGACCAATATGATGATGACAGAAGAACAAGTCGATAGACTTGAAACGCTGCTCTCTTCTGCCCGTCACCTTGACAATAAAAGTGGTACCGCAAATCGGGTACATCCGCACTTATGTGGAACTTTAGAAAGGATGTAGACATCTAGAGTAAACCCCGTTATTCTTTATCTTACTAGGAGATTTATCTACTCAAAGTTAGAATATCTATAGAAGGTCTAGTTATGCAGGGTGCGAGCATACGGATACACCCAATTTGATGGTGCCCCCTTTTCTGTCAAGGGGTGGGCTTGTTAGCATGGCTTGGCGTGCACGCCATCTAGGATATTGGTAATTTACGCTCCACTCGAATACCAGCAGTGAAGGTGTGACTTTTTTGACTATGTGTCAGGGTATGTGGCTCGCAGTCTGCAAGAATAAGAGTATCGTGCCGATGATGAGTGTTGGGATACGATCAGAGTCTAATTTGACCGTAAAGGTCTTTCGGGATCGTCTAGTCCGCAGTCGAAAAGAGTTGACTAAGATGTCTTGCCTTTATGTTTTCGTCAATGAACATTACCCATTTAAGGTCTTCGAGTGGAAGTGATTCAGACGTGAGAATAGTGCATCGAGTACAACAACAGTGTTTCAAACAAAGTCTGGATCAAACAGAATGAGCATTGACTTAGACTTTGGCAGGCATAACTGATTTCGCAGCATCGTCTTGGATGAAGATGGAGTGATGATAGTCAGGTCTAGTCTTTGCCTTTGAAATATTAAAGACACGGGTTTGAGTGCTATATCACAGGTTCCGGCTGTTGAAGGCCGCCTCACGGCGTCCCAGAGAGAGAGTTCAGGTCAACCGTTCTACAATAAATCCAATGGAGAAGGCAAGCTCTTTTGGAATCGTCCTGATTTGAGAAGGGTCGGTTGGATAGCCAGCCGCGGTGCCAATGGCTCTTGCAAAGTCCTAGAAAGGCACAGGCTCATCATGTGTTTTGCGTATGGAAACATGCTGAGCGAATTCAGTTGTTGATTGCCACATGATGGTCTTGCTGTACCTCACCATTCTGCAAACACTAGAAAGAAGGTGACATGTTGAATAACAAGTATTGGGTGACAACATCACGTGATAATATTTCCCCGCCGACTTCTAGGACAGAGGACGAATCATAATCATCTAAATGCTTGAACGAGTAAGCATCTGACTCAAATGGCGGTGTTGGCTGCCGAGATCAAGGTTCCCGTCAGATTCCTTTGCGGCACGTTCCGCCATCACAGCTCACGATGATCTCTGCACATACAAAATAATCACACCTCTCGTCCACACATCTCAACCTCAGACTAGCGGAACAAGGGACCATTCGTATTGTTAAAATTTGACAAGGGCGAGCCGCCTGTCATGTCATCTCCTAGCCAACAATCAGGCTTCCGCTGCTGGTTTAGCCGATCGCTACCCAAATCGGCACCATGCCCCTCTTATCAATGCCTTCGAGGCTCGCGTCTAACTTGAACCTTGAGCACAATCTTGCCCCGAGCCATACCTTGTAGGGTACTGTCTAAGCCGCTCCTGGGCAGGCTTCGCTTCTAGTTCCTGTGACAATGCGATAGCCCCGCCGATTTTACCGTTCAAGCTGCGGCTTGTCACTCCAATGCTTGTCTGAATAAGAGCTCGCCGCGTCTCGCGAGTTGGTCTCCAGCGCTTCATTCTTTTTCCTTTCGCAGCTCTTCAAGCTCTTCCCCCAACTGCAAGTCCAAAACACGATGCGTTTCTTTGCACTTGCTGCCCTGTTTGGGCTGGCCGTGTCTGCCGCTCCTGGTGCCAGAAAGAGGAGTCCTCTACATGTCAACAGGCGCGATGTGCACGAGGCTGGAGCTAGCCGTCACCAAGGCTTTGCCATGCCCCGCGAGATTCTCAAGGAGCGTGCTGAAGCTGCCCCTCCAACCCAGGGACGTTACTACAGGCGTCCCGGCAAGACCATCATTCCTCAAAACTCCAACGCCACCTGTAAGTAGAAGATACTCCGAGTCACTGCAGCATCTGCCTGACACTGCGATAGTCTATGGCGTGGACGGAACCAAAATCCCATCAGTCAACTTTGATGTCGGGGAGAGCTATGCTGGCCTCATGCCAGTTTCAGACTATGCCGGCGAGACAAGGTCCTTTTATTTCTGGTTCTTTCCCTCGGCCAATCCTCTGGCCAAGGATGAGATAACCATCTGGCTGAACGGTGGACCTGGCTGCAGCTCGCTCGAGGGTTTCTTCCAGGAGAACGGTCCTGTCATCTGGCAGTATGGCACCTTCCGCCCCGTCAAGAATCCTTACACCTGGGTCAACCTTACCAACATGGTCTGGGTTGAGCAGCCCATCGGCACCGGCTTCTCCCAGGGCAAGCCAACCGAGACCAGCGAGGAAGAGGTCGCGCAGACCTTCTTGGGATTTTTCAAGCGCTTCATCGACACATTCGGTCTGCAGAACAGGAAGATCTACGTCACTGGCGAGAGCTATGCTGGATACTACGTGCCCTATATCACCGACGCAATGCTCAACCGCAAGGACAAGAAGTACTTCGACGCCCAAGGCCTAATGATCTATGACCCCACTATCAACTACGACACTCCCTTGGTCGATGTCCCTGCCCTACCCTTTGTCGACTACCACCAGAACCTCTTTCATCTGAACGACACCTTCATGGCATCTGTCCGCCAGCGCGATCAGTCCTGCGGCTACGCAGACTTCCGCAACAAGTACTTCAAATTCCCTCTCAGTGGCAAGATGCCTCCAGCTCCTTCCAACACACGGCCCGGCTGCGACATCTGGAACGACATCACCAATGCTGTCCTCCTGATCAACCCATGTTTCGACATCTATCAAGTCGCCACCACTTGCCCCCTGCTGTGGGATGTTTTGGGCTTCCCGGGCTCCATCCCCTACCTCCCAGCCGGTACAGACGTCTACTTCAACCGCACTGACGTCCAGAGGGCCATCAATGCACCAATCCAGGAGTGGGCTGAATGCTCTGATGGCGTCCTCACCACAGACACGTCCATCCCGCCTGGCCTGACCATCCTGCCCGGGCTGATCGAGAAATTGAAACGCACCATGATTGTCCACGGCCAGCTCGACTGGATTCTGCTGGCTAACGGCTCGCTGCTGACCATCCAGAACATGACCTGGGGTGGCAAGCAAGGCTTCCAGACCCAGCCCTCAACTCCTTTCCTCGTCCCTTACCACAGCGAGCTGAGCCTCGAGACCTTGGCCGGTGCTGGGAGAATGGGAACTACTCACACCGAGCGTGGCCTCACATGGGTAGAGACGTGGCTGTCGGGCCACATGGTTCCCCAGTATGCTCCAAGTGCCGCCTTCAGGCAGCTGGAATTTTTGCTAGGACGTGTCAGCAGCTTGAACACCCTGCAGGGCTTCACAACTCAAACATAAGACTGTATATTATCAATAGCCAGTTTACTTAAGAAAAGACATACGAATGTGATTTAATGCCTGTGTATGACCTTGAAGATATCCTGTCTTGCCAAAACAGTGTTCTCTGCCCTCGTCGACCAAAGTCTTGGCGTTGGTCTTCACCTTTGCCGCAACTCCCAAGCTCTTTTTCAATCCATGACCAAATCTCTACAGTCGACTTTTGCGAAACATATGCGTACGCCGTTATAGCACATGCCAGGAGGCCACCATGTCGCCTCACGAGCGGCAGTCTCGACCTCCCTGCTGCGTGCTACAACGCCAGCAAAGACGCAATTTGCTGCGCGTCCACTAGAAACTCCTGGCGCGGTATACATTTGGTCCAGCGCTGTACCCCCACAGCTGCTGCCAGTCTTGTGTCCTCGACGGAACAGGTTTCATAGCAGCTTGTTGCATTCGGACGCAGTCTCGAGTCCTCCTGCCTTTGGGCAAGACCGACCAAGGTCGCGACGATGTATCGACCACTCAAAAGCTTTGACAGCCCGCTTCCATTCGCACTCACTGAATACCTCCGCTTCGAAACATTCTAGCGGCCAGAAGCAAGATTCTGCCTCTATTAATGCTAGAAGATATACAACTACATCAGCTCTCCACTCCTCCGCTGTCTTGGATCAAGCCAGTGAACAAGGCACTATTAGCGAACCCTCTCCTTTCCAAAGCTCCAGCGCCTCACACTTTGGATGGGCATCACAGCCCGTGTCGACTCAGCTTGAAGCGCCAGAAACGAAAGATTCCCCTATATCAGACCTTGATACTGACGCTGCTGTTCCTTTCGCAAAAGCGCACACCCAGTCCAAGGAGCGAATGCCAGTCAAGCCCTTCCACTTAGAGCAATCTACCCCATCAAGCCTCCCTCCAAGAAAGCGTATAGCAAGAGCAATTCATTCCCACCAGACTCACGCCGAGCAGAAAAGGCTTCAACTCGTCAAAGTTCACCATTGGGGCTGGCACAAGCAGATGTGGCTGGATATCTTGGAGCTGCTGCAGAATGCATCCAGGCCAATGCCCGCCGATTACCAAGCTTTGGTTGTGACGGGCGAGTCTCGCAACATCCAACAACTATCGCAGCACGTCAAGCAGGCTGTGCAGGATGACACGCTACACACGAGCATCTCTGCGTGGAGGAATCCCAAGACCTTGGTGCTCAAGCTCTACGGATCGCCCTTGGCTATTGAAAGTGCCCAAAGCGTTCTAAACGGCTGGAGCCAGTCTTCCACAGGCGAAATTCCTCTGAAGGCCGTGTGCCGTCAATCTGCCACAAAGGGACCTGAGGTTCCCATGCGTAAATTCTTCCCGGGCGTGCAAGGAAATGAGCAAAGATTGTCAAGCACCACTGAGCAGAATTCACGTCTAGATGGCAGAGAGCGACGCTCTAATGTCATGACTCTGGCGCCTGACGAGTGGACACAAGCCTCCTTCGTCAAGCACGTCGCAAAGTTGACTTCCAGATCCTCCTTGAAAGCAACACCATTCGACCAGGTGGTGCTTTCCCTGGAGACGCTTTTTGGCACAATGGCCCAGGTCGCGGATGTTGTCTCGCACGAAGCCTTCCACAGGGCTATTGAATTTCTGCTGCGACACAACAGGATGCGCCAAGCCAACGACTTGCTGGGCAACATGGACAAGCACGGCCTACTGCCAACGACAGAAACTTTCAACCTCTTTATCCAGGATTGTGCTAGGCGCATGGACCCGGCGGGAGTGCACAGATACATCAAAATGTTGTTGCAGTGGGGCGCGCCCAACGAGGATACGTGGATTGCTGTCGCCTGGTTGGCAACGTCATCCAGAAAATTGGAACAGCTTGCTGAACGAGTTGGGAGGCTAGGCTATCTGGATCTGACAACTGCGCCCACTAAGCTTGTCCCGCACGTCATTCACAGCGTCTTAGGCACCACCTATCGGGGCAAAGACATCCTACTGGATGTGGAGAAGACTGTGACAGCAACAGACCGACTGTTCGGGGCTGCGTGGCTGAGCAGCGACGCCGTCAAGGCGTACTTGCATGCTTTGGGCAGGCGTGGACACATAGCCGAGGCCACCAGCTTGGTCTCCTCATTCCAGGCAGAAAGGGGTGTCGTGCCTAACGTTGAACACCTGGATGTACTCCTTGTGCACTGCAAGCGGCTGCGCTTGGCTGACGAAGCAGTGCGGCTGGTAGAGTACGCGTCAAGGGAATGGAATCTCACCAATTACACGCCAAAGACGTTTTCGGTCCTGCTTCAACTGGCGGCAGATGCGAGGCTGTACAGTACGTCAAGACTAGTCTGGCAGTACGCTTGCATGTCTGGGAAGATCAGCCAGGAAAGCAGTGCAAGAGTCGTACGCGCTTTGCACAGCTCGCTTGAAAAGTCTCATGGCCCTCCAACAGTGAAGCAACGGTGGCAGAGCAGCTTTTCTGGAGTGATCCTGGGTTACAAGCTAGAGTTGGAGCCGGATGCATCCGTGACTGATGTCCGCCATCTTGTGGATCAGGAGTTCCGTAGGCTTGCCGTACTGGAGCCAAACATGCCATTCTCAGGGATGCTCAAGCAAGCTCTAGCTATGGACAAGACTTGGACTGAGAGGGGAGATGCTCAGGGCAAAAATGACGAGTGGAAGCGGCAGCACGCAATCAAAGTGCTTGTACACCAAAGAAGCCAGCACCAGATGTCTTTCCCGAGTGTTCAAAGTCAAGGTCCTCCTGTCAGACGCGTTTCGAGCGGACAGATGAGAGCTGTACGAGTAAAGGCTAAACCGGAGAAAGCCAAACACACGACATCTGGCCGAACAAGAGTCAGGCGAGTAAAAGTTAGACGAGCAGCGGTGAGGCGAATAGCAGCCGAAGACGAAAGACTTTGAACTACCAAAGGTCAGACGTATAACAGCTCAACGAGGAGAGCCCGAGCTAATATGAGTCACAAGAACAGCAGCTGCATCTGGAAGGCTCGAACTATCGAGAGGAAGACGAAGAGCAACTGGACCAGTTCGCTCTGGCAAATCTTCACCCTTGCTCGTGCGACAGATCAAGGTCACACTCTGCAATAGAGCCAAGAAATAAAACTGTATATTATCTGTAGCATACATACATATACCCGTAGATTAAAACTACAAAGCCGTGACAATAGCATTAATGGTTGACGTTGATTTGATTGCATTCGTATTGCATTGCTGTTTAATAAGGAGACTGATCGTGTGAAGCTGAAATGCTTGGCAGCACGGAATCTCATTCGAATAACATAAAGCATTTGCCTCTCAATTTGCTCAATCGCATCAACCCTATAAAGCTAAGTACCGCCTTTGGTAAAGTATACGAGGCTTGCAGCGAATTTTGTTGCCAGCAGAAAGAATTCATCAAGAAACGGACAAGTGAAGAAAAAGAGAAATATGCTGAGAGGATAGCATCTCCTGGATATTCCATCACAACGCGTGCGCCTCCATCTCCAGTCACGGCTTCATGCGACCTACCGTCATCAGGGTGCGCAGAACTCTGACAGCTGGATATGGCGTCTGGAAGTCAAGAAGTTTTGGTCATAGCAGAGTGCCACAAGCCAAGCATGATACTTCCACCATCATCAAGCCAACATCCACCAATCCAATCGACACGTTTCGCAGCCACATCAGCTCTCTGCTAGCTGACGTATCTGGAGTCAATGCCAGTCAGATCTACCCGGCGCTCTCATGGACGTCGACTCTGGAAAAGGGAGACCTGTCTCTGGCGGTGCCAAGACTGGGCATCAAGCAGGGCAGCCCAGCACAGCTTGCCATAGAACTGGCCGACAAAGTCAGTTGCTGAATCTGAGCTAATCTGAGTCAGGTCTCAACTAATGTGACATGGTAGTTCCCTTCAAGTCCCCTGGTTAAGAAGCCTGAAGCCAGTGACATAGCTCTGCGCTTCAATTTCAGGCCTGATATTCTTCCATCCATGATCCTTCCCATTGTGTTTGAACAGGGCCGGGACTATGGATTCGACGCAGCTTTTGGTCTTGGAGAAGCACAGGATGTATTGCAAGGACGAAAGAGGATTGTCGTCGAATTCTCGAGCCCAAATATTGCCAAGGAATTCCATGTTGGTCATCTTCGAAGCACCATATTGGGTGCATTTATCTCAAACTTGTACCAAGGCATGGGTTGGGATGTGGTTCGCATGAATTATCTGGGTGACTGGGGCAGGCAGTTTGGTCTGCTCGCTATTGGATGGGAACGTTATGGGAGCGAAGAGGCCTTTGAGCTTGACCCCATTGGCCATCTTCTCGATATTTACGTCAAGACTAACAGACTTCTCAAGCTTGACAACACTGGATCTCCCGAGGCCGTGGACGCTGAATCAAAGGTAGACACGCATGGACTACTCAATCAAGCAAGAGAATATTTCAGACGCATGGAAGAGGGCGATGCAGATGCACTGGCTCTGTGGAGACGCTTCAGAGATGTAAGCATCCAAAAATACAAGGAAAAATATGCCAGATTAGGCATTTACTTTGAAGAATATTCTGGCGAGTCTACAGTCACACCAGAAGTCATGAGCGAGGTCGAACAGGTCTTGCGAGCCAGACGCGTTGCCTTCACCAGCCGAGGCGCCACACTGATCAACTTTGAAAAGCATGGAGCGAAGAACCTTAGTATAGCAGTCCTGCGCAACCAAAATGGAACATCGAATTATCTGCTACGAGATGTTGGCGCAGCCATACAACGCTCCCGACGGATTGGTATGGATCAAATGCTGTACGTGGTGATGAGCGAGCAGGATGTTCACATGCAACGACTTATCAAGACCCTTGAGCTCATGGGCGGCGAATATGCAGTTTTGTCGCAAAAGATGAAACACATATCTTTCGGAAAGATCCAAGGAATGTCGACACGCAAGGGTACAGTTAAATTCCTCGACGATGTTCTCAACGACGTCGGCGCCGTGACGCACGAGTACATGCAGAAAAACTCACCCAAATATGCCGAGATGAGGGATCCCGAGAAGACAGCTGACGCACTGGGAATCTCATCCATCATGGCACAAGACATGCGAGCAAAGAGGTTCGCCAGGCAGCTTCTATCATTTGATGCACTGCTAACAATCAGAATCGACAGCATTAAAGCGTATACGTTTGACCTCGAGCGCATGATTTCATTCGAGGGAGACACCGGCCCCTACCTCCAGTATGCACATGCACGTCTCTGTTCCATATGGCGCAACACTGGCTTGCAGCGCGACGACATTCTCAAAGCAGACTTTTCACTCCTCACAGAGCAGCACGCGGTGGATCTGGTGCGACTACTGGCAGCATACCCAGATGTCATCATCAATGCCTACCGCGGACTCGAGCCTACGACGGTGCTCAAATTTCTCTTCAGACTGACGCACCAGCTCAGCTCAAGTTATGATACCTTGAGGGTTATCAATGCTGCAGAAGGGCCAGAGACGACACGAGCACGGGCAGCACTGTTTGAAGCTGTGCGCCAGGTGCTTGGGAATGGCATGCGTCTGCTGGGCATGTCGCCTGTTGAAAGGTAAGGGCCTTGCATCTGGTTTCGACATGAATTAAATGCTGACAGTGATAGGATGTAAACCTCTTGGTGAGAAGTCTTGGATTCAGCCTTGACGGCTGCTGTATTCAACCAAATTTCAACTTACTGTATAACAGAGCATGTATAGAGTTGTACACTATTGCCAGATTTTGCTTTAGGCTGGAGACTGTCCAAGAGTCTGGTGAGAAGTTTGTTATTAGTGATATACTAGATTTCCATCCAAAAACCTTGAGGTACGAAGGTGAAGCCAGCCAACATCTCGCTTGTCTTTCCGAAAGTTTCTAGAAACTCCGGATATAACAAGCTCGAACAAACCATGGCATTTTGGGAGTGGAAGAAGAAAGGAAGAAAAAAAAGCGCCACCGTTAAAGATGTGGGGAAAAGGCCACCCAAACATGTAATAATGCATGGGGGTCGAAAGAAAATCCAAGCCATGCCGAGGATGCTTATAGAAACTAGCCAAGCATAGTCAGCCACGTTCTCTCTGATGAATCCTCTTCCAATCTTCGCGCATCCCTTTGAGAGAGAAAGGAAACCAAGAATCTTTTTGTGGAGCAGAGAGACGAATATGGCCTGTGACCCATCTTGCTAGAGGATCAACCACAACAGAAACAATCGGCTAGCGGGGAGGAAAAGCAACATCAAGCAAAAGCAACTACACCGGATGCTACTGTACCCTTTTTGATCAGGCGCCCGCCGTTTCCCTCTCGTGCCTCTCTTCCTGCAGTAGCCTCCAGATCTCGAGCTAAAGCCGACTCTCCATCTCTCTTGCTGTGCTTCTAGTCTCATCCATAGGTCATGGCGTCGGCGCCTGACCCAGACAGTGCGACCCATGGCCTGGTTGCCCGGCGGCGGAGGCGCGACTCAGAGGGCGCACCTTCTTCTCCGCCTTCACCGCCTCCATATATAGAGGATGGCAGCCATAATGCTCTTCTGGGCGGGACTGCAGATTTCAAGACAGCAAGGGTATCCAGAATGGCGCGCCAGGACGACAAGCTCGAGGCTGGCGGCAAGCTCGATGCTAGACAAGCGCCACGCAAAAGTAGACGATGGTTCAACTGGCTGGGTGTCGTGATTGTCACCTTCAACCTGATCGTGGTCCTATTCCTGTTGTCGCGGTACCAATGGACGCTTGATGCGTTAAGACACTTACAAGATGAGGCGCACTCTTTCTCAAGCAATGCCTTTGGAGGCGCCAAGTTGGATTCTACTTCTTCTTCTTCTACAGCAGCAGCCAGCTCTGGCTATCTACTGGGCGTTGGAAAAGCAGACATAACAGGTCCAGTCGTCGAACTCAACTTCATGGGCTACGCCAATGGAAGTCAAACAGGCTCTGGTCTACGGCAACGTCTATATTCACGCGCCTTCATTGTTGGAGACGCCTCAAGCCAGGCAGATCGATTCGTGTACATGGTTCTTGACACGCAATCTGGCGACACTGCGATCCGCAACGGCATCCTCGACGGCCTCAAGGCCATGGGCCCAGACTATGCCGTCTACACGCAGAAGAATGTGGCTGTGACGGGCACGCACTCTCACTCCGGCCCTGGCGCCTGGCTCAACTACCTGCTGCCACAAGTCACCAGCCTTGGATTTAACAAGCAAAGCTACCAAGCAATTGTTGATGGCTGTCTGCTATCCATCAAGCGTGCCCATGAGAGCCTCGCTCCAGGAACCTTGAGTTTCGGCTCAACACGCATAGAGGACGCCAACATCAACCGCAGCCTTTTTGCGTACCTCAACAACCCAAGCGCCGAGCGTGCCCAGTATGGCAGCGATACTGTCGACAAGGTACTGACCATGCTGCGCTTTCAGAGGACGTCAGACTCAAAGGATATTGGCGTCCTGACCTGGTTCCCTGTGCACGGCACCTCGATGTTGGGCAACAACACCATTGTGACGGGCGACAACAAGGGAGTGGCAGCTTACTTGTTCGAAAAGAGCGTCAATGATGCTTCATTTGTCGCTGGCTTCTCTCAGTCCAACGTTGGAGATACGACCCCCAATGTCAACGGCGCCTACTGCGAGGAGGGTGACTCTGCCGGCCAGGAGTGTTCGCTGGACCGCTCGCTGTGTGACGGCAAGAATGAGCCTTGTCACGGCCGGGGTCCATTCTACGGGCTCAACGATGCGGGCACAAAGTCGTGCTTTGAGATTGGCAGGCGCCAGTTTGCTGGAGCCAGCTCCCTCTTCAGCAACACCAAGGCTTTCACCCAGATTTCCGGTCCTGTTCGATCGCTGCACACGTTCCAGGACCTTAGCAACTACACTTTTACTCTGCCCAACGGCACGAGGGCTTCGACGTGTTCAGGCGCCTTGGGATACTCTTTCGCAGCCGGCACGTCTGACGGACCCGGCGCCTTTGACTTTAAGCAAGGCGACGAGGGTAAGCCTGACGCCAACCCGTTCTGGGGCGTTGTCTCGAAGCTGCTACACAACCCGTCCAAGGAGCAGGTTGCGTGCCAGGCGCCCAAGCCGATTCTGCTGGATGCGGGTGCCACCAAGCAGCCGTACGACTGGGCGCCCAACGTTGTCGATGTGCAGCTGCTGCGCGTGGGCCAGCTGTTTGTAATTGTGTCTCCTGGCGAGGCTACGACCATGTCAGGCCGCCGCTGGAAGGCTGCCGTCGCCGCCCAGGCAAAGTCTTTGAGTCTGGTGGCAAATGAACCATTGGTTGTCCTGGGCGGACCCGCAAATAGCTACACCCACTATATTGCCACGCAGGAAGAGTACGCGGTGCAGCGCTACGAGGGCGCCTCGACCCTCTACGGGCCACACACGCTGGCTGCGTACATTGACCTGACGACCAAGGTCATGCCATATCTCGCGGCGAGTCCTCCATCTTTCGCGCTGCAGCCTGGTCCCGATCCGCAGGACAACCGCAACCGCTCGCTGTCGTTCATCACTCCTGTCGTCTTTGACGCGGCGCCCTTTTTCAAGTCGTTTGGCCAGGTGCTCGTCGATGTGCCGCCATCTGTCACGAGAGGAAGTACAGTGACGGCCACATTTGTCGGGGCGAACCCGCGCAACAACCTACGCCTTGAAGGGACCTTTGCCGCTGTTGAACAGCTAGTCAACGGAGAATGGCGCCAGGTGCTTGGGGATGCAGACTGGGAGGTGGTGCTGCGCTGGCGCCGCACGTCGACCGTGGCCGGCACGAGCGAGGTGGATATCGTCTGGGAGGTTCCCTCGTTCGCTCAACCCGCAACATATCGCTTAAAGTACTACGGCGACAGCAAGGCGCTGGCAGGTGGTGCGGTGACTCCGTTTGAAGGGGTCAGCGGGGCGTTTGTTGTGGTGATGTGAAAAAAGGAGCATCTATTAGATCCAAACAAACCCATAGGAATCAATATTACACACGAAATGTGCATCAACATATATGACAACGAGACAGAGACATTGTATCAGTCTCCTTCTTTTCATTCTTCTGATATCCTTTTCCTTTTTGTGTACTTCTCTACCTCATCTGCTGATGCTGCCCTAGCTGTTCTCCCCTCTCTCTTTGCATAACTCTCCCACGCATTCTCTAATCCCCACTACCAGAAAAGAAGCTTTCTCTAATTCCCACAGCCAGACAAAATAAGGCATCTAGTTGAAAAACTTCTTGTACGCCGCCCGCTCCTTGCGCGCCCGCTCGGCCTGCCGCAGCTTCAGCCGCTCCAGCTCCCCCTTGATGCCGCCGTCGTTGGGCACCAGCTTCTGCGCCTCCTCGAGGTCCTGAATGGCAGCTTCGTCGTCTTTAAGCCCTGCGCGCGCCACCGCCCGCCGGAACAGGGCCTTGCCCTTGTCGGCACCAAAGATGTTGGGCACGTCGAGCGCGTGCGACGCCGATGCCTCTGCCCCAGCAAACTGCGACGTCTTGTTCTGGCACAGCGCCGAGTTGGAGTGTAGCACGATACGCAGCTGCGTCAGCTCGGCACCCAGCGACCGTGGATCCGACTCGAGCGGGCTGGGGTATTCGTTGAGGTAGCGCAGGCCCTTTTGGTACTTGTCCAGTGCCGTGGCGGCGTCGCCAGCCTTGAAGGCAGCATTACCGAATCCCTTGAGCTTGGTGGCAATGTCGACAATCTCTTGGCCTTTCCACTCTTCCTCACCTGAGGGGTGTGCTTCATCCTCTGGGTAGTCCTCATATGTGTCTCCAGTGGCATCTGCCTGTTTCTGTGGTAGCGGTGCATCAGCCTCGAGCTCGCCGCAGTCACGAATCACCACGTCCTTGAGCGGTTTGTCTGATGCTGTCTCCTCATGCTCGATGCGCCTGATGATTGATTTCCCTGCCAGTACCTCTCCAAACACAACGTGCTTGCCGTCGAGATGTGGGGTTGGGACTGTGGTCACAAAGAACTGCGAGCCGTTCGTGCCTGGCCCTGCGTTGGCCATGGAGAGTAGAAAGGGCTTGGTGTGCTTGAGTTCAAAGTTCTCATCCTCAAACTTCTCGCCGTAAATACTCTCACCGCCTGTACCGTTGCCAGCTGTAAAGTCGCCGCCCTGGATCATGAACGACTTGATGACGCGGTGGAAGATGGACGATTTGTAGTGCAGCGGCTTGCCTGACGACGAGCTGCCCTTTTCGCCAGTGCACAGGGCGCGGAAGTTTTCTGCAGTCTTGGGGACGACATCATTGTACTGGCTTTGGTCTCAGCAAGGTTCAGCGCAAGTTTGTGCGTAGATAGACTTACCAGCTCAAAGACGACTCGGCCAGCGTCCTGGTTGCCAATGCTAATGTCAAAGAAGACCCGAGAACGTTTGGCACTGCCGTCGGCCATAATTGGTATATGTATGTATGAAGTGGGACCAAAATAAAAAAGGAAAACGTGCGCGGCACTTGCTGGAGAAGGCTACTCCCAATGTTTTTGCGTTGAAAGTGCTTGCGATGAAGCGCTTATGTGTTCGTCTGCTTCGTCTAGGCTAGAGGAATGATCGTCACTGATTCTCGAGCTTTCCAGCCTCGTCTGGTGTCGGACTGCGTGTGGATGAAAAAGCTGTCGCAGTGCCGTCTCAAAGTGGGGAAAACAGAGGATCTCGAATTGAATCTTCAACAGGGAGATTTGCAGGTCAGTAGGGTTTGAGATAATTGCAAAGAGAAAAGTGATTCGAATTAGAGTACAAGTAAAAGGGAAGGAACCGGCAGGGATTCTTCCCTTGGCTCTGTAGGGATTGCTATCCAAGAAAGGCGACTGATGTGGGGGTGTTTATTGAAAACGAAACGTCAGGGCCGCCTTGAAAAAGAAGCTTTTTCCTATTTTCGTGGGGGATTTTAGCCAGGGAACATTCCGTCAGCTTCCATAAGCCGCCCCCGGCCTCATTGGCTTTCCTGTTCTAACTACGTCTTGTAAATGTTTTGGAAGAGTCGACAAATTTCTGGCTACCTGGGAGAAGCCGAGTCTGGCTAGTTGGGAGATGCCAAGGCAGGATTGAATCAGACTGATATACGGTCAACGAAGCATAGCGCATTACGACAATTAGTATAATTCATACGAGTAGCAGTGCGAACTAGCTCTGCCGCTGCTTGCCCTTGTCTCGCTGCCCAGCCTGTCCTCTGACTTGTGCCTCCGCTACCGTCTGATCGTTGATGGGACTCGTCTCGTTAATATGTCCTGCGCCAGGGCCACTGCTATCCAGCCCTTGCCAGCCACCGTACCAGCCAGACCCTTCGTTGACGGCACCTCTGCTCTCAGCCTTGTTGACGGCGTCGCGAATGTCACTCCAGTACTCGAGCTCCTGGATCTGCTTGTCCGCAGCCTCGACAGCCTTCTGCCAGCTTTCTTTCTTCTGTTCCGCCGAATCTGGGTCAGATTGCTCGTCATCCTGGCCTTGTTCGTTGTAGGCGCTGTCGACTTTGGCCACCATGGCAGACAGCAATCTTCGCTTCGAGTATTCAAAGACTAGCAGACTCATAATGTGGGGAATCTCCTCGGCCAGGTAGAATGTGTCCTGTCCGCCTTCATCCATGAAACGCAGCACGAACTTGATCTTGTCGCGGTCCACCTCGGCCATCTTAAGGCGCTTCAGCAGCGTGCCGACCGTGTCGATTTCTTCTGTTGCCATTTCCTCTTCTTCGTGGTGCTTGCTCAGCATGTTGATCGAACCTGACCTGAGCGTGGCAGAGTAGGCATTTGACAAGGTATCTGCATCCCGCCTGTTTGCTGGGTGGATGGTGAAGTAGTCGGAGTTCAGTTTGTGCGCCTCTTTGGCGGTCCTGACATCTCTCAACCGTCCATCAAAGCCCGGGCGGTGCTTCCTCACGCGTTTGCGCAGCCATCTCCGTCTCCTCACATATGAATGGAACCAAGGGTGGGTGCCGTGCCAAGGGAAGCGGTTCTGGAACATGAAGCTGTACTGCCAACCCTGCTCGTCAACATCTTGCGACATGTCCACATACCAAGAGCTCCAAGCCCACTCCCAACTAGGGTCTGGCACCTGTGCATTGGTTATGTTGACTCCGCTGGGCTGGCCCTGAGCATTCAACCAGGCTGGCGGATCAAAGTTGAGCAGCGACTGCGAAGAGAACATGGGCCTGCCAAAGAAGTAGGCTCCTCTTTGGTTCTCAATCAGCACGTCAACCTCAACATCGCCCTCTGGACCAAGCCGTTTCTTTCTTCTCCTCAAAAGGCCCTTGACTCTTCGGCCTCCTCTCCGTATTCTGCTTGCTTGATCCTGGGCTAGCTGTTGTGCTGCTGATGCTGCTGCTGACGGTGTTCGACTCAAAGACCCAGTCGTAGTGGCTGTGGCGGCCGTGTCGATCCTAGCTATGCCGCCACTCGACGTTCTCTGCTGGATATCTGGTCTTTCTTCGTCTGCATACCTGGCTTCGCTGTACTTGTTGTACTTGCGCTTGGCCAATTCGTGCCTCAAGCTCTGTCTGTTGAGCTTGCTGACAGTTTGCGACAGCTGGTTCTTCTCGAGCGCGGCAAGGATCTCTTCGCCGTCGCTGCCCGCCGTGTTCGAAGCCGAGTCGTCTGTCTCGGCTTGCGTTCGAGTGTTGTCCACCATGTCGATCTGGCCCGGCATATTCGCCGTTGCGCGTCGGCTGAGGTTGGATCGTATAGAGGTTGCCATGACGTTGGCTTGGATGTTGCGGCTAGTGGTGCGGATCGCTATACAATTAAGGGAGATATACAATATTGGAGATGCGTGTTGTTGTGGAAGACATTGGCGCCAGCGCCTTATTGTCAGAGAGAGGGAGATAGAAGGGAATGAAAAGGAATGTATAGGTCAACAAGACATGTGGACCCAGAGTGCAAAGATGATGCAGGAACGGGCGGTGGTGGTGATGGTGGTGGTGGTTGTGGTTAATTAATTACTACGGTGGCTAAGTCCGGGGTTCGTCATACTAATCGAGATGAGCGCTGTGGCTTTGCACATGCAACAAAGCCAATGACGTCGCCACGTGCCTAGCAGCCTCCTCCAGTTACCTATACTTCGTTTCCCCGCCCGTCTTTTTGTACCTGTTCTCCTGCTCCTCACTCTCGAAGGATCAAGATACAGCAGCTCTTCGGTTCTTGACAAATTTCATCCTGCACAACATGTCTCGTCGTCTTGTTACGTACGGTGGTGGCGCCATCTTGGCAGCTACTGGCTACTACCTGTACAATGCTGGAGGAGACCCAAAGCTGGCCGAAAAGAAGGCCGAGAGTACGTCGATACTCTTCGAGGGGCAGACTTGAGCAAGCGGCTGACTTGACATGATCCAGACGACGCCGCACGACTGTCTCGCAAGATCAAGGGCGAGCTTCCTGGCTCTGAGAAGGAGGCAAAGACAAAGGCAGAGGCTACAAGCCAGCAGCTGAGCAGCGCATTCGACAGCGCCGTAAGCTTCCACCTGACCTCTTCTCATCTTCCAGCAAAGATCCTCTAACCGACGATACAGTACTCTTCCGCCAAGGACGAGGCACAGCGCGCCGCCGACCAAGCTCGTCAATATGGCAGCGACGCAGAGAAGCGATTCCAACAAGCACGCAAGGAAGCGGGCGACAAGCTCACGGGGGCCGTTGACAAGTTTGACAGCACTGTCGAGCAGAATGCTGCCAAAGCAAAGAGCGGCATTTCAAGCTGGTTTGGCGGCAAGTAGGCACGGCCCGGATGGGATTGGGGATATAGTTGCCGGCTCGTCGTCTTGATTATGCATTCAGCAGAGACGTCTTGAGGCTTGAGTGTTAATTTACCATCTGTCGAAGTAATCCTTCTCCCCGATCATGAAAAAGTGCTCGTCACTTCGCGTTGCAAGCATCGAGTCCATACTGTGGTTCATTGCGGGATGGGCACAATTGCAACCGTCACTCGACATCACCCTTCAGCTGACTGCCATGCCTCAAATGCCAACTCAAAATTGCAAGAAAGATATGAGAATTGTAATAGGCATGTCTAAACTCTGATATTAATGCTTGCTTTGAGAATGGTAGGCATGGATGGGTAGGGTAAGGCGCTGTATAGTGGTTCGGTGGTAGCGCGTCCTGCAACGCGTAGCAGACGCGTCTTCCATCTAAGCGCCGTCCAGCCACTTCACAAACACTTTCTCACATATCCGCCTTTAGTCGCCTGAGAATGCATTCTTCATGATATCCGTCCATATCATTTAGTCATTGCTATGGTTGCTTTGAGGAGCGCTCGAGCTGCTGCAGCGTCTTCTCCCAAACCCGCTGAATCGAAGCGCCAGCCGAGCATCCAGCACTTCACGCGCTCATCCAAACCTGGCATAGCCAGTGGAGTCGCTTCAAAGCACAAATCTTCAGAATGCCACAAGTCTAGCGTCAGCAACGAACAAGTCGACAGTGAAGCAAAGACTCAGAAGCGCGCCAGAGAGCATGATGTTGAGCCTTCAAACACAGAGAACAAGCGCCGCAGAACACAGCCAGAAGCATTGGCAACGCCCCGCAAGCAGCGCCTGAACCCACAAGCTCTCCCAACACCAGAAAGCACTCCTCACAAGCCGTCGAGCATCAAATCACTCGATGATGCCCAATATGCCACGCCAACCAAACCCAAGTTCCACCCTCTCGCTACCCCACCGGCATCACCATGTCTTTCACGTCAACGGCAAGCACTCTCAAGACCCTACACAACGCTACCCAACGCACTACACGACCTCATACAGTTGAATGCAGCTCTGCTTCGAGGCCTCTCTCTACACTCGGCTCATACGGGCCCAGCCACGCCAATCGACCTGCGGCAATTACGTCCGTCCGTCACCAAAATCTGGGGGAAACGCAAGGTTTCCACAGACGACATCCGCCGCTGTCTGAGAATAACAAACTCGACCTCGACCACTGGGCCTGTCTTCAATCTTTATGACTTCGAATTCAGTCGCATCTGCATTGAGCGTGCACAAGAGAACAGGTCGAAGAGCCTGATACCCAAGCACTTTGACGAGGATGGGTTGAATGACTCTTTTGAGGCTGCGTTGAAGAGTCTCTGGGAGGAATTTAAGCTCGACACAGAAGACGGAGATGTCGATGAATTTACCAACAATCTCCCTCTAGAGCCAATTGTCCTCTGCCCATCGCTCAACAAGATTAAGCCGCGCCTGGCCGAGGGACAGCGTCGGCTCGAGGATCTCAAAGGAGTATCTTTGCAGCGGCGCAGTGCCGACAAGGCGCAGGCGTCAACCACGGCACACGAAGCTCTTGAGCGGAGAAACAGCAGTATCGCGAATCGCAGCTCATCTCTGCTGGCCCGGTTAAAGGCCAAAGAGCAGCTAGCAGCTTCACAGCCACAGGCAGATACGTCGGCTCGACTGGAACGTAGAGGCGCATTGTCACGACTGCACGAAATTGTGCCCATTGTCGCTGCGCCCCGCGCTAAGACGAGCCAGCGCGCAGCTCAGGCGCTGCCCATGCTGGTGCAGACGGTGCAGAACTCTGCGCGGAGCAGCCTGTCGAGCGGAGAGGTGACGGACAGCCTGCAAATATTGCATCGCGAGCTCGAGTGGGACGGCTTCATTGATATAATCGACACGGGCGGGGTAGTTGCTGTGGTGGTTGACCGTACGAGGCTGCCCGACGACTGGGCGCAACGAATTGATATAGCTATGGGAGGAAGTGCATAGGTGATACCCACAGATACCCCAAAAGATTGGATATTCAGATTATTTATAGCGCTAAGTGCATCGTAGTCATGAGTCTGGTGAGAGGCGTGTGTGCCCTTGTTTCCCAAGAGCTCCAACCAGGTCGAGAAGCTACTCTGGCAAGGTATGGAAAGTCAAATCCACCGCGCTATATCAAGCTTCTCGTGCTGCGCCTGTCAGCACTCACCGGAACCCGCATGGCATGTTGAGTGGTGCACGGACTTGGTCGCCAATGGCTGCCGGGATTTTTTAACTTCAACCCAATCACATTGGCCGTGGCCAGCCACTCCAAGCAGTCAGGCCACCCCTTGCTGTAGTTTGATATTCCTCCTCTGCCGGAAGAGACACTGAGTGGACTCATAGGAAACCCTTTCCCCCCCTCCCATTGGATTTGTCCTTCTCCCACCAGACGGCAGAAACGCCCAGCGCAACAGGACTTGGCAGAGACTTTGCGGGAAATCCAAGACCAGAGTCGAACTGTCGCCACCCTAGCACGCGCCAGCAGAAATTCCCGGCGCCTAATTGCCTGACTAGCTCCCTCTCTCCGCGAGACCAAGTCAAGCGCTCGAGCAGAGCTGCATCGGGGCATTCTTCTGCGCGAGCCATGCGGAAAGCTGCAATTGGCCGTGCACATGGGGACAGGAGCGCTTCAGCAGGCACAAGATCCTAGCCGTGAGGAAGCACAGGCCACGGCCCATTGACGATCTGGCCAAACGCAGGGCTCGGAAGGGCAGAGGCTGAGCCAGCGAGAATGCCTTTCCCACTCTCTCTTCTCACGTGAAGGAGGGCGCTCAGCCGCATTATCCTCGATCCAGCTCACCGCAAGGGTTTTATTCCCTCTCCACGTGTCGGAGGCCAGGTGGAGCGGCGTGGCCTCGCTCCAGGTTAGATTTGGTGTGCGCCATGCTCGCTTATTTGGGCGCTACGGATTGGTGATGCTCATGCAAGCCGAGAACGCCAGAAGGGGACACGGCCAAGTCATGAGACACGCTGCTTATTTATGCCCTGGCCGTCCCCAGCTCTGCCTGCTCCCGCTCTGCGCCCCGTGTGAACTTTTGCCCCTCGGTTCTAAGATCAAGAGCTGGTCACCAGAGAGTCTGTCAAGTGGAGGAGAGCATCCTATCCAAATTCAGAGTCAGTGGATCCAGCCCCTAAAACGGCACATTCTTTTGCTTTCCCAGGTCCACTAAACCCGTATAGGCCGGTAGCCGAAGCATCCTTTGACCACCATTTCCCTCAAAGTCAGCAGTCGGTAAGTTCTCATTCTTTCTGTCTCTTCTGGTGTTTCTGCCGCAGAATTGAATGTCTCTGCGGTATGCGCACGCACGCGCACGCACATGTATCTACGCACAAACATGTGAAAGAAACAAACAAGCACTGAAGCTGACATGAGCACTTGCAATCACCAGAAGCGTCCGTCATGGTCAACCTCGCTGCCGTCAACCTCCCCTTGCGGGGCATTCAGATGCTCTTGGCCATTCTCAATCTTGGTCTGAGTGGCTACAGTAAGCCTTGAAACGCCCTTGTCGCTGCGCTCTTCTCTCTCTCTTTCTCTTACACTCAAAATAGTGGTGTCTGTTGGCTACGGCAAATACTGTTCCTCCTCGTACAGCTATTTCTACGACGCCTACGCAAGCGGCTGCACCAGCTATCATACCGGTGAATATGGCTACGCACTTTTCACCTCGATATGGACCGTGCTCGTCGTCGCGATTCTCATCCCTGCCGCCTTGGGCAGGCTCCCTGAGAAGCTCCCAATCGCCATCATAACCACGGTCATTGACGGCCTGACCATGGTGTTTTGGTTCTCAAGCTGGATTGCCGTTGCAGTCATTCGAGGCTTGCTCGGCGACTTCTGCTACTCAAGCGCTCCATGTGCCACCACGGCTGCTTTCGCGGCTTTTGGCGCCGTCGAGTGGCTTCTGTTCCTTGCTTCCCTAGTCCTCGGCATCATTGCTTTCAAGAATTCTAGGGCCGAGAACACCAGGGCTCCTGCACCTACGCCCGCTCCTGGCCACGCTCCAGGCCCTACCCCAGTTGTCTGAACCTAGTTCAGGCGAGAATCGCAAGAATCCTCTTCATGCCATGGAAATGCGCACAGACAAGGATTTACAGAGTGCTCTGCGCTTAAGATGAACTACCCAGCAACAATCCGTCTTTACATGGCAAATTGCGCTGATACCTTTCTCACTTATAATCATCCATTTAATGCTCGTTGCCATCATGTTGATATTTCGTAGCTAGTTTATGAATCTCGAGATCAACCCTCTACTTTTCCCTCTGTTGGGCCGTTGACAGTCGACAAATCTGACAATGAGCCAGTCAGTCCTCACGATGCTATGAAGAGGTGTGCAAGTCTTCATTACAAAATTCGCTTGTCTTCAGTGACAAGCTTGCAGATTGCAAAAACCTTTTTCGTCAAATCGGTAACACGTGCCACGGCAAGGGCACGCAGAACTCTCACTTGACCACGACCAAATTTTTCCGACTTTGTTTGTCAAACGCTCTCTTTCCGTCTCTTGATTGCCTGAACCCCTGCTCTGCTCTGCTCTAACTCCCACTCGTTTCGCCCATGCTCTCTCTTTTCCCATCTACGCTTTTGCCCTACGACTGAATGTCACATCAGCTCCGTCTTTGCTCCATCTTATCCAATCTTCAGTTTCCATCTTTTTCGATTCTGGCCACTTCCCCGGTTTCCCTCCCCTGCAAGCCAAGTCAACCATGGCTCCCAAGGAGCCCGCGCCTCCCGCAGGCGGTCTGACCCTCTCTCCAAAGGATATGGCGATTATTATCCATCTGTTCGCAAGCATCCCCAGGGTATGTCCAAGGAATTTTCTCTCTGTTGACTTTACCCTTTGTCTTTTGGCACCCATGCATCCAGTTTGTTTCTCACATTCACCTGCACGCACGCTAAGACATGACCAAAGCCCAACGGCAATGAAATGGCAGAAGCGCTGGGCTACAATTCGGCAAAGAGTGCTCTTCAGGCCTGGGACCGGCTGCGCAAGAAGATTCTTCAGAACTCACAAGACGGGGATGCTGCTCCACCATCTACTCCTCAGAAGGCGTCTCCGTCCAAGGTTCTCGGCGACAAGGACGAAACCCCCCCGAGCAAGAAGAGAAAGATGACCGTCCCACGCTACATCGAACCAGACGAGGACGACAACGAAGAAGCTCCCAAAAAGGAAGAGACGGACGAGGAGGCTACCATTTGATGCCCCACGAATGCGAGTGAAGCTTGAATCAAGCCACTGCTTGCGGCTCCTCTCCAATCACACGCCGGGAAATTGGATACTGCGCTCTTCTATGGCCAGTAGATAGATTTGAATACCTGGCGAACAGAAATTGAATTTCCATCACACTGTACTGAGCTACTCATTCATGCAAGCGTAGAGTAGAGGCATTCCCTCCCCCACCCAAGTCAATATTTGTCCTCCTTTTCACTTTCTACTTTTCGTAATGTTTGCTCATTCCAAATTCGCCTCACTGCGACACATGGCGAGCTGCTGGTTGGGCTCCTTCAAAGTCTTTGAGGAATCGCCAGCGGCTCTGCTCATCCCACCCTTTCTCCTTCCACGCATTAGCAGACTGAGGGAAAAGATCAATCACGTCAAGCAGCCAGTGATCGTGGCTCATGACGACAAACACATTTGGGTCTGCATCGAATATCTGCAGCAATGATGCCGTCTCCTTCAGCTGTCCTGGGTTCAGATGCCACGGGCCTGCAGCTGGCTCGTAGAAAGGCTGGTCATCACAACCTTTGGGATGCACAGACAATAAGCCTGTGCAGGTGGAATGCAGACGATGGCCTGCAGATGGACGGAGCTCGCCCGCATGGTGACACACATCGCCAGCCAGCAACATCCAGCTGTCCTCCTCTGACGCGTTTGAACATGCCGTCGTCCGAACCAGCGCACTGACATGTCCAACAGCATGGCCAGGCGTATCCAGCAACCACAGGCTGCCATCGCCAAACCAGTCGACGGCACCGATGCCTCCTATCTCGCACACATGGTACTTGGCATTCACATCGTTGCTGAAACCCAGCTCGTGAATGGTGCGGCCATCCAAAGCAGCCTGTGAGATGCTCACATTGTCCTCCCTGTCTGGGTACCCCGGTACAAATTGCTTCTCGAAGCCTGGCCCAACGATCAGACTTGTCGAGAGTGCAGGAAACAGGCTTGGGTCTCCAACGTGATCAAAGTGGTGATGCGACAGAACAATTCCCTCGATGTCAGACGGCGCCAACCCTTCATCTGAGAGAATAGAAGGAACGTCTCGAGGCGTCTCTACAGTGATGCCCATATCTTTGACAGCCTGCTGCATCGCAGGATGGAGAGTTTTCAGGTCCCGCGGGATGCCGAGATCGAAGATGAGACGCTGTCCCTGATGCTCAATCAGGAAGCAAAGACATGGCGTGTCACTGTACGTTGTCGAGCCAGCGATATCAGGCGTCAGAAATGCAGAAGCCGGCACACCCAGGACCCGGTTGGGAGAGATGATTCGGACAGTGCAGACTTGGCCAGGAGACTCTGATTTTGGAAGCGACAACATGACATATATGTCTTCTGCTACTGAGCGACCTCCGTCTTGTGCTACTTACAGGAACATTGGGCACAAAGGTGCCTCGGAAGGGCATTCTTATACCTTGAGCTGCTGCCCACATGCTCCGAGCAGCAAAAGGACAAACCATGGCCACCTCATCCCTGGCTCCAGTCTCCTCATCTCGTATAGCAAATGGCAGGGTAAATCTCTCTATCGCGCCCAGTTGATTACAGGAAAGATTACACGGGTCATCGAAAGCACGTCTTAATCAGCAAGTCCAAACAGGGAAAAGCACGCCGCTACCATTATCCCCCCGATGATCCGCACACCATTTGATGGGACGGCCTAAGGCTGGAATGCTCAAGCCCGCGCCCGCGGTGGCTGCTCGGCGGCTGATGCTGTGGCGGTGTGTGTGGGCTCTCTTTCCCCCCCAGCCTAAGCGGCAGCCCCAGGTGTAATCACCCTTTACCCCTCTGTAATCAGCCTCATTATGAACAGCGTCATGCATACCAAGCGCACAAAGGAAGAGCGGGCGCAGCATCGCCGCGACAAGGTTCGTGAGAACGTCCGTCGCTGCCGCGCTCGCAAGAAGGAGCGCGCCCTAGCCGTTGGGCAAAAAGACGTCCCTTCAGGCCCCTGTCGTCGTCCTGCTCCGTCTTCGCGACCCAGGCAGAATCTGTTTGTGAATAAGTCTGCGTTTGACACTGGAGTCGACCTCGCTCCACCCCCGGCTGGCGCCTTTCTCGGCCACTCGGACGAGGTCACTTTTCCACTCTCGACACATCACCACTGGCTCACACTCCTGTCGGAATACACCTCGTCGCCGTCGACGTCGTGTCTAGTGCTGGTCGCCCACGCCATCTCGCTGCGAGCCGCCGCCGCCGAGCGTGGAGATGACGCCTCTGCAGACGAACTGCTGCGGCAGAGCCAGTTTGTATACGGTGCTGCGCTAAAGGAGCTTCGCGTTGCCATCGCCGCCAGATGTGAGTCGGGGGCCGCTCTGGATCCCACCACTGCGCTGGCCACCACTCTGGCCCTGGCACAGTACGAGCTCTGCAACCCCGACATTGCCGACGAGACCGTAGAACGGTGGGCCAAGCACGTCAACGGCCTCGATTTCTTTCTTGTCGAGCACCGTGACCACATCATCGAGACCGACTTTGGCAGCGCCCTAGTGACCTGCTGGGCTGCCCAGCGCGCCTGGAGGGAGTGCTTGGTCGCAAGCGGCGTCCTCGCCGAGACAGAGGCCTACAGTGCATCTGAGACTGCCGATTCACCCACTGGTCCTGCAGAACCCAGCAGCCCTTCGCTCGTGGACACGCTCAAGGACCTGTGCCCAGACGATGCCTGCTGGCTCAAATACGACAGACGCACCGTCGACATCAGCCCGCCATATTTGATGCCATCAGACAACTCAGATAGCGTCCAGGAGTCTCACGGTCTGCGAAGTGGCGTCCTCAGCATCATGCTCGACGCAGCCTCTATCCTGCGTGCCGCCAATTGTGTCTACGACAAGATCTGTGCTGCCCAGGAGGCACCGCCGCTGGTAGCCGTCAAGGCTGCTGCCACAGTCGAAGCCCGCATGAGCAGGCACCTGGAGATTGTGCAAGCCTGGCAGAAAAAGTACGAGTCTTTTGTCACCGAGACACTCTCTGGCAAAGACGGCTGCCACGACAGGAATGCATCTGAAGGCCTGCTGACTGTGCGTGGCATGGAGGCTGGACAGCTGCGCGTACTGGGACTTGCCGCGCAGCTCGTTGTCGCACGAGCTCGCGTGCTCCTGGCTAAGTCCAAACCCGATCACCTAAGTCCAGGCCAAGGGGCGGCTCGCGTCGACCAGATTGAAGCAGAGATACTCGCTCTTTGCCAGACCTTTGTGGCCGATTATGGCTTCCTCGGCCACATCTGCGCAGTCTTGCCGCGCGCCTTGGTGTGGGCATGCGTTAGTCCTATTGAGAGGAGCGCATCTCCGCCGACATCCTCTTCACTTTGAAAGCAGCTTCTGATCATTTACGTTTACACTCGCTAAAGAAATTTCCACATTAATCCCGTCTTGTCACCTGGGAAAACTTCTCGCTCTGCTGCTCCATTCGGCTCAGGTGCAGTATCCTAGCTACCTGGACAAACGAGGCAGATGATAAGCTACGCCCTTTCCAATCACTAGCTACCCTGGATCTCTTGGTCAGTTGGGACTGTGGAATGGCATGCTATTACTGCAGGTTCTCTTTGCCACCGTGGGCTAGGTCGACAGGCCATGATCTGTTCGGCATCTCATCAAACGATCTGAGCAATTGACAAGCAAGTGCAGCCAATTGACAGCACCATCTGCTGCTGCTACCGCCCCAGCCTTCTTCTGGCATCACCAGAGCAACTTGACTTGTGATTCAGACAGAGTGGTTTCCCACAGAATGTTTGAGAGGGGTTGTATGTCATGCTGCCGCTGTACGTATGCTGGCCGGCCAATGCAGAGCTCTATTCTCTGTTTTCTTTGACTTGGGTGTCTTGACCGCCGTGAACAAGGCAACAAGGAGAACAACAGCTGGTCGAGCGGCTCCCGAAGACCTATTCATTCACTTTATAGTCGGCGGCTTTGAAGAAATGGTTCTCGTCTTGAGAAGCTACTCTTTGTGCCAGCAAATACCCTGGTGCCTTTCCAAGGACAAGAAGCCTTTTTTTTTTTTTTTTTTTGCAAAGGGGGTTTACGCCGAGCTTGCTGGATATTTTCTCAATCTCGCATTAAAAATTGGATCAAAAGGCCATTCAGAACGAAGAAATAGGCCGCTGAACATGTTAAAATTTTTGTTTTTGTTTAAAAGTTATTCCAAAAAGGTAGCTATTGAATAGTTTACAGAGGGAGTCGCCAAAAAAAAGAGAGAAAGACTGAAAGGCTTTGGATGGCTAGCCTCACCTCCATCCTCAAAAAAGAGACAGAATGCTATCATCTCAAATGAGTTGAATGATCAGTTTTTCTTTTGGCCCTCCTTGTGCTGTCTTATAGATATCTATTCTGCTCCCTTTGTGGTAGCTTTGGCCAACACCCCTTTCTTGCTTGCTGCCTGCCTATGTGGCTTCCCCTTTTCTGGTGGCTCTTCAGAAAGGCCGCAGAGTCTCCTGATAGATTTGGGGAGAAGAGCCTTTAATTCATAGGAGTAGCATTTTCTTTTTCAGAGCTACTTCTCGCGCGGCGTGCGCGGCTGTAGCAAGGCAATCGACACGCTCAGGCCGTCGTTATGGCTGCCTTTTTCTTCTGAGCCGTGGCCATTGCGCATTCCGTGACTAGAGCCAGAACCATGAATCAGCCGAGTGCCCATGTAGAATGAATGAAACAGCAACAAAGCCTTCTTACCTGGTGCCTGGGCGCCCCAGGAGCCCGAGTTCTTCGTCTGCCCCTTGCGGTGTTGCTGACGCTGCTTCATCCTCGTCCATGAGGATGCGCTCCATCTGACGCACATCTGCGTCGACTTCCAGCCTGCCAGCATTTGCCGCCGCCGCCGCCCTCCTCTTGTTGGCCCTCTGGCGTCTCCTGCGGCGCCTTTCCTGACTGTTCTTTGCGCCAGAGGCAGGCTCTTGAGAAGTCTGGCTGGCCTGTGGAGCACTCTGGCTGGCCATGTGCTGTGCAAAGGCAGAAGGCGACGAAGGTGTGGGCTTCATCCCGGCCATGACGTCCTTGAATCGGCGCGGGTGCAGTTTGCTTGGCGAAAATGCGTGAGTATGGCGGCTTGCGGCTGGAGATGCAGAAGACGACGCAAGGCTGGGCGAGTCCCGAGAGATGATGGCTTTGCTGACGGGATCCTCTGTAATATCCGTGTTCAAGAGGTCCTGGAGCGAGTAGTCGGGCTTTTTGAGCCCCCGTTTCTGCATGGCATGCCCATCCTTGGGCTCCGACGAGTACTGGCTCGATTGGACCGCGTTGCTGGAGGAAGAAGATGAACCGGACGTATGCGAAGCTGAAGACTCGCGCTTGGCTGCTGGCAGGACAGGGTAGTTGTTGAACAGCACATTGGACTCGATCGAGTTCCTCCGCGACATGACACTGGGATGGGTGTTGGTACTCGAAGCATATCTTGAGCTCTGCAACGACTTTTTGTCAGTCGAGGAGCTCTGCTGCATTTGAGCAAATTGTTTGCCTCCCTCAATTGGCTTTCGCTTCATGCCCTTTCCTGTCCGGCTTTCTGATCGCCGGAGATATCTGAGATTGTTCTTCATAGCTGATGCTTGAAGGCTACCCGCTGGTCTCTGGACCGCACTTGTGTCCTTGTGTAGTTCTTGCCACCACCGCGGAATGTGGTGGATGCCAATGCTGGCCAGCGTCTCACGGTCCGGCATCTCGTGCTTGTAGAGGCAGCCCTGCTGGCCGTACGCACATTCGCCCTTCCAGATCCAGTAGCTGCAGTAGACCTTTTTGCTGAGGTCTGGCTCGACGCCAGAAGGGGGCGGTTGACGCCATTTTGTCATGATGGTGTTGTCTGCCACGGCTGGTGGAGGAGCGTTGCGGGGTGCAGGTCTGGCCTTCTTCGGAGTCTATCAAAATGAAAATCGTCAGCTAAAATGAGGCCCACAAACCCTTTGAGTGACCCAGAAAGTTGCGAAGTACTCACCGACTGGGAGGAAGAAAGGCTATACTGCTGAGGAGAGATAGATCGCTGGCTGGTAGGAACAGCATCGCGCATCACCAGGGCCGATTGCAGCGCTTTAGTTTGAGCTGCGGCGGCGCCCGCAGAAGAAGAAGAAGAAGAAGAAGAAGAAGAAGAAGAAGAAGAAGACAAAGCAGAGCCGTGGATCGTACTTGGAATATTTGTTCCAACAGTGGTCTCTGCTGAGAGAGAAGTGTCGCGAGAAGCGGCTCCCCTAAAAGACTGGCGAGAATCTCTGCCGCGTCTCGATAGCGACAGGTCTTCGAGTGGCTCTGCAAGCTTTGTGATGATTGGCAATGTCGACTTGAGATAGCCGTTCGAAGAGGCAGGTCGCTGCTCTGCTGGCCCGTTCTCGATGGTGTTGCTGGCCAGAGCCTTGGATTTGGACAGGGTGATTGGCTCTCCATCGGCTGACAAGAATGGCGCAAAGGTGCCATTCTCTTGCCGGACGCAACATACAAAGACGGGCTCGCTGTCGGACTTGCCCATGATGTTTGCCGTGAGAAATTGGAAAGTGAGTCTTGAGTTTCCAATGAATATACCGTCAACACCAAGTGAGAATCGAGATGAAGTGACAAGAACTTTCAGCAGGAGGAAGGCAGGGTCAAATATAATATAGGCCGAGAGATGCTGTCCAAAATGGACCAAGTAAGCAGAATGAGTTGTGAGCAAACAGTCTGACAGCGGAGCAACAAGGGGTTAGTCACGGGTTCGGCAGCAAACAAACACTCATCCCAAGAATCACCATGTTTGCTTGAGTTTGTTGCAGCGTCGCACTGACCCGCGCCGCCCGGCAAGAGTTTCTGTATCTCACCCCCAGTGGTCAGATACGGTATAGCCAGTCGCACGGGCTGCTGCTGCATTGCCACGCCATGCTGTCGTCCTGGGGCGTTTGAGGAGACGCCGGGAGTCATGGCCAGCGCGCCAGTTTGTCCACATCTCGCTGATCTTGGTGCCGTAGAAGGCGAGGATGGTGGCAAAGCCGACTACCAGGGCAGTCAAGCCGAGCCCTGCCGCCCAAAAGTACTTGATGCCCAGCGAATCGCTTTTGAACTCGGACACATTCATCCCAAACAGACTCGACACGAACGACAGCGGCAGAAAGATGATCGTCACCACGGTGAAGACCAGAATTGCTTGGCCATTGTCTTCCATGCGGATGTTGACCAGCTGGACGGTGCGAGTGACGAGCTCATTGGCATTGTTGCGGAGGTCTGTGAGATCGTCGAGCTCCCTCCGCAGCTTGCGCTCCACGGTGGCAATAGGCCTTGCAGTCAAGGTGAACAAGTGAAGGTCTCCTTCTTCTGCAAATCGCGTAAGCCATGGCTTCAATGGCTGTTGGGGTGAATCTGGATCTTGATGCTGCCAAGTGCCTTCGGGAACTTGTTTGTTGGAGATAGAGATACGATGCCGAGCTGCATCCAGAGTTTGTGGGGCAGATACAAGGGAAGCAGTCATGGATGACCGAGGAGATGCTCTGCTGGCCGGCCTCGAGTACAACGACCTCACCATTTCGCTAAATTCTTGAATGAGACGAAGCTGGTGATGGGTGATATCGAGGACGACATTAAGCTCGTCCTGAATCTGCATCAAGTCCATGACCAATTTGGTGCTTGGTTGCCTATAGATACGATACTGAAGGTGGCTGAGGTAGTCACCATAGCGATCGGTACAAGGCAGTGGCATATCCGTCCAGAAGCTGCGATGCATAAGACCAATTGAGCCATGCAAACAAGTGACAGCATGGGTCAAGGCCGTGTACGTCTGCTCAGAAGCCGAGGCTCGAATCATGTCACGGATTCCTCTAAACGAGACCTCGCCAATGCGCGAGGCGACTTGCATTGGAGGCCAACGAGACTTCCAAGTCTGGTTGGAAGAAAAGGTGACAATGTGCTTGGCATCTATGACCAGGATCCAGAGCTCGTCGACGATCATGCTCGAAGGGTAGTGCCCAAACCACCGTCTGACCTTTAAGTCGACTTCTCGATCAGTATACCAGGGCTTGTGCTTTGCAAAGACCTGGGACTGGTCACGTTCTGAGGTGTCCTCGAGGCGATACTGGTACTGCAGTAATGACCGCAGCGGATGTGTGGCCTGCTTCCCGGAGAAGAACTGTTCACGTTGGTCGATCTGGAACCTCAAGGGCGGTAGAGCCTTACGAGGATGAAGCGACCAATCAAGGAATGGGGTACTGATCAATAGAGGCAGATCCTGAGTAGCGTCGAGAAATGGAGACTCTGCTGGGACTAAAGGTTGGAAAAATGGGCAAAACATTTTGCCATGTTTTGAGAAGCGCTCCTCTTCATACATGCGTCTTGTCAGCTCACGAAGAGCGTCGATCTTTTTCCGAGGGGCTTCTGCCCAGTCGCTCAGTCCTTGGAACACGCCAGCAAGGTTGTCTGGGAAAGTTGACGAGATGTGGATCCAGCGACAGACAGCAGAGTCATCTTCGGTTAAACGCAAGTTATTCATCCAACCATACTGGGCTTGTCTCTCCTTGAGTCTGGTCTGCTCGCTTGAAGCAAGCTTATCCAGTTCAGCCTCCTCGGTGGGAAATGTCTTGTGCTGCTTTGGCCGCGTAGCATAAGTTTTCTCGTCAAATATAGAGGCCACAGGGACTTCATTCAGTTCAAGCCTCGGTTCCCGATCATGCCACCTGTTCTGAATGCTCACGTCGCTGATGAGCAGCTGGCCTGGTTTGACATTCTTCTGAAACCAAAAGTCATTGACTGCTTGGGCCGTAGACATGGTATTCTAGCAACAGTAGGGCGGCTTAAGCCCCGAAAGATGAAAACATGTCGTTTGGATCTTCCTGAACTCTTCTCAATTCGACGCTGGGCCTATGTATAGCCATATAGGATGACAGGGGATGTCGCCAATGACAAAGTGTCCAACGGTCAACCGAGCACAAGAAGCCCCATTTAGAAGTCCCGCTCGGACACTTTAGGGGCTGAATCCCCACACCATATAAAGCCTGCTTTGCTTATACTGTAGTATGCAATTGTATGCATATTTGGTCTGATCTCCCATCATGGCGCCATCACGCATATCTCCAGAAGGGATAGCTGGGAAAGAAGCCGGGCTATCGTCAGAGCAACTGTCTTTGTTCCACGAAAATGGCTATCTCATCATCCCAGATGCGCTCTCGCCATCAACATGTGCCTCTCTTCTGGCAGATTCTCGAGACATGCTCAATGACTTTGACATTTCAAGTCATCCAATGACTAAGTTCTCTACTGGCGAGTCATCCGACGGCAAAGAGTCCGCTCATGTTGGGGACGACTACTTCCTAACTTCTGGCGACAAGGTGCGCTTCTTCTTCGAGGAGGACGCCTTTGACAAGGAGACTGGAAGCCTTTCCAAGCCCAAGCACCTGGCTATTAACAAGATTGGTCACTATCTGCACGAATTGGCTCCTGGGTTCAAGAACATAAGCCTGAATAAGCAGAATGCGGCAATTGCGGCAAGCCTAGGCTTTAGAGATGCCCGGATACTGCAGAGCATGGTTATATGCAAGCAGCCCGAGATAGGAGGCAGAGTACCACCACACCAAGATAGTACTTTTCTCTACACTGAGCCGCCTAGTGCTGTGGGTCTGTGGTACGCTTTGGAGGACGCCACCCTGGAGAATGGCTGTTTGAGTTTCGCCCCGGGTAGCCATAGAAGGGCACCCATCAAGCAACGATTCATCAAGACGGGCGGCGATTCGAATGGAAACGGAGCCACAGGAACAGGCTTCGCAGATAATGAAGGCTCGCAGTTCCCCAAAAGCTTTGCCACCGAACCAGAGAGAAGCGATGAAGAGTACGTGCCAGGTCCAGTAAAAGCAGGCTCATTAGTGCTCATCCACGGTAACATCCTGCACAAGAGCGAGAGGAATCTCAGCGGGAAGAGTCGTTTTATCTATACATTTCACATGATTGAGCAAGCTCAAGGAAGCGTGTACGATGGAAGAAATTGGCTGCAGCCGCCAGCAGACGGGTTCAGCAAGCTCTATGACTATGCCTGAGCCTTTTTTTTCTTTCCCTGTATGATGGTTAACGCAACTTGACTGTAAGAAGTTTTCAAAATTGACTTTTATCCATGTATAACATAGCTGAGATTGATACTCGCATAGCTGTGGACCAGTCCTTTTTCCGCTTGGCGGAGAATTCGGATCAACGCCTCCTGCACAGCTACATCATCATTGGAAGCTTCCAGGAGATTATTTTCCTCCATAATGTAAAGGGTTGGCGTTGTCTGAGGCAGTCAATTTCGCATTTTGATCTGTACACGTTTGGATGTAAGATTATATCCAATCTCATTACAGATAAGGCTCAGTAACTGAGCTCTTGTCTCAAAGTCTTCTAAATCTTGCAGTATACATGATATTCCTAGAAACAGCATCAAGACTGGAACTCAGTTGGAAAATATCATGGCGCCAGTCATCCACTTGATCCGCCATGCCCAGGGCCTCCACAACCTGCCGCCAGAGTCGCAGAACAAGCACATTCGCGACGCAGACCTGTCGCCTGCAGGTCGCGACGATTGCCATGCGTTCGCTGCTCCTGAGAACTTCCCGTCTGAGCTTCTCAAGGTGGAGCTGGTTTGTGCATCTCCGCTGAAGCGAGCAATTGGTACGGCGCTGCTTGCCCTGGGGCCAACCCTCGACGTGCAGTGCGCGCGAGCCTGGGATGGAGGGCCAGCGCCTGGCGAGGATCAGTCTGCTGCCGGCAGAGGTAAAGTACTGGCGCTGCCGGACGCGCAGGAAGCCAATGCAGATCCATCCAACACTGGATCTGAAGTGGCCGAGCTGCGTCGCATCTTTGCCCAAGGGGACGTCGATTTTTCCGAGGTCGACAAGAAACCAAATTGGTGCTCCAATGAGGGTGAGTACGGCATCCTAAGGGGAGAGGTCGAGCAGCGAGCAAAGAGGTTCCGTCGCTGGCTGCGCAGTCGTCCAGAGCCGCAGATTGCCGTCGTGGGCCACGGCATGTTCTGGCATTTTGTGACGGGCAATGTCGGGGCCCCCAATGCAAAGCCTGAAGATGGGCCCGATGTGTGGTTTGAGCAGCAGCAGGGGCCCTACTGGCTCAATCTCATGTGGAGGACCTTTGAATTTGACGGCGATGAAGACGAAGCGAGGCTGATAGAGACAAGGGCGAGTCGGGACAGGACTGAGGCAGCGATCAAAAACAAATGATGGCAGCGACATTGACATGTATAATTTATTGGTACAGCAATAGGATCTTTGGATATAAGTACATTAATTTTTTGGTATACCTCACCAGCTGTAGTATGGTCGTTGGCCGTTGATAGGGCGATCCTTGAGGGCTGTCCAGATAGTTCTATTCTTCCACCTCTCTACGCGTTCCTTGTGCTCTCTGATGCGAGTCTTTTCCTCCTTCAACACGACACTGAGGCCTTGAACAAATCAGTCAGATTCTAAACATCCCAAAAAAGTAAAAGGTAATACTCACTGGTCTGTGGCAGCTTCAGCACGTCTATCCGACCTCGTGCTCTGGGATTCGCCATTCTGCCATAGGTGCCTTTGCCCACCCAGGCTTCGGCGACATAGATGCCAGTCTGATCCTTGACCACATGTCTCTTATCGTCTTTGAGCCTGATGACGGTCTGAGAGCCAGCCGTGCCCTCTGCCTTTCCCAGGCCCATGCCCCTTTCGACAATGGCACGATCGCGAGCCTCTTCGAGGTGTGCCTTTACATTCTGGGCGACTTTCTTCTTACTGAATTCCATCTGCGTGATGGCGTCCTCGATTGTCTTGCCCGCAATCTGGGTCGCTAGAGGCTGCAGCTTCTTCATGCTCGTCTTCCACCACTCTGACTTTGAAAGTGACCGTCGTTCGGTGCGCTTGATGAGCTGCTCCTTGGTAAGACGCCCACGCTTCTGTATTGACCTGATGACCATCTTCCGCTCCCATCTCCGTCGTTGTATCGGGTTGGGGTCTATCTTGGTGTATATGGCACCCATGTTGCGCTCCTGAATCGGCCGTGCTGAAGAGGCATCTTTAGCCTTGACGTCGGCCATGATGCTCGCATCTTGACTGAAGATGGAGTTTGGGGCAAGAGTGCCTTGAGCTGGCAGTTGGTTCTCGGGGCGCGGCCCTTTGGGGGATGAGCGCTGTCTCTCTTCTTGTTGGCGCTGGACCTTTGCCAGGACTGGATTTGTCTCGGCGAGTTTGGAGGATGACGAGGCGTTTCTTCGCGGCGCGACGCAGAGGTGTGGCCGAGCCAGAGCCCTCACAGGCTTGTGGAGCCCACAAGACCGCCACAAGCTCATGTTGGTGATGTGTGTGGATGCATGGGCAGAAGAGATGCAGCGCGAGCTCAATGCAATGCGTTCCCTGTGTCTGCCAAGAATGTGTCCGGATTTGGCTTGACCTTGGTTTTTTGTGGACACACTATTGCTCTGCTGCTATTATTTTCATGGGGAGAAATGAGCATCTCGATTCTGGCGATTCGAGTTTGGCATTGCGAAGAATTGCAGGAATTTAATTCCCAATTAAGACGGCTATATAGCTCGCTGAAAGCGCCTTTTTTTTTTCTCGTTGCAAGCCAAATTACTTGAGTCAGTACAGAGCTGCCACAACGATTCCCTTAATGTCCTCCTCTTTTGTTGGAGTCAGCTGCTTCTCAGTTCTTATGTACAGGATAACCAAATCCAAGATTTAGCCTGAATGGAAAGGATCATATCAATTGCTGTTGCAAAAGATTACATCAATTAAACGTTGTTCACATTCTGTTGGCTAATACAAAACCATGCATGTGCCGGGACAATATACAGAGCTGCAGCCCTTCCAAGTCCTTGACAAACAGGCGCACCTTGAGTTATCTATCAAAATTAGCAAATTCGGTTTAAAAATGGACAGTTTATGCTCGGCTTCAAGTTATAATATTTATTTTCGGCGCCGAGCATAACAATTCGCACGACGGATCGTATACAGTAACCGTAGCCAGCCAGTCTCGTCAACATGTCTCATGAATGTCCAGGGATAGACAGAAAGAATCCCAAAATAACACAAGCGATAAAAATGAAGTCATCCATTTCTTGGCCTGGTCAGCGTCGGTGGTCCTTGACAGCCTCACATGATGCTGTGCTGGGATTGGGTGGAGGCATAGTCAGCAGATCAAGGGAACAGGGACAGCTAAATCAGAAGCTGGTGGCAGCACCAACGTAGAGTTCCGGTCAGGCCCAGGAGCACGCCAGGGATTACCAGAAACATGACGGTGAGTCCGCGGTACGCCTAATGCAGAAAGCGACTCGGGAAGAAACCACCAAGCTGATTGGCACATGTGTTTCAGCCACGGCAAAACACCACAAAGTAAGACCAGGACCGGCTGCTGACATGTTTCCTCGATATCCTTTGTTTTTACTGCATTATCAATCGCCCTGTTGGCAGCAGGCAAGGGAATTTCAACCCCGAGACCAATAGCAGTGTCACACTATTGGCATATTCGGACCCTGCAAATGCCAGGTTGCATCAGTGGTCTAGACTGTGCACTATGGGCACTGTGGCTGTAGGCCCCCAATGCGCCTTGGGAAATCACAGTCAGAGAACAAGAGATGATAAAGGGCAGAAGACGCAGAAACAGCCACCACGCAGAAGCGCACAGACGCGCGCCTGTAGTAGTCATCTCCATCGCACCTCCGAGCCTGCAGCCAGTGACCTCTTGCTACCTGTCAGTCACTTTGGAAGAAGCACGGCACAAGGGCGTCATCCTGCGTCCCTGGAAATACCTTAACCGCGGTCTCGACCTCTTTTTTTTTTCTCTCGTGTTCCGGCGCCGATCACCAGCATCGTCTGGTGCTCTTGGCTGCCGCGCCATAGAGAGCCTCCGCCAGACTGCCGGGTTGCGCTCCTCCAGACATCTATTCTGCAAGCATCCCAGATCTTCCTGAGGAAAAAGTCCAGCGGTTCGCGCGAGTGCGCCGGCATGGAGTCGACCTTGCTCGTCCAATTCCTGGTCCAGTAAGGTTGGGTTTGCTCCGGAAGCATTATCCTTGATACTCTCCGCCAACACAAGCCTGTCAGCGGCAACATGGATATCAAATCGCTCCTGTCAGCGCCAGATGCTTCAGAGAGCTCAAGCAATGGCGCGTCTTCTCAGCCTCCATCTTCGACGTCGCAGGCCTCTCCCGCCAGCAGTCCCCACACGTCACCACCTCGCACTCGGAGAAAGCAGCAAAGTCTAGTCCACCAGGCGCTCACAACATCGACAGCTCAACACATGCAAAGCCTGCAGGACTCGCCTGGTGGGTCTCTTTCGACTGTCAATCCTCCCCGCCCACTGCAGCCACTGGGTCGAAATGC
This sequence comes from Erythroxylum mucronatum, assembly GCA_027563825.1. Taxonomy (NCBI): domain Eukaryota; kingdom Viridiplantae; phylum Streptophyta; class Magnoliopsida; order Malpighiales; family Erythroxylaceae; genus Erythroxylum; species Erythroxylum mucronatum. The sequence goes on along the minus strand of JAOSBP010202052.1, from coordinate 4,000 downwards.
GTACAGCACGACGGCAGTCACGTCGCGTGCCCAGTATTCGCAGCCAACCCCAGCATCACAACCCCCATTAGTACAGCGACATTCTTCGAGTTCCATGGACACGTTGGCAGGTGAGTTGAGAGCTGCTCCAAGCAGAATCCTTCGAAATGACTGACAGTTGGGCCCTTGACAGACCTGGCGACCATGCAGCACTACCATCACACGGCGAGACAAAATTCCATCTCCTCACGCAACGCCGAGCTCGTTTCTCCTCAGCACTCGCCCTCTGCTTCGGTCAGCCGGCTGCATTCAGAACCTCCCACACCGGCCACACCCTCAGCTCTCCGCAAGGGCTCCGTCGTCGAACATCCCATGGCTGAAGGGCCTGTCGCCGTCATCCAGCAACGCACGTTTGACGCTCCCTCTCTCTCAAAGACCGAGCTCGCAACTGTCGCCGACTTGACAAGACACCTCACAGACAACTCTTTCCTCTACACGTCACATGTACAGCTCATAGACTTGCTCCATCGGGGCTTCATCTCTCACTCGTTTCCTCCCGATGGCTCCACCAACGACCCCACTACATATCCGCTGCTGCAAGACTTGCGCCAGGCACGCTCGGCCATGGACTCTCGCTTTGCCTGCGGCGAGGACATTTGGATCGCCTGGCTTCAGGATGAGGTGATGCTCGCCCGCTCCACCGACGACCGCATCGCCGTAATGGAGTTGTGCCAGCGGGCCGTGCAGGAAGAGGTTGGCAGTGCTCCTCTCTGGCGTCTGTACGGTGACTGGATGTTTCTGCTGCACCAGACCGCCTTTGAACTCAAGTCAGACTACGATGCCAACTCGCTGGAGAGCCATGAGTTTGTCGGCGCCACCCTCCAGTCGTTTCCATGGTCCGACCAGGACAAGATGGTCGGCCGCGAAGTCTTCGCCTGGGACCACATGCTCAACGTCTGGCAGCAAGCCGTCTCGGCCACAAGCTGGCACATTCCCGACAGCAACCTTGTCTGGGATGCCTACATTGAGATCCTGCTGAGCGAGCTGCGCGCCCGTCATTCGCCCGATAAATCCAACCACATCAGTCAGCTGTTCTGGGAAAGGCTACGTCAGCCGCACCTGACCTGGGACAACACCTTCCAGACCTTTTCGCAGTTCATCTCGACCTTTGACAGCGCTCGCTACGAAGAGACCATGGTCAAAACCAAGCAAGGTTGCCAGAAGGTGCTGCAGGCCATGGACGACCGGCAGAGCGTTGAGTCAAAGCTGCAGCGTGCCATTGCGGCTGGCGACAAGGATGCCGAATGGACCGTCATGTCCGAGTACCTGGAGCGCGAATTCGCAGCCCATCGCCAGAAGCATGCTCCTCACTTCAGCTATGACATGCTCGAGTCGCTCTGCCAGAGGTGCACCCTGCGCTTTCCAACAGACGCCAACTTCTGGGAGGACTACACCGACCTCCTCGCGGAGCAGCAGCAGCCCGGCAAGCTGAACAGCATGGTCCCAGTCGCCTACCGGGCCACACGCCACGTTCCTTGGGCTGGCAATCTGTGGTCCAAACGTATCAACATTCTCGAAGCCGCCAACAAGTCCTTTGAAGAGGTCGAAGGCGTCAAGCACATGGCCACCAGCACCGGTCTGCTGGAAGAGATTGGCAGCATGGACGAACTCATCAAAGTCTACAGCACCTGGTGTGGCTACCTGCGGCGACGCGCCTTTAGCTCCAAATCTGGCGAGGATGAGCGTGACGTTGCCGAAGTCGCCATCCGGTCCGCCATTGAGAATGTCAAAGAGGTTGGCCTGAAGCGCTACGGAAAGGACTTCAAGGGCGACCCGCGCTTTCGCATCGAGCGAATCTACTTTAAATTCATGGCCCAGACTGGCGCATTCGACGAGGCACGCAAGTTCTGGGCTGAGCTGACGGTGACCCATGGTGACCAGTACGAGTTCTGGGACCGCTACTACCTGTGGGAAATGGTCGTCTGGCCCTTGGAGTACCCAGATGCGCACCACGACATCAAGCTCAAAACACCGCCTCATCATGCTACGGCAGTCCTGCAGCGTGCCATTGCAAGACCCAATCTAGACTGGCCAGAGAAGATGATTGAGCAGTACCAGCACCACTGCAGCCAGCACGAGACGGTTGACAAGATGCTCGAAGCTCAGGTCGAGACCAGGCGACGCATGAAGGACCTCGAACGGAGGCGTGCCACCCAAGCCGCAGAGGCTGAGAAGGTGCAACAGCAGCATGCTGCTGCCACAGCTGCCTACCAGGAGCAAGCCAATGCCCTTCAGAATGATGTGAGCATCGACGACGGCACTGCGACTGCAGGGAAACGCAAGAGATCTGACGGCCAGCTGGTCGACAATGCAGAGTCCAAGAGGCTCAAATCTGAGAGCATAGAAGAAAAATCTCCCCACAGTGGCCAGACGGTAGAGCCAAAGCGAGATCGCGAGCACACTACCATCATCGTCAAGCGCCTACCCCCGAACGTCGAGGAGGGCAAAATTCGAAACTTTTTCCACGATTGCGGTAAGGTTCTGTCTCTCACCGTGTCACACGGCACCACAGACTCTACAGCAACGGTGGAGTTCGAGTCGCAGGAGGATGTACTTACTGCCAAGACCAAGAGCATGAAACCATTCGACGGTCATGAGATTGAGATTCAAGTCGGTTCGAGCACCACTCTCTATGTCACGAATTACCCTCCCGAGGCAGACGAGAAATATATCCGTGAAATGTTCAGTCCATACGGAGAAATTGTCGACGTCCGTTTTCCGTCGCTCAGGTTCAATACGCACCGTCGCTTCTGCTATGTGCAGTTCACAAACTCTACCCAGGCACTTGCTGCAACTGAGCTTGACGGCAAAGCGGTAAGCAAAGGGTTGAAGCTGACAGCCAAGATCTCGGACCCCAGCAAGAAGCAGGACCGGTCTGGTGCTACAGAGGAAGGTCGCGAGATTTTCATCGGTCAGTTCGACTACAATGCAACCGAGGCAGACGCCAGGATGCTTTTTGAAAGGTACGGAAAGATTGAAAACATTCGCATTCCACGGAATATGAACGGCAGCAGCAAAGGTATTGCATTTGTCGTCTTTACTGCAAAGGAAGAAGCGGAGGCGGCTACCGGGATGAATCTGAAAGAATTTAAGGGTCGCATCCTGCACGTCAATTTATCCAACTCCAGGGAAAAGAATGTAAAATCTCACTCGACGACTGTCGTGCAGCCAATCGCGGCAGCTGATCCTGAGAATTTGCCCGACGCCGAGAACAGCAAGACTTCCGGCAAAGACTACCGACAGCGATCCATAGCGCTGCTCAACATCCCCGACACGATCAACGACGCACGCATCCGCGCACTATGCGAGCCCCACGGCGAGATCAAAAAGATCGTCCTACGGCCTGACCACCAGGGAGCCATTGTCGAATTTAGCCAGGTCGCTGACGTGGGCAAAGCGAGTATGGCTCTAGACGGCGTCGAGCTAGCTCCAGGCCGCAACTTGCGCATCGGGGAGGTGCACGAGCTCTTTAAGCAGGGCGCCGACACCAAGCCTGCCTCTTTTGCTCCTGTGGCGCCCATTTCCAGACCTGGACAGGGCAATGCGCGCCGTGGTGGCAAGCTGGGTTTAAGCTCACGACGCCCTGGGCCAGCCAATTCTACCGCTACTACAAGTGCCGCTTCAGAAAAAGACGGACACGCAGACACAAACGGCCAGACAGAAGGCGAGACAAATTCGAACGACGTTCCTGGCGGCGGCAGCAAGACTCAGGACGACTTCCGCGCTATGCTCACTGGATCTAAGCCCAGCTAAGAGTCCGTTGAGGCTTTACTTGAAGTTTTCGACAGCAGGGACAAGACTTGACCTGGCACTTCAGTCGATGGTTCGTACCTATAGGCCAGGGGATATAGATTGGGGGCAGGGGAGCTAACTAAAGGTAAAATGGCAGATGGCCACCGGCGAAAATTGGGGCATACAATGGCCGGCCTTTTGGGGGGGGGGGGGGGGGGGGCCAAAAAAA